>ML783706.1:531968-563321 GCA_009831015.1 Picea engelmannii
TATATATATATATATATATATTCTTCATGAATTGAAAGGACCTATAGCATTGTTTGGAAAAAATTTCTTATCATATGCTTAATTCTAACAAAATGGTCACTTGCACATTTTGCATAAGTAAGGGGTTTAAACATATCAGTTCAGAATGCATATTCAAGAAATGGAAGAAGGAGAGGGAGTTTCCATCCATGATAAATAGGCCAAAGGTCAGAATATCAGAGTTGGTAATGCAGAGACAAAATACAATGGACATAAGGGAAGAGGGGAGCAAGAAACATTGATAGAAACTATAAGAAGACCGAAAATAGAAGTGTTGAGATACAAAGAATAAAATTAGAGATTGATGAGAGAACAAATTCAGATAAATGCTCAAGTAAGGCAGATCTTAAATCAGTTGGAAAGGAAAACAAAGAATGGCTAAAACAAGAGGAAGAAGGAAGGTATCGTGAAAGAAGAGATGATCGTGGAAGAGATGGTTATTTAAGAAGTGTTGGAAAAACTCATAGACATCACTCACCTCCTTACTCAAAAATAAGGTCTTATGCATATGACGACACCATGAGTAGTCTAGAGGTGTCTCTTGTGAGGAACCAAAGAAGAAGACATGAATTGGACAATTTCCAAGAAGAATTGAGTAAGCTTAAGCCACCATCCTTTGATGGTGAAATATAAAGGGAAGATGATGTTGAGGTGTGGTTTCTTGGACTCAAGAGATATTTTCAATTGCATAACTATTCAACAAACCTAGAAGCCATAATTTCCACCTACCATTTACATGGAAAACATGTTGTGGTGGGACCAGTTGAAGCATGTTGAGCATATTAATGAGAATAGGATAACTTAGAAGCAGTTCAAGAAGTATTTTCAGAAGGAGTACCTCTTAGAGAAATTCTATGACAAGAAAATGCATGATTTCTTTGAAATTAGGCTGGGAAGTAAAACCATGGAAGAATATGAGAAGAAGTTCTTGGGTTTGTTAAAGTATGTAGGGTTCATAAATTATGAGAAGGTGAAAATACAGAGGTTTTTGAGTGGATTTCCATCCTTTTATAAAGAGAAAATTCGATATGATGAGCCCAATACCTTGACTGATACCATCATGAAGGCTAAGTACCTATATGACCAAGGCCAGGGAAGAGATTCTTTGCAGAAATATTGGAAGGATAAGAAGAAGGATAAGTTTGATCAGAGGAAGAAGGGATTCAAACCTCCTTTCAACATAAATGAACCTAATAAAAATAATCAAGACTAGTATGATAAGGATGAATCCAAGAAAGAAGACACCTTGGGAAAAATGGGAAGACCACCAATCCAATGTTGGGGATGCAAATAAGATCACGTATACAAGGATTTCCCACACAGAAAGGACGGAGTGAAGAACGTGCACAACATCCAAGAGGATAAAACAATAGAAGACATAGGAATTATTCATTCAGCCTTAGATGATCAAGAAGAATAGTACCAATCCAATATTATAGAGGTGGAAGGTAAGATCATAAATCAACATGTTTCTATTTTAATTTATTCAGGAGCAAGTCATTGTTACGTTGATCCTAAAATATTGGATAGTTTACATTTGGATAAAAGTAAGCTGGGAAAATGAAGTTTGGTCCAGCTAGCCACTAGAACCAAAAGAAGAATCCATGATATGTTCAGAGGTTGTTCCATAAGTCTTAATGGTGTGAATACTAGTATTGATATGAATATCATACCATTGGGATCTTATGATATTCTAATTGGAATGGATTGGTTGGAAAAGACTCATGTTGTCCTAGATTGTCATAACAAGACATTTACATGTCTTAATGAAGAAGAAAAATAGAGAACTGTGAAAGGTGTTCCAAGACCCAACTCTATAAGGGAGATTTCAGCCTTACACCTAAAGAGATGTTTTAGAAAAGGATGTCAATTGTATGCAGCCCATGTGGAGGAGCCAGAAAAGACAAAGGGGCTAAGCCTTGAATATTTTTTGGTACTACAATAATTTGAGGATGTATTCCAGGAAATACCAGGGTTTCCACCTAAGAGGGAGATATATTTCTCTATTGATCTAGTTCCAAGATCTTCCCCGATATCAAAAACACCTTACAGAATGAGTACACAAGAATTAAAAGAATCATAAATGTAGTTAGAATATTTTTTTAAGAAAGGGTACATACGTCCAAGTCTTTCACCTTGGAGAGCACCGGTACTTTTGTCAAAAATAAAGATGGAACTTTGAGTTTGTGTGTTGACTTTTGACAGATGAATAAATACACTGTGAAAAACAACTACCCACTACCCATAATTGATGACCTCTTTGATCAACTAAGAGGGGCAAAGATATTCTCCAAGATAGACTTGAGATCGAGATACCATCAAGCAATAATCAAGGAATAAGTCATCCATAAGACAACCTTTAGAACTAGGTATGGGCATTATGAATGGTGCCATTAGGATTGTCCAATGCACCATATGTCTTTATGTGCTTAATGAATGGAATATTCATAAATTACTTGGATACGTTTGTCATAGTATTTCTGGATGACATACTTGTCTATTCTAAGTAAGAGGAAGAGCATGACCAACACCTAAGATTGGTATTGCAAGTGTTGAGGGAACATTAGTTGTATGGAAATCTTAGTAAGTTTTATTTTTATAAAGAGAAGATACATTACTTGGGGAACATTGTTTCAAAACAGGGTATAGCAGTAGATCCAAAGAATATTGAAGCCATTAGAGGGTGGCCAACACCCAAAAATGTTTCATAATTCATATATTTTATGGGATTAGTTGGTTACTACAGAAGGCTTATAGCAGGGTTCTCTAAGATTTCTCATCCCATCACTTATCTGCAAAGGAAGGGAATTAAATTCGAATGGACATCTGAGTGTGAAGATAACTTTAATTTGTTGAAATAATTACTTACTAGTAAGCCTTTTCTAAGGATTGTTGACCCAAATGAAAGTTTTATGGTAAGTACAGATGCATGCAAGGAAGGACTTGGTGGAGTCCTCACTCAAAATGGACATGTCATTGGTTATGAGTCCAGAAAGATTAAACAACGTGAGAGGAAATATGCCACACATGACTTGAAACGTGCTTCCACTATTCACACATTGAATATGTGGATGCACTATCTCATGGGAAGGAGATTTGAATTAAGAACAGATGACAGTGGTCTGAAGTATCTTTTTAAACAACCAACTTTGAATGTCAGGTAGAAAAGATGGATTGAATTTTTAAGTGAGTACGATTTTGATATCAAGCATATCAAAGGAAGAGAAAATAAATTTGTTGATGCACTTAGTAAAAGAATACATACCATGCATGCTATAGTTGTTAGTATGCATCAGTCAGATTTAAAGAGAAAAAATTTAGATGTTGTTGTCACAGATCAACATTACCTACAGGTAAAAGAAAGCTTACAGTAAAAAAATGTACAATAGAAAATGAAAGAGTATGAGATGAAGGAACATGGATTACTTATGCATAAAAATAGAATGTATGTTCCTAGTTCCAGAGAACTCAGGAATTTGGTATTAAAAGAAATGCATAATGTTTCATATGTTGGACAACCCAGTTACTAGAAAACAATTGTAGTAGTAAGAAGCCAATTATTTTGGTTAGGAATGAAAAAGGTTGTTGTTGATCACATTTCCATATGTATGGAATGTCAAAGAGTGAAGGATGAGCATAGGAACCCAGTGGGTTTGCTACAACCATTACCAATTCCAGAGAAGAAATGGGAAGTGGTAACCATTGATTTTATAACTAAATTTCCCAAGACAACAAGGCAACACGAGTCAATCGTGGTAGTGGTTGATAAATTGACAAAGGTTTCTCATTTTGTTCCTATAAAAACAACTTATACAACAACTAATATTGCATAAATTTACTTGAAAGAGATTTCTAGGTTTCATGGGATACCTAGGAAAATTGTCTCGGATAAAGACACAAAGTTTACTTCAAATTTCTGGAGGGGATTATTTAAAGGAGTTGATACAAATATGAAATTTAGAACAACATACCATACACAGTTGGATGGGAAGACAGAGAGAGTCAACCAAGTAATTGAAGACATGTTAAGAATGTATGTAATGGATAAACCATCTAAGTGGGAAGATTACTTGCACTTGGTTGAGTTTGCCTATAATAATGGGTATCAATCTTCATTGAAAATGAGCCCAATTGAAGCTTTGTATTGTAGGAAATGAAATATTCTAGTAAGTTGGGACAACCCAACAGACAGAGTGGTACTTGGGCCAAAATCTGTGTTAGCAAGATTGATCTTATTTCATTTTCTTGAGCAATTGATAGTTCCTCCATCTGCAATCATTACTTGAAACTCTAGCACTGGATATACAAAGCAATTGAGAGCCTTGGATAATTTATAGTGAATGAAATTATGAATACTGCGAGAATAAATTATGACTATTACCTTTTTTTTTATGTATCCTTCGATCTTGAGGGTTTGAGGAGTGCTAATTCCAACCAATGCATTACACGATATCCTGGGAGTCAACTCTTTAGACGAAATTGCTTCTACATTTTCATCTTGAGATGGTTCTTGTTCTTCTTCTTCTTCCTCTTCACAATCTATGTAGAATAATTTCTTCTCACCACACTTATGTCCCTTACTGTACTTGCTATCACAATTAAAGCATAAACCTTTTTCTTTTCTTTCCTCGAATTGTTGAGGTGTCAACCTTGTAGGTTGAGGTGTTTTAGAAGAAGGCACATTATTCTCTCTATAGATTTTGGGATTGGTCCTTCTAGTAGCCATAGCCATATTTTTACTTTCAACATTTCTTGCCACCTTAAATGCATTCTCCAATGATTTGGGTTCCCAAAGGCGAACCTCATGTTGAATGTTATCCTTTAAAGTTACTGTTGGAGCCACCTTTGTTTTTGGGGCTGTCACATTTTTCATTTTTGATACTTGAAATGTAAAGTTGATTTTCTTTTTCTTGCCGAAAGGACGAGACCTCTGAAACCTTGTCACATAAAAAGCGATGCTTTTCTACTCTTTAAAACAAGTCCACTTTCGTAATAATGTTTGCTCCTTTTTGTTGTTCTTCGGGACCTCGCAAGTCGGATATTATGATCCATAAGTTCACACATCCCGAGTCGCGAAACGACGAAGTCTCTTTATATTTTCACTCAAGACAGTAACCAGGGTAAAATATTTAACTCATGATTAGACGTCGTTGGGGTTTCGCACCTCGGCGTTCGCCAAGTCCGAAGCCTTATTTTTACAGCCCCGAGAGCCGAGAACGCGAAGTCCTTTCTGATAACCCATGTCGAGGATCAAAGGAAAAAAGCTAACCATGGTAAAAGTTGTCCTCGGCCTTTCACCATTCAGCGTTATCTTTTTCAAAGTTTCTAGCTTCTAAACCCTGACTCCCGAAATCGCGAGGAAATTATCACATGATTAATTAATCGCCTAGTCCAAAATTTCCTTCCCCTTAATTAAGTTTTAATTATCTCCATCTCGCGATTTCGCAACTCGGCATACTAATTTCCCAAAAAATTGTCTTCGAAGTTCCGAGTTGCGATGTGGTGAACAAAATGATGATAAAATTAATTACGCCCCAAATCATGGTTACCGTTAATTGAGCCAAAATCGGTCCTTGCAATCTCGCGAGTTGGAGACTCAAAATGTTAAAAGAAATTCCACGATGTAGCAAACAGTGAGAAATTGATTAACGTTGGTAAGATTTGATAATTTAAGATAAAGCAAGATATATCCTGTGCCTCGAGGCTTGCATGTTTCCCGAGGTAGCCATTTTCTCTCCATACTTCGACTGACTGTCAAACCACCAGAAATTTATGACATTTATGGAGAAGTAGGGTAAATCCACGCATATAAGATCGGATTTTAAGAAATTAATTTGTTTCTAATTATGATTTGACAGGCTTATTTCAAAAAGTACTCCATTTTAAAATATATATAAGAGTTTCATTTTATTATAACGAAATCATTTTCATAAGCACGCAAATCTCGTCATTTCTGAGTGAACTAATTTCTACATGTATACGCAGTTCTATCGCAGAAGGGAGAAAACACAAGCTTCGGCTATGGCTACACGGAAAGCAGCAAAGGCGAATGTCAAGGTCGCAGGACAAGGCTCAGACAATGTCTCTGACACTTCGCCCCGGAGTGTCGACTCGGTCCCCAGTTGGTCTTTTGTTTTGGACATTCTGCAATCAGAATTGGTGAATTATTCAGACTCAGATGACAATGAAAAGGATGACCTGAACACTAAATACAAGATAGTTGTCCAATCTGGAATACACAGGATAGCAACCAGACCACGAATGCTCCCCTATTATGACATGATCCGATGGGCGTTAGATCACATAGACCTACCCACCAGGACTATCATGAACTAGCAGTGGGTCACGGTCGGGACTTTTAGGCCATAACATATCCAAACCATGTATAAGCTCCTAGCGATGTTTGAATACACATACGGTGCTAAATTCCTGGAGGAATTCAAAGAAAAGGAGTGCACACAATATGATAAAACCATGCTCGGTTTGATAAAGGATTGGGTTTCGCGTGCCGCGAAATTCAGAGCAAATGATTAGGGAATTTATTCAATCGCTTCGCTGGAGCCACAGTATAAGTATGTGGCAATGATGACATGCCGACTATTTGGGAGGGAGTACACATCGCATTTCTTCATTGTGTGGGTGCATCTCATGTTTTGGGTCACAGAAGGTTTCTCGTTTAATTGGGAAAACATACTCTCGGACAGTTTGGCCAACCGGGTCACAGAGTATCGGGAGCCAAAAGCAAGTGGGAGGTCATCCTCATTTTTCATGTCCGCATATATTATGGATGTGATATGTTCCATGAAACCATTCCCCTTAATTATTTGGGCTTGGAATCCGGCTGAAGACAGGCCCGTACATGTATATCATGAAAATCTATGGGAAAATAAAGCAGACAATTTCATATACGAAATTTTCAACTGGGTGATGGTGCCCCTGCACATCGCCATTTTTGGTCACCCACCACCTAATATCTCAGACAAAATTGCTGCAAATCTAAGTGGTATAGAAGACTGGTACGTGGAGGCAGAGTTCTCCTACTTCAGAGTGTTCGGGGCTGTTGTTCCCCCACTTGCACTACCATTGTTCATCCCCGACAAGCTGGCTTGTCGCGAGGTCGCCCGACAAATAGTGATTGGCGGGGTGAGTAAAGAACTCAAAGGATCTTCAAAGAAGGTGTGGTCGTCTTTTTCCATTCGGCTAAATTCTTATTCTTTATTGGATTTTGGGCATACCAAAGCCGAGGCTGCAGCCCTGGAAGACCTGAAGTTGGTCTCCATCGAATATAAAAAACATGATCCTCAGAGAGTTGTGAGCAACCATTTAGCTAATTGTGGGCTAAAGAGGTTTGAACATGAGATTTCACCCTCGGATGACATTTTCCGAGGAGCGAGGTCTTATGAGGAAGTGCTAGCTCGGATCTGATCCTTAGCACCCGAAGACACAACCTCTGTATTGAAATTTCAGGAACACAGACAAAGTTGTCTTCCCATTGTGTTGGGAGGAGGGAGTCCAGGCGTTTCTAAGATGGAACCGAAGAATACTGAAGGCCCTAAAGATACAAATCCTGACTTGGGAAAACTCTAGGATGAGGGGAAACAAATAAAGAATCCCAAAGCAGAGGCACAGACTCTAGACCCACCAAAGAAACAGAATCCGAAAACTGAGACAAAGACCCCTGAGCCTCCAAAGAAGAAAGATCCAGTCGACACCCCAGGAAAAGAAGCGAAACAAATCGGGGAACCCATCACTTTTTTCACCCCCTTGCAGTCGACACAAGGAAATATAGAAGAAGGATGGATTTTCAATGAGGAACTGAGGCCCATAAGAGCAGAGGAACTTCCTCCGAATGAGTTTTTCTTTGATAAAAAGAGAAAAGTGGTAATAAAGAGGGAATTCTACCAGGAGGGAGAGTCGACCGCTAAGAAATACAAATTCGTGATCGACAGAAAGAATAAAAGGAATGAGCAATTCACCATTGAGATCGCAGGGACGCTAGGATCATATGCATCGGCGAATCAAGTTTCGGTTGGGCTTTTAAAGAACCAACTCAATAGGAAAAATCGCCTGATCAGGATTCTCGAGGCTAGATTGGCCTCGGCCATGGAAAATGATCAAGTCCAGGTGATCGCAGAGATAGAACTGGCTCGATTGGCTGATAAAAATGAGATAGAAGTGTTTAAAACCAAGCTCGAACAAGCACATTTAGTGGTCTGAGACGGTCGGATACAGGCGGGCCAACAAAGGACTATGATTGCAGAGCTGCAGGCTTAGGTAGAGATCGCTGAAAGGAGGATGATCGATGTCAAGGGGTTTAAATCCCGAGCGATCGAGATTCATAACAGAATCTCTTCTGCACAATAGAATTTGCTCGCCAAAGTGGGAGCGATCTGAGAGAATTGTCTGTTGATGAATCAGGTTTTCGAGAACCTGACTGTCAGAGAGAGGGATGTTGAAGTGGATCAGGTCACCTTCCAAGAGGCGGTGATAACCATGAACAACAAAGTTTGGGCAAGTTCTCCCAGACTTTCCATCCTAGAACAAACCAAAGGTAATATTCTGTTGAAGGATTGGGAGAACAACATTGCCCTGGGCAAGGAACAAGCCCAAAAGGTAACCAATTCATTAGAAGAAGCCTTCAATTCTATAGATGGTGAGCTATTGGGTATGGATAGTGGAGGCGAAGTAGAAACATTGATGCAAATGAATGTGGAACAGATCTCGCTTGATCTGAAAGAGAAAGATGAGAGAGATTCGGCCGATATCTCTCAGATAGATAGGGTGGACATGGCCCGAGTTGATAAGCACTTGATCCAGCCCAGTGCGCAACTAAGTGCCCTCGACATCATCGATGCACAAATGGGGGACAAGCTGTAGCAGTTAGCCTGAGAATGTTACTTCGCCAAGGCCAGCTGTCAAGTGGAACCTTCATGGCTCGTATCTCAGCTTGTGGAAAGATGTATCGCCTGCACCGAGTCCGTGAGAAGACGAGAAACTGGCACTAAGTGAAGACAGAATAGGGGAGATGGAGTGATTGCTCTCTCCTCTGTCATAACTGAAATTTTTGCAACTATTGAGATTCTACCTACTTTGTAGAAATTGTATAAATATACCCCAGAGAGAAATAAACAAGGCGGGACCCTTTTTGAGTTATTTGTAATAGAGTTTTTACATTGAGAGTTAATACAAGCCGATCTGTATATTCTCAATTCTGTCACTTCTGTATCACAAGTTTGCTTCCTTGTATCTCATTTTTACATTTCAATTCATATTCATAATTGATGTGCTTCGTTGTAATTTAGTACGACCACTACTATAATGAATGATTTTGGGTTTTCTGTAATTGTTTATTGCCTTTCCTCTGCACCATCTATCAGCTGTGTAAGACCAATCTGCAGTTTCGAAATTCTACATATATTCTTTGTTACATTGGTTATTTTCTTACATATTTTCCTCTCCCGTTTATGTCGTGAGTTTTCCACTAGTTGGAACTTTTTTATCCGCAATTTTGGTTGTCATAATGATGTAATGATGATGGAAAAATTAGGCTCTTCACTAGAACACTTTCCTGAGAAAAGTTACATTTGTCAGCTTCCAGAAATCATACTTTTAAGGGAGGTTCACAGGCTACTTATATATTTGCCTGAGAGAATGCATGATTCTCCCAGGTTGCATTAAGCTGGGGTGCGAGGGGTTTTCACTGTACCTAACTATCAGGGTGCAAACATCTTCTAAATGAAGGAAAAAGATAAGTTCTCGAGCCTTCTAGAAGGGAATCTTCTAGAAGGATGAGTTGGCGTTCGAATGGTTATCTAAGTACTGGTTTTCCTGATATCTTGGGATCATTCCTATCCAAGTAACTAATCTATTCTCTCCTATATATTGAGGGGATTTCTCATGGAAAAGGTTGGAAGCAAACTAGCAAGAGATTGATTGGAGAATTAGTGGAAGATTGCATGAAGGATTGATGCTGCAGCAGCTAGAGACAACAACAAGGTTATCAAAAGTGGTTGATCTTCTTCATGCATGAGCAAGTGTGTGTGTCAGAGTTAGGAGCCATCGAAAGGAGATATACAACATCAAGGCTCAGGTTGTAAGTCTTACTTTCTATCAATTTAATACAGTAATATGTCCCTTTCCCATAAAGCTGATGTCACTTTATTACATAACTCCTTGATCATATGTATGGATTAACTGTTGAATATATTGAATTGTCTTCACTTCGATTGGTTTGTTTTGTTGTAGTCTGGACGATACAAGAGCATTGAAGCAAAGCTATACAACAGAGACCCAAGGAAGCATTCATAAGGTATGTACATGATTTATGCCTCCTAGTTCATTCAATAGTATAAATCTAGGGAAAGAGTATTATTATGTTCTGTTTTGTTCTAGATCCGGGTGGATCTAAGGAGATCGGTTTGTGTCTGCACTTACGGATTAATCCTGAAACAAACTTTACTTTGTAAATGGATCAATTTTTTTCTCCCATCTCACCCCTTTTATAAAGATATGATACAGTTACGGGAACGAGCCTTATATTTGCATCTATATGTTACTTCTGCAACTGTAAGTTCTCTTTTATAAGATCAAACTGAGACAACACTTAATCTTTCCTAAAAGTCTTTTATATTATTACTGTTCCCCCATGACAGTCCCTATACCAACTCAACCTAACATCGAACCCGGATTATTGAACCAAACACACATCGCCCTAAACCTTTTCAACACTATCCTTAAAACAACAACTAATCGGGTCGAACTTGAACAATCATGGGCAGCCATTGAACGAGACATAAATATTCAGGAACAGTTCGAAGCCAGACAACCCCAACGAAGAAATCTCCCTTAGTTTCTTTCTCCAAAGGTTGACCCCCTCCCTGCTCCATATCCTAACCACTTTCGGATGCCTTGACACTGTACTTTTGAGCCTTAAGTACAGACTCAGGAACAACATCTTTATGGCGCCGTTGTCGGGGAACGAAGTTACGAAATCTTTTTCCCTGGGAAAATGACATTTGTTTTTCGTTGAAAGTGTTACCCTTTGATATTGAACAAAGAGTACACACTTTTTTAAGGCTTTTTATCTTTCACTTGGCGACTCCACAAAGAAATAAACTGGCATTCGGTCAAAGGAATACCAGACAAAACCCATATGGTGAGCTGATCACGCCAGTTACCGATCCTAAAAAAATTCTAAAGGCGAGAGGCTCTTTTAAGACAACCGCTGCAGTTTACCAACTTGAAATCCCATCACCGAAAGTTGAGAGTCCTTCCGAACCCTCGACCTCGCTCAATCCTGTCTTTGACGCTAAAATTTCAACGCCAATCTGCTCCAAAATTTGGAGCGAGATTCATCCAATAGTCCCCTTGATACAGAGAGGAAAGGGCCCTCTTGAAGGTTCGCCAGTTTTTGAAACACCATATTATATTCAGTTAAATTTCCCAACTTCTCCAAATCCTGAAGAGTGTGTCACACACTCGTTTCTCACACCAGTCGGTTTTCCTGACTCTGTCTCTTGCAAGTCCGAGGAACCAACTCCTCGCGTTCCTTATCTTTCCTCCTCAGAGTCTCCTCTTAGCGAAGAGAATAAAGTTTCCCTTTTATTTTTCGAAAATCCCCTTTATAACTTTCCACAAACAACGATGGCAGCTGCTGGAGGAGGAGGTGGAGGGTTTATAGGAGGAGGCGGAGGGTTTATCGAAGAGGATGGGGAGGAGTCCCCTTAGGGGGAGGTGGAGGTGTCCCTCTAGGAGGAGGTAGAGGTCAAGGGCCTGCCCCCCCTCCCAGAGTTTTCACGAAAGTTGCAGCCAGATACGCCCCTTTAGTATTTCCCAACCCCCTACACGATCTTCCAGAAAATTACATAAACTTTTTACCGAAATTCACCGGAGAGGGGGATTTGACTGCGGTTGAACATATTAATTTTTTCAACCAATTTGCAGATATCTTCGATATCGAGCACGAGGATGTATATTTGAGACTCCTTGTCCAAACCTTTGAAGGTCAGGTCCGAACTTGGTTTCGGAGCCTACTGGCAGCCTCTATACCGTCATATGACGCTTTGGAAGATGCTTTCCTCGGGCAATGGGGAGAGCGAAAAGACCATCTCTATTATCTAACCGAATTTGGGTCTTTGAAGAAAAAGAACTCAGAAACAATCATGGAATTCATCCAGAGATTCAATAAAATGTACAATAAAATCCCAGCTGAAGTCAAACCTTCTCAACCCACGGCCAAAGTGACCTTCGTCGGAGCTTTTGAGCCAGATTTCACGCTACTTCTGCGAGAGCGAAGGGGAGCCACCTTAAACCGTATGCAGGATGATGCGATAGAGATAGAATCTAATATGATGGATTCGGGTAAACTTAAGTCTAGGGTGGAGACTGGAAACCAAGAAACCAAGCGCTTTAGAGAACAAGTCGTCCCTTTAGGGTCCAATAGATCTTCAGACGATAGGGTGGACGATATGGCTAGAGTGATTAAAGAGTTGTCAAATAAAATAAACCGAATGGAACTCGAATAGGCCAAGGCTGACTCTTATCCCAAAAAATATTTCAAGAGAAATCCAAACCCTCCTAATCAACAAAGACAAATAAAAAAGGAAGATCAGAAAATACAAGCTCCCTTGAAGAACGAAAATTTGATAGGAGCTAACGATTTTCAAGACTTTGAGGATTCAGATAATGATGTCACAAACTTCGGTGATGACTATAGTCAACCATATCTGACTCACGAAGACTATGAAAAGTATCTAAATACGCCAGAGCCATCAAATAAGAGTGAGGAGGGTGATCACACCGAGATCTGTGAATCTAAATCAGAAACTGAGATAATGATGGTTGATTTTCACCAAAGTATAACCTGAGATCTAGGAATAAGCCCACCTCCACGACTCAACCCAAGAAAATCCTTCAAAGGGGCCAAGCTTACGAGCCTCCTTTGGATGAAACCCCATTATCCAACAACAAAACTAGAAGGGTAAGCATCCAAGAGCCCGAGGTGGAAAAAGTTGAAGATCAAACACAGGAGATCGAACCCGTAAATGAGCTACATATTCAACTAAGACCATGAATGATAAAGTTGTCCAAAAAAATAGGTCGGAAAGGAAGAATGTGGAAGTCACAACCAGAGAAACAGACAAGGTGAGTGGAGCTTTCAGTTTCGAAAATGAGTTAAACAAAATTAAGATACCAATCCCTTTGGTGGAATTAGTGAAAACCCTTGTTTATCGCAAACAAATTACCAAAATGATAGGTGTCTCCAAACTAGAAAGCCACTCTGATGTTATAAACTTGGAAGATGATAGACCTAACATCACTTTTGGTCCCCACTTTGAAGGATCCAAAGACAAAATCGCTCCCTTCTATATCACTCTGAATATACATGATCAGTTGTTGCATAATTGTATGTTGGACTCTGGAGCTTCCCATAATGTTATGCCCAAGATTATAATGGAGAAGCTGGGTCTCCAGATCACAATACCTTATAGAAATCTATATTCTTTTGATTCGAGGAAGGTTAAATGCATGGGGATGATAAAGGATATGGTGGTTACCCTAGCGCAGGTCCCTGTTAAAAGTATCCTGATGGATGTGGTTATCGCCAATATTCCCCCTAAGTACGACATGTTGTTATCTAGGTCACGAGGGACCAAATTGGGAGGTTGTCTCCAGTTAGACATGACTTAGGCCACAATTGTTGTGTTCAATGTCTAGTTCACTCGTTTATACAGAGAAACAAGATTAGCGTATACGGTCAGTGACCCTCAAAACCCGAACAATTTCCCTATTTACATTGCAGACCAAGATCTGGGAAATTGCATCTTGTCTTTCGATGATGGTCTAGATGGTTGTCCAGAGGAGATTGATACAAAGCAAGAAGAGTTAAACCCCATGACAGAATATCTGTGTAACATAGGTATTTGGAAAATGTATTTTGATGATGCTTCGTCTTCTGAAGGGGCAGGTGCTGGAGTGCTTTTGGTAGCACCTGAAGGTAATTTCATTGTTCCTTTCTCCTACCGTTTACAGTGGGACATAGATTACACTAATAACGTGTGCGAGTATGAAGCATTGATCTTGGGGTTAGAGGCTACCAAGAAGATAAATATAAAAAACTTGGAGGTCTATGGTGATGCAGAATTGATAGTAAAACAAGTAAACCGTCAGTATCTAGCCGGGCATCCCAGACTAAGAGCATATAGAAATTGCGTTTGGGATCTCGTGGAAATTTTTTTCTCATCCGTAAATATCCATTTTATCCCTCGTGCAGAGAATTTACATGCTGATGCATTGGCAAAGGCAGCTTCAACTTTCTCTCCTCCCACGACCTTCAAACTAAAGTACCACATTGAAATCAGGTACAAACCCTCCATACCAGACAATATCCGGCACTGGCAAGTCTTCGAAGATGATGACCAAATTATGAAATTCCTTACAGCAGTAGGCGAATTCTCTGAAACCCACGCTGACCAAGAAAATCAGAATGATTCTATGTGGATCATGCAAGAAGGAGAAGACCCTGAAATCTTCCGAGAAAACATTGTGGATCACTATATGCTGGTCCTTCAAAGCAATCAGATTCCCAAAGGATTGATTCCTTTGGAAAGAATTTTTGATCCGAACGATGTACCTGTAAAGACCACTTTGCAGCCGCAGCCAGAAGAGGTAGAAGACTGTGATATAGGAACCAAAAAAGAACCCCGGATGGTAATAATATCGAAATTCCTCCCTCCCAAAACGAAACTGAAGTACAAAGACTTACTCAGACAATATAAAGATGTTTTCGCCTGGTCCTATGATGAATTGAAAATGTATGACACTTCCATTATTGATCACAAGATACCTTTGAAGCCTGGGGTCAAACCGTTTAGGCAAAAGCTTAGGCAAATTAACCCCATTCTGTTACCCGTGATAGAAAAGGAAGTTAAAAAACTCTTGGATGCGAAAATAATCGTACCTCTGAGATACTCGGATTGGGTAGCTAACCTAGTTCCAGTCAGGAAAAAGAATGGGGAGATCAGACTGTGTGTGGATTTCCGAAACCTAAACAAGTTGTCTCTCAAAGATAATTACCCGCTGCCCAAGATGGACCATATTTTAGAAAAGATTGTTGGAGCTAATTGGATGTCAATGATAGATGGTTTCTCTGGTTATAATCAGATCGCTATGAATGAACAAGACAGGGAAAAAACTACCTTCACCACGCCCTGGGGTACTTTCATGTATGACAACATGCCTTTTGGTTTGATGAATGCAGGGGCCACTTTCCAGCGAGCTATGGACATCGCTTTCGTGGGAGAAAGGGAAAAGTTCATAGTCATTTACCTTGATGATCTGACGGTTTTTTCTAAAACTGACGAAGAACATTTGATGCATCTAAGACAGACGTTCAAAAAGTGCCGCAGGTTTGGTCTATCCTTGAATCCAAAGAAATCACATTTTTCTATGCAGGAAGGTAAGCTTTTGGGCCATGTCGTATCTAAGGAGGGAATCAGGATTGATCCTAAGAGGATTGAAGCGATAGATACTATCACTATCCCTAGAAATATAAAAGAAATTCAATCATTCTTAGGTAAGATAAATTTTCTACGAAGGTTCATTCCCAATTTCGCTGAGATTGTCAAACTGATTACAGGAATGTTGAAGAAGGATAGCGAGGTAAACTGGACCACCAAGGCCAGGGCGTCATTCGCGCATATTAAAAAATTCATAAGCGAGGATCCTGTGTTAGCAAGTCCGGATTATCTGAAAGATTTTCTCATCTTCTCTTTCGCTTCTAAACATACCATCGTCGCGATACTCTTGCAGAAAAATGAAGAGGGGTTCGAACAGCTGATACCGTTTTTCAGAAAAAGCCTCAGAGATGCAGAACTAAAATATGACATAATGGAAAAACAAGCATACGCGATGGTAAAAGCATTGAAAGCATTTAGGACCTATGTGCTGCATTCAAAAATAATCGCGTATGTGCCCACCAGTTCTGTAAAAGACATATTGGTACAGCCGGATAGTGACGAAAAATGAGGGTGATGGCTCGCTAAAATACAAGAGTTCGATCTGGAAGTCAGGCCGACTAAATTGATAAAGGGGCAGGGTCTGGCCAAACTCTTGGCTAAGTCGAATCTTAGAGCTCTTGATATAAATTGCCTCCAAGAAGAAGACGGAGACACACACCTTTCTGAGCCCGATGACCAGACAGATCCAAGCAAGATCAACGAAAGGTTCGTATCGTCAGGCTGGTATAAAGACATAGTGTTCTACTTATTGAACCTGAAATGCCCATCTGAGCTAACGCCAGCCAAGTGCAGAACTTTAAAACTCCATGCTGTAAAATATTGCATCGCCGAAAACCAGCTATACTAGAAAGATCCACTCGGGTTCCTGCTAGTCTGTTTGGTTGAGTCAGAAACTCCACGGGTTATAGAGGAATTTCACAAAGGGGTCTATGGAGGACACCATGCATGGAGAGCTACAGCATATAAGATTTTGAGAGCCGGATACTATTGGCCGAAACTATTTTCATACGTCAACGCCAAGGTACGCGCGTGCAACCCTTGTCAAATATTCGCTGGTAAACAGAAACTCCCTACACTACCACTCGTTCCAGTCAAAGTTGAAGCTCCATTTCAACAATGGGGTCTAGACTTCATAGGGGAAATTAATCCTCATTCCAGTGCTCAACATAAATGGATCCTAACAGCTACAGATTATTTTACCAAGTGGGTGGAAGCCATTCCAACCAAAAGGGCAACAGACTCAGTGGTGATTGATTTCTTGGAAGATAACATCTTGTCAAGATTCGGGTGTCCCCGAAAGATAGTCACCGATAACACCTAGGCTTTCAAATCTATGGCTATGATCAGCTTCTGCCAGAAGTATAATATCGTTCTCGGCCATTCTACTACATATTACCCCCAGGGGAACGGATTGGCCGAATCATCTAACAAGAGCTTGGTGAACATAATCAAGAAAGTACTAGATGAAAATAAAAGGTCTTGGCATGTGCACTTGAAATATGCATTATTGGCGAACCACATCAGCACTAAAAGGTCTATCGACATTTCGCCGTTTCAAATGGTCTATGGGACAGAGGTGGTACTACCTATAAACCTGGCGCTGCCAGTGATGAAGCTATGGCAGGATCAAAACGAAGAACCCAATCATGTAACCAGGAGAATTAACCAGCTGATCGAGGTTCAACAGCACAGAGTTGAAATCGATGAAAAAATGCAGAAGTACCAGGATGAGATGAAAGCATTGTTCGATCTCAAAGCAAAAGACAGGGAACTCCTTCCAGGTGACTTAGTACTAAGATGGGATGCGAGAAAGGAGGAAGCCGCTAAGCATGGTAAATTTGACCACCTCTAGTATGGACCATTCAGGGTCTCGCCTCTAGAAGGAAAAAATTCCTTTTTGCTAGAAAACATCGACGGCAAAGTCCTCAGCGCCCCTTTCAACGAGCGATATCTAAAACATTACATGACATAACAATTGTCATTTAAAAAAAAAAAAATTGTGTACATACATGCATTTTTATTACCCTTTGGACTTTCTATTTTCTTCTGTTCATAATTTTTAGACATATTTCGAATAAAGCTCGTGTTTTCTTTTTAAAGGATTCAGCTGGTTGCAAAGCTAGTAGGAAGACTAATTCGCAAGACGGTGTCAGGAATAAATCGGCATGAAACAGTTGATATCTAAAAGTAGCTTCTTAATGCACCAAGAAAGTGAAAAGAAAAAGGTAAAGGTGAGCTTTCTCAATACACATGTTATGAAAGACTGTTAAAGTAAACCAAGGTAATGTCATTCAAACTACAATATCGGCTAAAATGTTAGATAACAGGATTATTGCTTGGCTTGGTAACCTTGGATTTAAATTGGTTTGAATGATACACTAAAACTAAGAACAGTCAGTCAAAAGTAATCGTCCCCAAAGACATCTACAAGAGCCAGTCTCGAACGGTTTTGACCTTCTGTATTTTTGATAAATAAATCACTGCCCTATATCCTGCCTGTTTTCGGGTCTAACTTTTGACAAGCTTCCATCTTTTCATTTCATTACGAAGGAATAAATTTTTTTGTTTTAGCCTCCTGAGTCTCAAAACAGATTGTGAAAAGAAAGTGGGTCTCCACAACTACTTGATCCCCTACTAAGCGAAGGAACGTTTAGAGCGATCCTAACTTTCCTAGGTTTTTCAACAACATCGGAAGAATCAAAGCTTGCTCAAATAGGATGCCCCTTAAAAAATTATTTTCCCTGTCTCCCTAAGAACGAAGGTGTTGTGAAGGTCAAGGGAAGATTGGTACCGAGTAATCAAAGTAAGTTGGCAGACCTCTAATGCAAAATATTACACAGATATCAGCCCTGATACAAACTGATTGCCCCCATCTTCGTGCTCAAAAAATAAATTATAAGACAGGTGGTGAAAGGAAATTCAGAAATGATTGCCCCCACCTAGTCCAGGAAGACGATGAAAGGAAATTCAAAAATGATTTCCCTCGTCTTAGCATTTAAATGCATAAATAATTTCTGAAGTGGTGAAAGGAAATTCAATAAAAGGGGTCAGATAACTTCACCGGGGTACTGAACAGGCTCGCTGGCAGTGAAGCAATGTATGAGATATTTGCAAGGTTGTTATACATGAATATCACTCTACTCTGGTAACCGATGCTTTCTAAAAACCTGATCCACATCCTGAATTCGGATGGGACTTCCCGGTTAAAAAATATGTAATTTCATTCTTTTGATGCAATCCAAGAGCCACAAGACCTGTTGAGTCTCCTAGGGTCGTTTCGACTTTCTTAAAACATACCCAAAGTTAGTAGTGGGAAAGGGAAAATTGTGAAATGTGACTACAACTGTGTTGGGAAGGATATCTGATTTTGAAAAACTTCTCTGAGGTAAAAACAAAGTTTTTTCCCTCCTTCGTTCCTTTTTCCTTAGAAATTTTCCACCTGATTGAGCTTTGACTCCATTTACCCAATATTGGCACGTGGTCTGTTGTTTTTCCCACCTCACAGGAAGGCGGGATCCCTAGTTGGAGCCTATGTTGGAGCCACCTTTGTTTTTGGGGCTGTCACATTTTTCATTTTTGATGCTTGAAATGTAAAGTTGATTTTCTTTTTCCTGTCGAGAGGACGAGACCTCTGAAACCTTGTCACATAAAAAGTGATGCTTTTCTACTCTTTAAAACAAGTCCACTTTCGTAATAATGTTTGCTCCTTTTTGTTGTGCTTCGGGACCTCGCAAGTCGGATATTATGATCCATAAGTTCACACGTCCCGAGTCACGAAACGACGAAGTCGTTTTATATTTTCACTCAAGACAGTAACCAGGGTAAAATCTTTAACTCGTGATTAGACGTCGTCAGGGTTTCGCGCCTCAGCGTTCGGCAAGTCTGAAGCCTTATTTTTACAGCCCCGAGAGCCGAGAACACGAAGTCCTTTCTGATAACCCATGTCGAGGATCAAAGGCAAAAATATAACCATGGTAAAAGTTTTCCTTGGCCTTTCGCCATTCGGCGTTATCTTTTTCAAAGTTTCCAGCTTCTAAACCCCGACTCCCAAAGTCGCGAGGAAATTATCACATGATTAATTAATCACCTAGTCCAAGATTTCCTTCCCCTTAATTAATTTTTAATTATCGCCATCTTGCGATTTCGCGACTCGGCATACTAATTTCCCAGAAAATTGTCTTCGAAGTTCTGAGTTGCGATGTGGCGAACAAAATGATGATAAAATTAATTACGCCCCAAATCGCGGTTACCGTTAATTGAGCCAAAATCGGTCCTCGCAATCTCACGAGTTGGAGACTCAAAATGTTAAAAGAAATTCCACGATGTAGCGAACACCGAGAAATTGATTAACGTTGGTAAGATTTGATAATTTAAGATAAAGCAAGATATATCCCGTGCCTCGAGGCTTGCATGTTTCCCTAGGTAGCCATTTTCTCTCCATACTTCGACTGACTGTCAAACTACCAGAAATTTATGACATTTATGGAGAAGTAGGGTAAATCCACGCATATAAGATCATATTTTACGCAATTAATTTGTTTCTAATTACGATTTGACAGGATTACTTTGAAAAGTACTGAATTTTCAAATATATATAAGAGTTTCATTTTATTATAACGAAAACATTTTCATAAGCACGTAGAGCTCGTCATTTTTGAGTGAACTAATTTCTCCATGTATACGCAGTTCTATCGCATAAGGGAGAAAACGCAAGCTTCGGCTATGGCTCCATGGAAAGCAGCAAAGGCAAATGTCGAGGTTGCAGGACAAGGCTCAGACAATGTCTCTGACACTTCGCCCCGGAGTGTCGACTCGGTCCCCAGCTAGTCTTTTGTTTTGGACATTCTGCAATCAGAATTGGTGAATTATTCAGACTCAGATGACAATGAAAAGGATGACCTAAACAATAAATACAAGATAGTTGTCCAATCCGGAATGCACAGGATAGCAGCCAGACCACGGCTTCTCCCCTATTATGACATGATCCGATGGGCATTGGATCACATAGACCTACCCACCAGGACTAACATGAACCAGCAACGGGTCACGGTCGGGACTTTTAGGCTAGAACATATCCAAACCATATATAAGCTCCCGGCGACGTCTGAATACACATATGGTGTTGAATTCCTGGAGGAATTCAAAGAAAAGGAGTGCACACAATATGATAAAACCATTCCCGGTTTGATAAAGGATTGGGTTTCGCGCACCGCGAAATTCAGAGCAAATGACCAGGGCGTTTATTCAATCGCTTCGCTGGAGCCACAGTATAAGTATGTGGAAATGATGACATGCCGACTATATGGGAGGGAGGACACATCGCATTTCTTCATTGCGTGGGTGCCTCTCATGTTTCAGGTCACAGAAGGTTGCTCGTTTAATTGGGCAAAGATAATCTCGGAAAGTTTGGCCAACCGGGTCACAGAGTATCAGGAGCAGAAGGCAAGTGGGAGGCTGTCATCATTTTTCATGTCCGCATATATTATGGACGCGATATGTTCCATGACACCATTCCTCTTGATGAGTTGGGCTTGGAATCTGGCCGAACGCATGCCCGTACATGTATATCACGAAAAGCTATGGGAAAATAAAGTAGACAATTTCATATACGAAATTTTCAACTGGGTGATGGTGCCCCTGCACATCGTCATTTTTGGTCACCCACCACCTCATATCTCGGACAACATTGCTGCAAATCTGAGTGGTATAGCGGACTGGTATGTGGAGGCAGAGTTCTCCTACTTCAGAGTGTTCGGGGTTGTTGTTCCCCCACTTGCACTACCATTGTTCATCCCCGACAAGCTGGCTTGTCGCGAGGTCACCCGACAAATAGTGATTGGCGGGGTGAGTAAAGAACTCAAAGGATCTTCAAAGAAGGTGTGGCCGTCTTTTCCCATTCGGCTAAATTCTTATTCTTTATTGGATTTTGGGCATGCCAAAGCTGAGGTTGCAGCCCTGGAAGACCTGAAGTTGGTCTCCATCGAATATAAAAAACATGATCCTCAGAGAGTTGTGAGCAACCATTTAGCTAATTGTGGGCTAAAGAGGTTTGAACATGAGATTTCACCCCCGGATGACATTTTCTATGGGGCGAGGTCTTATGAGGAAGTGCTAGCTTGGATCCGATCCTTAGCACCCGAAGACACAGCCTCTGTATTGAAATTTCAGGAACACAGACGAAGTTGTCTTCCCGTTGTGTTGCGAGGAGGGAGTCTGGGCATTTCTGAGACGGAACCGAAGGATACTGAAGGCCCTAAAGATACATCTCCTGACTCGGGAAAATGATAGGATGAGGGGAAACAAACAAAGAAGCCTGAAGCAGAGGCACAGACTCAAGACCCACCAAAGAAATAGAATCCGGAAACTGAGATAAAGACCCCTGAAACTTCAAAGAAGCAAGACCCGGTCGACACCCCAGGAAAAGAAGCGAAACAAATCAGGGAACCCATCACTTCTGTCACCCCCTTGCAGTCGACGCAAGGAAATATAGAAGAAGGATGGATTTTTAATGAGGAACTGCGGCCCATAAGAGCAGAGGAACTTCCTCCGAACGAGTTTTTCTTTGATAAAAAGAGAAAAGTGGTAGTAAAGAGGGAATTCTACCAGGAGGGAGAGTCGTCTGCTAAGAAATACAAAGTCATGATCGATGAAAAGAATAAAAAGAATGAGAAATTCGCCACTGAGATCGTAGGGACGCTAGGAGCATATGCATCGGTGAATCAAGTTTTGGTTGGGCTTTTAAAGAACCAACTCAATAGGAAAAATCGATTGATCAGGACTCTCGAGGCCAGATTGGCCTCGGCCACGGAAAATTCTCAAGGCCAGGTGAACGCAGAGATAGAACTGGCCTGACTGGCTGATAAAAATGAGATAGAAGTGCTTAAAACCAAGCTCGAACAAGCACATTTAGTGGTCCGAGACGGTCGGATACAGGCGGGCCAACAAAGGACTATGATTGTAGAGTTGCAGGCTCAGGTAGAGATCGCCAAAAGCAGGATGATTGACGTCGAGGGGTTTAAATCCCGAGCAATAGAGATTCAGAACAGAATCTCTTCTGCACAACAGAATTTTCTCGCCAAAGTGGGAGCGATCCGAGAGAATTGTCTGTTGATGAATCAGGTTTTCGAGAACCTGACTGTCAGAGAGAGGGATGCTGAAGCGGCTCGGGTCACCTTCCAGGAGGCAGTGATAACCACGAACAACAGAGTTTCGGTAGGTTCTCCCAGACTCTCCATCCTAGAACAAACCAGAGGTAATATTCTGTTGAAGGATTGGGATCACAACATTGCCCTGGGCAAGGAACAAGCCCAAAAGGTAACCAATTCATTAGAAGAAGCCTTCAATTCTATAGATGGTGAGTTGTTGGGTATGGATAGTGGAGGTGAAGCAGAAACATTGTTGCAAATGAATGTGGAACAGATCTCACTTGATATGAAAGAGAAGGATGAGAGAGATTCGGCCGATATCTCTCAGATAGATAGGGTGGACATGGCCCGAGTTGATAAGCACTTGATCTAGCCCAGCACGCAACTAAGTTCCCTCGACATCATCGATGCACAAATGGGGGACAAGCTGCAATAGTTAGACCGAGAATTTTACTTCTTACAGGCCAGCTGTCAAGCGGAACCTTCACGGCTCGTATCTCAGCTTGTGGAAAGATGTATCGCCTGCACCATGTCCGTGCGAAGACGAGCACCTGGCACTAAGTGAAGACAGAATAGGGGATATGGAGCGATTGCTCTCTCCTCTGTCATAACTGAAATTTTTGTGACTATTGAGATTCTACCTACTTTGCAGAAATTGTATAAATATACCTGAGAGAGAAATAAACAAGGCGGGACCCTTTTTGAGTTATTTGTAATAGAGTTCTTACATTGAGAGTTAATACAAGCAGATCTGGAGATTCTCAATTCCGTCACTTATGTATCACAAGTTTGCTTCCTTGTATCTCATTTTTACATTTCAATTCATATTCATAATTGATGTGCTTCATTGTAATTTAGTACGACCACTACTATAACGAATGATTTTGGGTTTTCTATAATTGTTTATTGCCTTTCCTCTGCACCAGCTATCAGTTGTGTAAGACCAATCTGCAGTTTCAGAATTCTACATATATTCTCTATTACATTGGTTATTTTCTTACATATTTTCCTCTCCTGTTTATGTCGTGAGTTTTCCACTGGTTGGAACTTTACTTTGTAAATGGCTCAATGTTTTTCTCCCATCTCACCCCTTTTATAAAGATATGATACAGTTACGGGAACGAGCCTTAGATTTGCATCTATATGTTACTTCTGCAACTGTAAGTTCTATTTTATAAGATCAAACTGAGACAACACTTAATCATTCCTAAAAATCTTTTATATCTTTACTATTCCCCCATGACAGTCCCTATACCAACTCAACCTAACATCGAAACCGGATTATTGAACCAAACACACATCGCCCTAAACCTTTTCAACACTATCCTTAAAACAACAACTAACCGGGTCGAACTTGAACAATCATGGGCAGCCATTGAACGAGACATAAATATTCAGGAACAGTTCGAAGCCAGACAACCCCAACGAAGAAATCTCCCTTAGTTTCTTTATCCGAAGGTTGACCCCCTCCTTGCTCCATATCCTAACCACTTTCGGATGCCTTGACACTGTACTTTTGAGCCTTAAGTACAGACTCAGGAACAACAGTTACTATGAATATATCAATCAATTGCTCATATGGAATATCTGTTACCTTTATATTCAATCTTTGGAAGTTCTCAATGTGCTCTGTAACTGAACCCTTTTGCTTGAGATTTATCAATTGGCTAAAGAAGGTATTGCTCCTTGTATCCTCATAGTGTGATATCATTTCTTCCATGAAAATTTTCCAAGTGACGAGTGATTTGCAATAACAAATCTGTCGATACGATACAAATTCATTGGGTTCTAAATATAAAGAAGAAATCCGTACCTTTTGTGTATGTGGCACATTATGGAGATCAAAAAATTGCTCCATCTAAAGTATCCATGTGATTGGGTCCTTGCCATCAAACTTCCTCATATCTATCTTAGGAATGTGGTTGGTCTTCAACCCAAAGTTGTAATTTCTCCATTCTTGATTCACCTTCCTTGTGTCCTCATCATGAATTTCATGGGATATATTTTCACTTTCAGGTGTCCTCTCTATTATGAAATTTTTTAATCCTTCCATGATCTCCCCTTTTAAACCCTCCATCATCTCTTGTAGTTCGTCTTTTGTTATTGTCTTATTTTGTAAATCATTTATGTCCCTATGCATTTCTTCACCTTCATCAAGAGTCCATGTAGGATTATTTAGAGGCTTATTTGGTGTAGAAGATCCCTTTTTGGGTGGCATGTTGGCCAAGTATCACTTTTGAACCTTGATTTTGAGGTGGTTCTGCTAGACAATATTTCTTTTGTTGTATCTCCAAAGTTTCGTCCCTTCAGGGTATGAAAATTTATCTTTTGTAGTTCTCTGATATTTCTTCTCTACAATGCCACAGTTCTGATCAAAATTGGATGTGCCAAGTGTAATTTACAGTAACTTCCCCACAACTTGTTGGTTTTTGGCCTTTTCGGGAGATGTCACTTGTATAGCGTGCCCCACCAAAAATAATTGATATAAAATTTTGAAACTCGTACCAGAAATAATACCAACTATCCACCATCCAATGCAACCAATATCACTCAATTTGGATACTCTAGGAAGAAGTTCTGATTGTTTTACCTAGAACACATTCTTGAGACTAGTCAATAGGACTAGTCAGATACCCTATCTTCCACAAGGTGTATCTGCAAATGTAAGACGACCGAGAAGCTGAAATTTTTACCAAAGATACCTTACTAGTTTCTGTGAATATCCTCTAGAGTTTAGGGTCTGAAACATTACAAAAAAAATGTATAGAGAAAATTCCACAATGACTCAGTTCAAGATGATTCCAGAACCCTATATTGCACAGGCTGTATCTCTGAAATTATAAGGCCTCAGGAGTTTAAATTTTAACCCAACGTATTTTGATCCATCTAATAAATATCCCCTAATCTGTTCCTTTGGAAACATTGTAGAAAAAAGGTTATAGATAAAATTCCAAGGTGTGTCATATGTAGCAGCGAAACCCCAAGACCTTGAGCTCTGATACCATATGTTAAGAACCAAATATCAATATAGCATAGAAAAACCTCATAATAAGTACTCAACGCCTTGAAAAAGAGAGAAATTCAGATAATAAGCCTCTTCGAGGGGGAAACCTTCTTATTCCCACATAAATGTACAATTCCAAGATGATTCCAAATGAAAATGTCTCCTTGGTATATATAGGAGACTAGGAGGTATAATTACAACTAATGGAATAAAGCCGACATAAATAAAATAACATTACTAATTCAATATGACTCAATTAAGGGGTAATGAGCCAATATTAGGGCTTAACAGTCTGTGCTCAATCTTGCTCACATTTGCGAGTCCTGAGAGTCCCAGCATGGAGATTCTAGACTGGTTGCATTGGAGCCTTGGAAGGAGATGGACGACCTGATGGATTGTGTGGCAGAGAAGGGGGGGTCCATTCTCTTCGGTTGTGCGGGCTGGGTAGAAGAGAGTTTGATACTTAGATTGTTGTGGGTGTTGGGAATCATGTGAGAGATTGAGTGTTGATTGGTTTGGGAAGCTGAGTGTGACTCTGGAACCATCCCTATGGATTCATATCCCTCACTCGGTGGTGACATTGTTGTTGAGACTTGGAAAAACAATGTCTACGGTTGGGTGGAACATCCTTGGTATGCAGCCAATTGGTTTCTTATTTTAGAAAAGATAATTTCTCTCTTTTATGGTTATTTACCTGTGTATTTTTAATTCTATTGCGTATTTAAATATCTATGAATTTCACATCTATAATATGCATGCTTGTTGGCTATTGTTGTGCATGTCGTATGGTTAATTTATTTTATGTTTAGCATGAATCATGATCAATGCATGTGAATATTTCATGCATCCTTGTTATTTAAAGTTCGATCAGAGGTAGAATTAGTCCATAAGGGGACTGGAAGTTAGCGTGTTCGGCCTGTGGGTGTCTGGGTACGTTGCAGTAGGAACATGTCCACCAGGAGATGTTGTGGTTCTCGTGCACTCTAAGATGAGTACATGTCCCCAAGTAGGAGCTAGATGTTATCCCCAACTCCTAGGGATAAATAAGGAGGTGATTTCTTAAGGCCCTCAGGTTGCGGACATGGAGTAATGAGAGACATCTTGACCAGTAGTGTCCACTTGCACAGACAAAGATCCACCTCACCACCATAGCTCCAGGTTCATCATGATGATATCCACCATATCAGTTGGCTTCCAGAAGACATTGGGTCTTGATCCATGAGGTACAATCCAGGAATTATGGTGAGTGTCATTTCAATATTTGAGGCATTTGAGTATGTTGCATCTATTACTTCTTTTTATTATGTGACATTTGCTTGGACATTATGCTCTTTTCCCTGTTTCACTTTGGTGGTTAATATTGTTCCCTAGAAAGTGGGTAACCCTTAGGAATAGGATTTCTACTCGGAGGTCCTTTTGACAATTCATCATGCCATTCCTAACCATACTTGTCTATTTCCATGATTCATCCCCTCATCTCCTCACCTTTTGGGATTTTCGGGTGTACTGAACCAAGAAGGGGTTGTCCCTCATTTCATCAAAAGAAGTGGATGAAGACCCAAAGGCTTGTAGATGTAAAAATATACAATTCAATCATTAACATTCTAGATGCTCTCCCATGGATCCCGAGGAAAATGAAATGTCTCTCATAAGAAACTAATGGGATCCGTGAAAAATAACTAATAACAAAATGCCAACTAGGGTGTAGCATGTGTGGGAACTATTTTTATTGCTTAGGTAGAAGCCCCACACATGTTTTCAACTTGGGGAAGCATGATGTGACCAGGGTACAGTCAAGGTGGGCACAAATTTTCATGCTTAGGTAGAAGCCCCACCTTGGCTTCAACTTGGAAACATCTTAAAACAATAAAAGGAAATAAATGGGCTTGGAAAAAGGTTTCATAGAAAACAAAGGTGCAACACACCCTCTACAAAGGCACCCATAAATGAGACACTACAACCCCTTGTATGTCACGAGCCCCATGCAAAAAATTCTTCCCCCCCTCCATGACACCTCATAAAAATTAATTAGAAGGAGATCCCCTTGGGAAACACCCCTAGAATTGAGGTACCATTCACCCAATAGGTTGTTTTGTCAACCCTCCCATACCTAAACTTGGAAAATTGCATAGGGTACTTGAGCATTGGTTTATTTTGATGAGGTGGTTTGGATGTACATGCGTATATGGATCTTTTATTGATTTTATTTAATCATGATGATGCATTTGATTTGAGATCCTTGGAGGGCATATCCATTTGTCTTTGCAGGACCCAGCTGGTGGACAGTTTTGGAGGAACAAGCCTAGCTTGGGCTTCCATGGGGATTGAATCCCATAGGTTGGATATCAATGCCTACATGTCAGATGATGAAGAAATTCATTTAGAGGCTTAGAAGACATCATGGAGGACCTAACCTAGACCCTACCACCCAAATGATTTCTTGAGGCCAAAATGTCACCTTTGAGGGAATAACGTCACTTCAGGGTTAATGTTTGGTGGTGGTTGAGGACACTTGGAATGTTTTGAAGGAAGGAAGCCATGGATTATAGAGGAGAATATTGTATCAAATACACTTGGCCTTTGGAGGCCTAATGACACAAACGCGACACCCAGGGGCACGTCCGCTCACACAGGACCTTCCTTTCTTCTCGGCCCGAAGAACTCAAAGGTTCTCCTAATTCCCTAGCAGGAATTCTTCCTCCCCATAGGTTCTCTTCGTCACGCAATCCCCTTCCTTAACTCCTCGGAGGATCGGAACTCATGACTTCACGAGTCCAACAGTCGAGCACTACACCCTCGGATTCCTGAGACCCGATGGTCAGTCAACACGCTGACTTTTCCCTGAGAGATTTCGCTACTCGCGATACCAAACTTTTAGTTTTCCAACCTCCGGTAACCGAGGTATTGAACTTTGATGTGAACGTGTGACTTGACCCATCCACACCCATCACTTCAATCGGGACTTTCGCACTATCGCGAACTCTCCCCCTCGTGACCTCTCTCCTCGCGGGATCGAATAACTTCTACACCAACTCCCGATGTCCGAGGTGCCGAGACTCGCGACCTCGCTCCCTCGCGACTTCACGATTTTTGTGGTCAAGTCCTCGAGCCTTTTCTCACGAGGTTTTGATGCACGAACCACGTGCGGATCCAACGGTCCTCCCACGCTCTGGATCCAACGACTATTCTCTTTATCACAACTCACATCCTCATGACTTTGAATACCCAATACTTGGGCGTTCACCCTATGAGCTCCTGAGTTCGTGAGATCCCTGATCTCTGACACCTGTCCTCTTCAAATGGATGGCTCACAGTCTCCTTTCCACTTTGTGACATCGCGCCTCATGACTTTTGACAACAATTTCTCAACCCCTTCACTTACGAGCTCCTGAGATGCAAGGTGCCACCTGTCCACTTTGTTATCACTAAAATTTCATCCGCACATGGCGACAAGAACTCAGCATCGTCAAACAGTAATGAAGTCATTCATGGCACTGAAATAATTTCACATCATTCCAAAAAGGTCAAAAACTATACAAAGTAACCAAAAATTGAAGGGCGCTTTATAGAAGTTTGGTGCGCACGCACATGCGCAGAACAA
Source organism: Picea engelmannii (assembly GCA_009831015.1). Classification (NCBI taxonomy): domain Eukaryota; kingdom Viridiplantae; phylum Streptophyta; class Pinopsida; order Pinales; family Pinaceae; genus Picea; species Picea engelmannii. Next base: position 561,276 of record ML783706.1, read on the forward strand.
GAACGTACCATGCGTGCATACGTGCACGATGTGCGGTTGTTGGCGCAAAAACCCGTGCACCTGCTAAACGGCTCATTTATTGAAATGGTCGGCCTCCCAACCACTTATGGATCAGCTCCCAAGCCGATTTGACCCTCAAATCTGAGATGAATCCGCATGGTAGGCTGGTCAAAGACCTAATGAAGCCCTAAAGAGCCCCTTTTCACACTTCAAAGGAGTTACATAATCACCCAATGCAATGCTATAAAAAKCCATGAAGAAACATCATTTTCTCAAGGAATTTCATGTAATGTTATGCTGCCTAGATTGTTTTAAGGACTCACTCCTTGACAATAACACATTGGCACCATTTCATTGAGCTATCCACCTCTCCATTGAGTGGATGTGCTTGGGATTTATTTCACCACCATTTTTATTTTTCTTGTTGTAAGGAGAGCAAGTTTGTGAGGGTCCAAGAGCCTTCCTTTGGAGGAAGAAGGGACTCATAGTCCCCTTTCTTCATTGTGCTTTGATTTCATCAATAGATCAGCCTAAAAACATCGGTGATATTGGTCTTTTTGTGTTTATTATCTCTCTACCCATATGCTTATGATTTTAGTTTGTATTAATTTAATTCTTGCTTATAGTTTTGTTTTTCTTTCTCTAACTCTTTCCTCTACAGCTGTCATGCTCAGCAAGACCCAACTGGGCATGTAAGCACCTATTATTTGCTCACCAAGGTGACGAAAAGGGTGCAAACAGATTGGCAACCATAATGGGGATTAGGTATCAATTCCTCCCTCATTTGGGTTTATTTTTCTTTTCTTTTAGTTTGTTTAACTTGCAGGTACACAAACCGGCCTCTACCGACCTGCTAACTAGTCAATTCACAGTAGAATTGAGAGAAATCCTCCTGGATTTTCTTTCTCGGACGTTTGTCACAAGTGCGTGGGTATTCCACCCCACATATGTGCATCGTGCGTGCATGCGCTTTCGTAACAACCTTTCTCTGTGCGCATGCGCTTTTGGTTTCAACTCTGCTCGCGCGCCTGCGCTCTGTGCGCCTCTGTCTGCACTAGGGGCCGCGCATTTGATTAAAATTTATCATTGTAAGTTGTTGGGATGTGGGGAAGGTATTTTTCCTTCTTAAGGATGATGTTATGCATGCTCTAAATACTGCACCACACTTAGTCCCCTCATAATATAAAGGGGTTAGTCGAGCACACATAAGCACTTAGGAGGATAAAAATCAATTTCCCTTATTTTTCTTTTTTCCACATGGATGGCTTTCTTTGACTTATAACATTAGTGGAAAATCATATCTAATCACATCTAACTCACATTTGGGACTAGAAGTTGAAGCAGCAATCCTTGAGTATGCTCTTCTCTCACGCCTCCAAGCGATCTTGAGAATCAGAAAAAGGTTGTGAAAACAATCTCATCTCCCTTAACAAAATTTCGAAACCTTTAGGAGAGGACAATGGCCCTTTTTGGGACCCCTCTTAGTTTTATTTTTCAAAACACATTTTAAACTTGTAATGGGCCCATACATTCCCACATGCTACAAAGGTAGAATAGTGGTTGGAATTTTTCTTTCTTAGATCAAAACACTAGGAGAGTTTAAAGGTGGTAATGGGCCCATACATGCCCACATGTTCAATCTAGGATAGTTTCATGCTTTTTCTAGATTACATCATCATAGGGAGATAAAGGATAGTAGCGGACCCACATGTCCACATGATAGCTTCCTAGGGCTTTTGAATTCCGCAAGGTTGTACCAATGACATCTAGCTAATTAGGTAATCAAACTCTTGTAAGGACCAAGCGAAGTCCACATGCAGCAAGGAGACATCTAATTAACTAAAACTTGTCACACTTTCACCCACACACAAAAGTAACTCATCACTCACATAGCCTCTTCTCAAAACGTGGAGGTCTAAGTAAGTTTCCTCCAAAGGGATTCCGAAAATACCCCATCTTTTCTTGACAGGACTATCCACTCCCACTTTTAATCAAACGAGGTTGGTTCTCACCCCTAGCCTCACAAAACAACATCATCTAAAATCT
>ML783706.1:563375-579731 GCA_009831015.1 Picea engelmannii
GGTCTAAGTAAGTTTCCTCCAAAGGGATTCCGAAAATACCCCATCTTTTCTTGACAGGACTATCCACTCCCACTTTTAATCAAACGAGGTTGGTTCTCACCCCTAGCCTCACAAAACAACATCATCTAAAATCTTTCTAAAAACTCACTAAGTTTTCCTCCACGGGAGGTGCCAAAAGAAATTTTTTAGTCTAGGTAGGATTTCGGGGATAGGCATCCAAATAACTCCCTGTTATCTGGTTCTCACATTGATAAAACATAGAGGTTGTCAAATAGGGAACTTAAAATACTCCAAGTCAAGTGTTCCAATCACCATAAGGTAGGGAGATACCCGTGAAGGGTCGAAGGCCAAGGTCCGGTTGTTCTGTGCATCCCCCCTTGAGGCACCCATCTCTTGGACGGGATCCAGCCCGTGACCCATTTCTTAGGCCGAAAATCTAAATGTCGCACTTTGACCGAGGTACCTAGTGACCAACTGTAGGACATCTACCCAGGTGGAAATTGTGGGCTGCAATTGCACCTTGATTGGATTTTGTGTGGCTATTGGGAAGTATCACCAGCTCTTTCGGGATATGCCCCCTTTACCCCTCATTATAACCAATTGTTTCATCCTTCACTAGTTTCTCTTCCAGTGACTTCAGACCCCACTGTTGAGTACTATTGGAAGGTCCAGTTCTTTTTTAGAGGAAGGACGTTACGTTTTCTAGGACACGAGCATTTTCTTTCTTTTGATTCCCCCAGGCGGACAAAACCCACTTACCCATATATATGCTTCTTTCTCATTTTATATATGATGCACAACTAATTACAGTTTGATTTGGATATATATTGTGTAAACATTCAACGCAAAGGTCTTGTTGGTTTCTATATTTCTCTCACCACTTGATTGCACACATTTACACAACTAGTCTGACATCATAGGGGAACCACAGAACCCCCGTCGTTCACGACGCTTGCTCAACCTCCCTCCTATATTAGGGGGAGTATTTGGTCGTACCCTCTCATCGGTACCTCCTTCACACACTCCTGTGAGTGCTACTATCTTAGGATCAACTTTTCTTGGTTCTACATTACTTGGGTCTATGTCCCAAGGTCATCCATTCACTCGCTCTCCTTTACATGGGAGCGTAGGACCAACTTCCTCTCAAGGAGGGAGCACCAACCCACCTAGTCCCCATCAAGGATCAGGTTCACAACACACCATGGTCGGAGCTAACCCTCCCCCCCCACTACAGATGCCATATTTGGCCTCTCTCAACATACCGGATCTCACCAAACTCACCAATGATCCTATATTTCATGACGCCACATAGCCTGCAATGCCAACCAAACTTCCTTCGGACATACCAAAGTTTGAAGGAAAGGTAGGGGATGATCCTGCCAACCACGTCATGACCTTTCATCTATGGTGTTCTTCCAATAGCATCATGGATGATTCCATCAGACTACAATTATTTCAATGCACACTGACTGGCCCATCAGCCAAATGGTATGTCGAAGAGAAATCAGGGTCACATGCGACCTTCGAGTCATTGGCCAAAGCATTTTTGACCTTCTTCCAATTACCCATCTGCCATGACAACGGTCTAGAACTACTGTCTAACTTCAAACAAACCTCATCCACCCACATCGTTGACCACATTCATGAGTGGCGTAGGCGACGTAGTTTGTGTAAAGAAAAAACCACCAAGCAACAATGTCTTGACTAGTTTCTTAGATCACTTGTCTCTCTACTTGGTAAGGATGTAGCTTCCACCTTCCCTCAATCTGAAGAAGAAGCCATCAGTAAGGCCCAACATTATGACCTCATCTATGCACAGTCAGGGTACTTATACACGATACTTCCTGATCTTCCAAAACCTGTGCCATTTGGCCAAGAAAAACCTGGGATGTTGCACTCAACAGACGGACTAATAGGTGCCACCACACACCATGGTCCACAACCTCAACCACCACCGATGTATGGAACACCTCAATACCCTCCATCATATGAGGGCACTCCTTATTACCCCCCACCACCTTATCAACAGCCATATCATGTTTCTATACCTCCACCTAATAGTGGACCACCACAGGCACCTCCCATACATCCACCTATTCCTACACATAGTGGTACTCCCTCAACATCGTCTTATAGTACTAGTGAAAGAACTATGCCTTCATATGTACCTTATGGACCGGTACCACCCCAAAATCCATACTTCCCATTTCCTGGTCCCCCACAACCCATGGCTCCCCCACACCCACATGCGGGGGTAAATTTTGTTCAACCTTCTGCTGCTCAACAATACCAAAATTTTGAACAGTTGAACACAGCCAACCCAACTCACCCTTCGAACAATTCCAAGAAGAAAGGACGAAACAGGAACAATAACAACCCTGGTCAAGGCGGGAATCAACCCCCACAGCACCAACCCACTGGGGCAATCAGAACCAAGGGAACCAAAACCCCCAAGGGGGAAATAATAACAAACGTCAAGGGAGGAATAATGTTAAAACCATTTTCCCTTGTGACCTTTGTGGTGAGTTCGGTCATTACACTCACCATTTCCCCTAGATCACTGATTTCAAATGGTTGAAAGACTCTGGAAGCCTTCCCCCTTCTCCTGCATAACCAGCGCCTCAGCAGGCACCACAACAATACGCGCAACAACCCCCTCCCGCTGTGCTGCAAAATCCTATCCCACATCAAGGTGTGATAAACACCCAACAGGACACGCAACATCCCCCACCTCAGGTAGGTCAATACCACAACCCCAACAATCCAGCAGAGTGTACAATTCTCCTCACCAGTGAAGAAGAAATTCTTCTGCAGACGCGTAATCCTCAGTATCATACTCCAGCTGAGTCTACTACTATCTCTCCAGAGACAAACCCTACACCGACAGGACCCTCATTGGTGATCCCTCACCCTTCTGCCGAACCACCACTTCGCATCCCTCGCATCCCCTTGCGCAGGAATGTCCACAACCCACAGGCCATGGCCGCTCATAACTATAGCTTGGTAGACGACTTAGCACAATCCCCGGCTGCCATGTCAGTCTTGGAAGTCCTCCAGACTTGTCCTACACAACGGAAGTCTCTACTTTCCGCCTTGGGGGAAGTCGACCCTGCAGATACTCGACTCATCACCTTTGATCTTGACAATAGAGAACCTTGTCTTCCTGCCCTGGTCGCTATTCAAATACCAGTAAAAATACGGAACATCACCGTTCATCGGTGTATTATCGATGAAGGTGCATCTACATGCATCATGTCCAAAACAGTGTGGCAGAAACTTGGTTCCCCGGAACTCATACCCTCCGCCATCACCTTACGAGCTTATGACGGATGACCATCATCTCCTGAAGGGCTCTTCCAAAATGTCCCCGTTGAACTCGGGGGCAAAACTATTCTCATTGACATCGAAGTTATCGACGCTCCGCTCGATTACAATATCTTGTTCGGGCATAGCTACATGTATGTTATGAAGGCTATGGCATCCTCCATCTTTCAGACAATCATGTTCCCCCACAATGGGAAGATTGTGACCATCGACCAAGTCTCACATTATGAGCCTAACCCATCTGCCAATCTCGATAACATTCTTCCCCTCATTCACACAAACCAAGATGCATATCCACTCATCGAGATGGGTCCTGGGATTTTTAAAGATCCATCCTTGTTAGGGACATACCATGGAGCACCACCACTCCTTCACCCTTCTAATCAAGTATGCATCATCTCATCTAACGGAACTCACACAAAGGATTCTCTTCCTCCTCAGGAAGCTTTCGTCATTCCTGACGTCTTAGTAGTCATAGAACCACTCCAGTCGGAGCCTCCTGCGCACTCATCGACCTCAACCGTCCATGAATCCACATCCCCTTAGGGGCATAGTCTCGTTTGGGAGACAGTTCCCCAACCCCTCACGCAAATTCCCTTCTTTTACCCTCCACCCGGTATCGAATCTTTTCAGGTAGCTGCAATGCTCACACTACCCAATATGGTGTTAGCAATCCTAGTTTGTTATTTACATCCACCAGAGATGGTCCCTCGACCATCCCTTCCCCCACAGGAAGGAATCCCCATGAAGATTCTTGTCCTTACCCCCGCTACCCCCATACTCATTACCCCCCTTACTATAGCTGGGGGCAGGAGGAAGAAGAAAGATCCCACCACTCCACTTCCTACACGCATCCCACCCCCTTGCGCACTATGTGAGAAAGAGGGCCACCAAACCAACAATTTCCCATCCCTACCTGAATTACGGAATTTAATTCCTCCCAATCAAACCCCCACAACACCCGTCACTACTGCTAGTTCCCCCCCTACCACCCAACCTTCCAGTAGTAAAGGGTTGAGGACCAAATATGCATGTGCTATATGTTCAGAATATGGCCATTACACCCATCATTGCCCAACAGTTCCACGCTTTTGACAGACATTAGATTTTGTACGCCAGAACTTCCAGAACAACTCACACCCTACTACGTCCTCTCCAACAAATATCACTGACATCCGTTATGTCACCACTTCAGTCAATGAACACATGAGATGCCCTTGCTCTCTCTGCGATTCATTATCTCATTTTACATACCAGTGTCCTATGATCCTAGAATATAGGCAACGCCAATTGGCCCTGCTTCACCAACCCGCAGAGACGACCAATGACCTTACCTCGTCACTAGCGGATCTTCATGTCATTTCTCCTGAGCCCGAGGCACTCCCAACGCCTCCATGGTTATTAAATGACATCTCTGAGGATTTACCCCGCAACCCCCCCAACTCTCCTGTTCATCCCTCTACGGACACTCTCCACCCAACCACCACGGGTACCCCTCAGTACTTCAATATATGGTTCATGTCGAGTGAACCCTCACCCTCACCTAACGTTGCTCCCTCTGCTTCTCCAACAGGGGGCAACCACTCCATCACTGAGGTCACTCCTCATGATCCCTTATATTCCCGCCGTTTCCAAAGAGACGAGGAAATACTGGAAGAGCTACACCGCCCAGACTCTCCCTGGGACGCACTACAGCATCGGGCACTCTTCCTTCCACAGGAAGCCCTCATGCCTCCTAACCAAAACCCCATTTACGCGGTTGAAACCAAAGATTTTATCCCATCCGGGCCTATCGATTGGTTCAACAATCCCATTCCTACCCCTGACGCTTTTGAATAAGGTAATATGGCCAACATTTCCCCCACCATCAAAATTGACATTTCCATTAAAAACAACATCTTCGAAGAAATCATCATTGGAGCTTCTTGCACTCCTCAGGAAATCGCCGCATATAAAGCCCTCTTCCAAGAATATAGGGATATTTTCACCTGGTCATACATAGAAATTCCTGACCTTGACCCATCTATTGTCGAGCATCGCATCAACACCTGGCCTGACATCACACCAGTTTGCCAGAAACAGCGACCGCTACACCCATCCAAGGCCACGGCTATCAAAGCCGAAATTGACAAATTATGTATGGTCAGGTTTATTTACCCCATCGCTTACACTTCATGGGTTTCCAACCCTATTCCCGTCGACAAAAAATAGGGCACTATCAGCGTTTTCATAGACTTTCGCGATCTCAATAACGCATGTCCAAAAGACAACTTTCCAACTCCTTTCAACGATCAAATTATCGACGACTGCGCCGACCACGAGGCTCTCTCCTTTATGGACGGATTCTCTGGTTATAACCAAATTCAAATTCACCCAGTCGATCAATATAAAACTGCATTCATTACCCCATGGGGTAATTTTTCATATCGTGTCATGCCTTTCGGCTTAAAAAATTCCGGTGCAACTTTCCAGCGGGCGATGACATACATCTTTCACGATATGGCTGAAATCATCCTTGCCTACTTGGACGATCTCACAGCTCGATCCAAGAAACGCACCCAACATCTCGATGATTTACGAATCATCTTTCAACGGTGTCGCCAGTACAACATCTGCTTGAATCCTCTCAAGTGTGTGTTCTGCATCACCGCAGGGCGCCTCTTCAGTTTTATCGTTTCCCAAAGAGGTATTACCGTGGACCCCCTCAAATTCAAAGCTATTACAAAAATTCCACCTCCTCAGAATTTACGACAACTTCAAAGTCTACAGGGTAAAGCTAACTTTCTTAGACGCTTTGTTCCTAATTACGCCATACGTGCACACGGTTTCCTTCACTTACTACGTCATGACATCCCTTTTCACTAGGACGACTATGACCAACAGTCGTTTGACGATATTAAAGCAGCGCTTTCAAATGCACCTTTAATTAGTGCACCTGACTATAATCGCGACTACATCCTCTACGTATCAACATCAACTGTATCAGTAGCCGGCGTCCTCGTCCAGCTCGGAGATGACAATCATGAACATGTCATTTACTACGTTAGTAAGAACCTCTCGGGACCACCCTTGAAGTACAAACACGAAGAGAAACTTGCTCTTGCAATTGTCCTCGCAGTCCAGAAACTGCGCCATTACATTTTGCTTCGCACCACAAAGGTAGTTGCAGATTCCAACCCTATGCAGTACTTGCTCAGTCGTCGACAAGTTAACGGAAAATTCGCTCGATGGATCGTTATCCTTCAAGAGTACGACCTCGATTTCTCAACACCTAAGAGTAAGAAGGCCCTCGTTCTCGCCGAACTTGTCACGGCCCTTCCCTCTGACACCACCAGTGCCCCTATCAACACCAACTTTCCTGACGAACATCTCTTTTACATTGTGTCAGATGATCCTTGGTATGGAAACCTTCTCGTCTACCTATGAACTCAAAAGTTCGGTAACCACCTTTCATGAGATGATCGTCAACGTATTCGCCATCAGGCCCCCCGCTATCTCCTCATCGGAGACATCCTATACCGACGGGGCGTCGACACCATTCTTCGTCGTTGCCTGACTATTGACGAGGCCGACAGATTCTTACACGACTGCCACAGCGGCGCATGTGGGGGGCATCTTTCAGGTATATCCACGGCTCAAAATATTATCCGAGCTGGTTACTTCTGGCCTACCCTGTTTCATGATTGCATTCATGTCGTGAAACGATGTGAGCAATGTCATCTCTATGCCAACAAAGCCCGAGCTCCCCCCGCTCTTCTTCACCCTGTCATTACTACCGACCCTTTTTGTAAATGGGGCATCGACTTTATGACTTGTAATCCCCCCTCCAACAATGGTCACAAATACATTGTTGTCGCCGTGGATTACTTCACCAAATGGGCCGAAGCTATGCCCACTTTCAACAACACCGCTAACACGGCAACTCGTTTTTTCTTTAGTCACGTCATATCCCGTTTTGGAGTCCCACTCCAACTTGTGTCCGATCATGGGAAACACTTCAATAATGAGATCTTCGTCGAACTCTCATCTCGGTTAGGCTTCTCTCACGAGTTTGCCTCACCATATTACCCTCAGTCAAATGGACAGGTTGAGACAGTTAACAAAGTCCTCAAGACCATGTTACAGCGCACGGTTAATAAACATAAAACCAATTGGCATCATATGTTATTTTCTGCGCTATGGGCTTACCGAACGGTAGTAAAGACCGCTACAGGTTTCACACCCTTCCATTTAGTCCATGGGGTCGAGGAAACTCTTCCCATCGAGTGTGAAATCCCCACCTTACGCACCGCAATTGAGCGATTACCTGACACTGCTCTAATGGAGCAACGCTTGCTGAACTTGGAGTCGCTAGATGAAGATCATCGATCTTCATTACAGAACAACGAGGCAGCTAAATAATGATCCAAAGCTACATTTGATTGCCATGTCAACCTTCGATCATTCCACGAAGGCGACCTTGTCCTGGCCTATGATATCGCTCATGATACCTTTGGCCATGGCAAATTCGAATCACTCTGGCATGGCCCTTACATTATCCAACATTGCCTCACCAAAGGCACATACATATTCGCCTCCCTTGATGGCCTCTCGCTCAAGGAACCCATCAATGGCTTGTATCTCAAGAAATGTTATGCTTAACAGTAGTCATTCTACGTTAGGTTATTTCTGTTCTAGTGCTTTTAATATTTTTTCTCCTCCCCTCTCATCTAAACTATCCTTTGTTCTATTGATAGATGCTTCCTCCACTAGCCTACCACATTGGTTACGCTGACGGCGCCATCCGTTGGACACAAAATCTCGCTTCGGCTGCTTGGGCTCTCTACACCCCCTCACATGAAATGCTACATTCAAGCTGCATATGTTTGGGGCCAACAACCAACAACCAAGCTGAATACACTGCAGTCATTAGCCTCCTGGCCGACGCCCAGCGTCATCATATTCGTCACCTTAGTGTCTTCCCTTTCTCTCAACTAGTCGTTCTCCAGCTCAACAATGTATACCGTGTACGCGATCCATGCCTCTTTCACAAATACCTGCAGGTTAGACTGTTATCTCGACATTTTGATTCCATTACATTTACACATATTCCAAGACAATTGAATCAAAAAATAGATCAAATAGCTAACATGGTGTTAGATTGACATATATCACATCAAGCTACACATACATAAACATCTCATAAATCCTGTCACAACATATAGATACAATAGACATCATCATCATCATCAACAAAAACACATGTAGACAACATTAGGATCTCAACAATATGTATACTCATATATATATATATATATAAAGGCCCATCAGGCCATCCGAATGTTTACATACAAAAAATGCATGTATCTGCAGGCTAGTACAGCACCTCGGTACAAAAATGGGCTCACCAGCCTATATACAACCAAAAAGATATACATCATACATCAGTCATGGTGCCTCTATCGCACCACCACCTGCTCCTCCCTCAGGAGGCGGTGGTGGCCCACCACCACCTTCCCTAGGCGGTGGTGGACCACCCACAGGACCCTCCTGCCCCGGCGGCAGGCGTCCACTCATCATCGTGGCCAGCACAACTGCTCATCACACTATTTCCCGCCATGGTGGCGGTACTCCTATACACTGCTCCAGGAACCCCTCATCCTGGATGTGTATCCACATGCCCTCAGGCACGTCCTGTAAGACCGTCTCCAGACGATGGCGTATGTCATCAAAATCAACCCCGACTGCCACTGGAGGAGCATGTGATGGCCCCGCACCAGGGTCATCAAACCGGTGCCTCCTTGCTGCCCTCTCGAGCTCTACTGGTCGCCCCGCAACATCATCCCGCCGACGTCTCTCTCCATGCGGCAATCTCTCTGGCTCTCGATGAGCCGGTGCTCTCTGCATCTCCACCTCGCGCCCGCGAGGTGCCACATCTGCACATGCACAAAACAAAAAACAAATAAATAGTATCAGCATCTATATCGCATACATACGGATTGATATCTCAAAAGAACAATAAAAAAAATACACAATACTAAACATACCTCGATGGTCAAAAACCTCCCCTGGAGGCAGCACCATGTCTGGGTCACCCTGAAAGTCAACCCCAGCATAGGGGTACCGAAGTACTACCTATGGCATCTGTCGCCATATCCATGCCGCCTCTGCTGAAAAGTAGTGGTGACCTTCACCACCAGCATGGCGAACCAAAACTATAGACCACCGCCTTAATCGCGGCTCTTGTGCCCCCGACATCTCTAGTAGAACTCTCGGGCGCAACATCGACACCCTCTCCAAGAACCATGCCACTAGGATCGACCCAAAGGAGAACTCTCCTACACCTGTGGACCGACAGAAATCCAACTACGCGATCATCCGTGCATGCAGCGTCAGTCCCCACACGAACTGCTCACTGCCCACCACTCTCTCCAGCACTAGCAGCTAGCCCCCACTAATCCGTTGGGTCGCAAGTGACCCGTATACATGAACAATCATCGCTTCTATGCAATGATGAGCCAGGGAGTCTATAGCACTAATGATCACCACAGTCCCAGACATGAAGTTCTCACCTGAGCAGTATCGCTGACCAATGGTAACAAGGGTTGTCTCCCTCGGCAGCACAGGCTCTGTCGGGAGGGGCGTTCCTCGAAAGGGGAACCTTGTCAGAAAATATACATCCTCCACCGCAGTGAAGGGGATATTCTCTCCTCACACGAGGAAGCAGTGCAGCTTGGGACTCCACATCTGGAGCAGGAACTGTAGTAAATACTCCTATGCCTGTATCAACGGGCACTCAAAAAACTTTAGCAACCCACAGGTTGCTAAAGTCGCTCGCACCTCAGGCCCCTTATTGGCCACAACATCTCGCAACTGGGTCCAATCTCGCTCTCGCCATCGCACAGGCATCGTCACTGCTAGCCACCTAAACACAACACAGAGTCCTATATCAGCTCAGATACCCATCAACAACATAAAAAAGACTCAATTTTTACCCTTCAACCTTGCCTCATAGACGCGGTTTTTATCACCCACAGGCGTGCACATATGCGCGCCTGTTCATTACACAGGTGTGCATATATGCGCACCTATTCATTGCACAGGCGCGCATCTATGCGCGCTTGTTCATTGCATAGGCGCACCCCTGAGCATGCATGTTCACCATACAGACGCGCACAGGTGCGCGCCTGTCCAACCCATAGGCATGCACTAATGCACGCATGTTCACAACATAGGCACGCCCTTCGGGCGCACCTTAAATTCCCCTTACCGTGCACCCACGTGCACATATTTAGTGTACAGGCATGCATGTATGCGTGCCTTCCACCGAATCGCCCGCACATGTGGGCCCACATCCCATAAAAAATCCCATCAAACCCTCTATACGGCCCCCCGTGCCTACCCTGCCCAAAAATTGAAAACCTATTTCTATGCAGGATGATCAGACCACTAACCTGATACTCATGGAATGTCGATCGGATGCCTCGTCCTCCCCCAATCTCCAAATCTCCTCTGAAAACTGCTCGTCCAGTCACTATTGCAGCAGCTACAAATGAGGTGGCAATGTGGGCCCTACAACTATATATAGGCCTTTTGCCAAACTTCCACTCACCATTTCGGGAGCCCAAGGTGTCCATTTTTCAAACCGTCTTCAGCCACGGGATCAACATCCTGCCACCTACATCATAGCCGTCCCTGGTTCACTTTTCATCCCGAGCCCCCGGGGCACCTTTTTTCCATATCATGGTCAGGTACGCACGCGCATTGTCACATTTTTCCAATACATGCTCATATCTTTGATTCTCTTTAGATATTGTTCACTTTGGGTATTTGGTTGTTATGTACGTAGGTACTTGCTCATCGGTCATCGACATCATCCCTTCAGGTATATATTTAGCACTGGCATGTAGTCTCTCCCGCTGTATTGCATTTACATTTCCAGTCACACCCGCTGATATTGACCTTTAGTTTCCTCATTTTCGGCTCTGCAGTACCCTCGCCTCCATTTGCACCTGCGGTACTGTCACTCGGTAGCATTCTCACCCACATGAGTTGTCCCATTCATAACACCTTTTGGCACTTTTGACACTCATGTTGTTCTGCATTACCCTTTAGGGATGGGAGTCCCGATAGTCTTTTATCATGTCGAGCATCAACCACATACTTCTTCTCCTCATTTTGCTAGCTTTCCATATGGACTCCCAGGTTATCTCTTCACGGTTCTATTTTTTTACCTGCACCACCATAGTATCATGAACCCTCCATTTCACCCACCATCTGTTTGCCCATCTGCGAACCTCTCTTCATTTCACCTACCTCATACAGAAACTCACCAATGGGGCCCCCATCCTTCATCAGTTTTCCAAGAAAATTCTTCCCTCCCTGGGGCACTCATTTTACACTGGGGCACCCGTTTCTGTATTTGTACATTTTTTCCCAAACATTATTCGTTATTTATTTGTACAAACACCTGTATTTCCAGTCTTTACATTTTCTTTTGTCATCACCATTGGCGACTTGCTTCATTTTGGCCACGCACAACCCATGTCACCCTTGTTTGGAGCATTACTTCTCATCTACCCTTGCCGACATCGTCCATATATTCAGAGTACTCCACAGGTCATTTACCTCTACCCTCTGAATTTGTTCACCTTGTCCCGCCTCTGGCACAACTTATCATCGGTCTTGTCGTCCCCCTGACACTCAACCTTGTTGCACGGTTGCGGACACTTTTCATCTCATACATCCTCCAACCAAGGGAAATATTGAGTCTTCCCACTTCTTGACTTCGTCCATGTACCTCTGCCACTTCCTCACCTCAGTAGATTCCATGAAGCCCTTTTCTTCTAGGAGTCGCGTCCCCCTTTTGTCGACATTAGCACCATTTTCCAGAAGGGCGACAGTATCTTGATTCTCATTCTCTATTCAATGAGAGATCTCGGACGGCCCAGGGTGAAACACCATTGCTCCCTGCTGTCGTTGGCCCGCATAACATTCGATGCCAACACTTTCTCATGTTATGGTGGGTCTTAATTTGTGACTATTGCAGTTATTTCTATCATTTGTCGAAGACCTATGAACTGGGTAGGTCCATCAATGCCTGCATCATCGCCGATACTTATTACCGCGATCATTGCCTATTGTTCAGAGTATGTTCCTTTGTAGAATTGTCTTCTTCCTTTATCATCACCACCCCCGAGGGCGCTACAATTGTCTACACCAACACTTCATTCATCTTTTTTCAGAGTTACATCAACACGAGCATGGGGCATGCCTGCCTCGTTTGTATACAGTTTTCTTTTTTTTTTTGCACAACTCTCAGAAGGTTTGGTCCTACCGGTTCCTTTTTTCTCCAACGGATCACTCTAAACGGTCCCACTATTGCTCTCTCTTACAACAACATTCTCAATAGAAGAAACATTGATGGATTTCGTCTATACGTATGCTCCTAACCTCATCCATCAGGGGGCATCTGTTATCACTAAAATTTCGTTCGCACATGGCGACAATAACTCAACATCATCAAACAGTAATGAAGTCATTCATGGCACTGAAATAATTTCACAGCATTCCAAAAAGGTCAAAAACTATACAAATTAACCAAAAATTGAAGGGCGCTTTACAGAATTTTGGTGCGCGTGCACATGCGCGGAACAAGAACGTACCATGTGCGCATATGCGCACGATGCGTGGTTGTTGGCGCAAAAACCCGCGCACCTGCTAAACGGTGCATTTATTGAATTGGTCGACCTCCCAACCACTTATGGATCATCTCCCAAGCCGATTTGACCCTCAAATCTGAGTTGAATCCACATGGTAGGCTGGTCAAAGACCTAATGAAGCCCTAAAGAGCCCATTTTCACACTTCAGAGTTACATAATCACCCAATGCAATGCTATAAAAATCCATGAAGAAACATCATTTTCTCAAGGAATTTCATGTAATGTTATGTTGCCTAGATTGTTTTAAGGACTCACTCCTTGACAATAACACATTAGCACCATTTCATTGAGCTATCCACCTCTCCATTAAGTGGATGTGCTTGGGATTTCTTTCACCACCATTTTTATTTTTCTTGTTGTAAGGAGAGCAAGTATGTAAGGGTCCAAGAGCCTTCCTTTGGAGGAAGAAGGGACTCATAGTCCCCTTTATTCATTGTGCTTTGATTTCATTAATAGATCAGCCTAAAAACATTGGTGATATTGGTCCTTTTGTGTTTATTATCTCTCTACCCATATGCTTATGATTTTAGTTTGTATTAGTTTAATTCTTGCTTATAGTTTTGTTTTTCTTTCTCTAACTCTTTCCTCTACAGCTGTCATGCTCAGCAAGACCCAACTAGGCATGTAAGAACCTCTTATTTTCTCACCAAGGTGACGAAAAGGGTGCAAACACACTTGTCAACCCCTGTGGATCCACGCTATCCTCGGAGTAGTCGAGATCTCTCTTCTCACAATCTCGCGACTCTCCTTACCAAACTTTGGACACTTTCCTCACGAGGTCCTGATAAGCGATCTCGTGAACAATCCAATGGTCCTGTCCGACTTGGATCAACGACGCTGCCCCTCCTGAGCTTTGAATCCTCTCCACGCTTACGCTGTAACTACCTTTCACCTCTAAGAGATCCAATGGCTCTCGGAACTTCATGAAATCTATCCCAAAGATTTCGTCCATTTGTTCTCCCCTTTAGGATTCTGCGAAATAAAACAGTGTCTCTCCACGAGACTCGTTTACTCGCTCGCCAACCTGCGACGCTTTCCTCCAAATTCCACCGACAACTTCCTTGCACTTAGCCTTCAGTGAGTTCAAAGGTCTATTCCTCCTGAGCTTTTCCACAACTTCACCAGTCTCTTAGGAAAAAGAGATCTTTGTGCACGCACTGGCAAATCTGCCCGAAACCTTTCACGGTGCAAACTCCTGGTGCTCCTCTTCAACGATATCATGAAGGTTTTATACCTCTTGAGCTTTCCCACTCTGACTCTTTCAGAAGGGACTTTCACGCGCTCCTCGCGGCAATCGTTCAACAACTCTCAAGTGTTGAATCCCTTCGACTCTGCGCAACTCCTGCAGCAGCAGTCTTTGATTCCCTTTGCTTAGATTCACAAGTGAGACTTCTTATTTAGCCTGCACACTCCTTGCATGGCTTCAACAACCCACTTCCACTTATGGGTGAATGAGAACAAGAGTTTGACTACTGAACCTTCATCAACGCACTCCTTGCGGATGAATTCAACTGCACGCCTTTGCAGGAATCTCCTGGCTCAGATAGAGAAACAATTGAACCTCACTCTCTCTCCCTTTTAGACTTCAGTTTGAAACATGAAATCACATGCACAGCATATACAAAGAAAATGCATAACAAGAAAGCAAACATTCATGAGCATAACATCAATACACAGAGAAAACAACACAACCATGAATTTGAATCAAAGCTTCATTCTATTAATTCAAATGCCTGTACATGGGTGTTCTTCATACAATATTCTCTGCTTGCTCTCCTCTTCTCCTGGGTTGATAATTTTACAATACACAATGAGGGTGTCTATATCTGTTTTCCCTCTCGAACTCTAAACTATCAAATCTAGACTTAAAATCCTATCTACCAGCATTAACTAGATTAAATGCCTCCTATCTACCAAAGGACGAGAGCTTAAAGGATCAAGGTCCAATACAATATACAAATGTGCCTTCATAAATGGTTCATTAAAAGACTTGCGCTACAATCCCAAAGCACTTCAAAAATTTGGGTTTGTTTATCCAGTTGATCTCTGCTTGATGTGTTGGCTCGCTTGCTGAGTTGGCAATGCTCCTGCATCATACTCCTCGGCTTGAAAACTTTCATGGGCTCCTGTCCATGAGCTCCTGCACGGTCTATCCATGCTTTTGAATTTCTGCTTCAGTCTCCCAGCTGGCATCTTC
Source organism: Picea engelmannii (assembly GCA_009831015.1). NCBI lineage: Eukaryota > Viridiplantae > Streptophyta > Pinopsida > Pinales > Pinaceae > Picea > Picea engelmannii. Next base: position 578,598 of record ML783706.1, read on the forward strand.
CACTGGGTGGTTCTTCCATTTGACCAGATACTTGAAGTATTGCTTCCGCCTAGTCCTTTTACTCACTCTCTTGTCAAGTATACGTTCCATCTATGGCTTCTCTGCAATCGGCATCTGCTTCTGCCACTGGATCTCTGGTTGTTCATCACTTCCAGCGCATGCTTCCTCAGTCTTATATGGATATAAGTCTGAGACATTGAATGTCATAGATATTGCAATCTCATCTGGCAAATCAATTTCATAAGCATTTTCTCCCAATTTCTTTAGGACTCTTCATGGCCCAATTTTCTTCATTTTCATCTTGTTGTATGTTCCCCTTGGAAACCTTTCTTTCCTCAGATGTGCCAGAACTAGATCACCAACTTCGAACTGAAGTTGTCTCCGATGCTGATCTGCTCTACGCTTATATTCCTGGTTTGACTCCAGTGTAACATCCCGCTCTGGCACACTGAGAACACTTATTATTTGAGGACACTTGCTCACAAGTGATATGGACCCTTTTTGATGTTAGACCTTTTATATATGATTATAATGTGATTGACATTTGACATGATGTGTTATTATTTGATGTAGACAGGTGCTATTGACTCAGTTTTATTGAGTGTGCATGGTTTTTGAACTTGAGGATGCAGAGGCATCAGTAGAACCCCCTTGGACTCCGGACTGAGTCAGGGAGTGTGTTTTTGGTTTGATATGTTTATTATGATGTTTCATTTGATTTGATGATTTGATGACGACATTTCTGACATGATTATTAGTGATGCAGGCTGACGACAGCTTGCCGACTTGACTCACATATGGAGTGAAGGGGCCACACATGATTGCAGAGAGGTTGAGGGAGAGGGGTGGACAGCATCCCTGCCACCGCCTGCTAGCACTCCCGTCGTGGCTCGAACTGTAGGTTAACGATTACCTAGTTTGAGAGGACCCACGATGCCGTGAGGGCCGACTGCGACAGTCGCTCACGATGATTCTAAGGGGCGCGCAATACGGCGGGGGCCTTATTCCTTAGAGCCCTTAGTCTCCTACTAGTTCACCTGGCGGAGTATTGACTCCAGGGGTTATATAGGTCTACCAATCAGTTCAGTTGGCGAGTGGCACCCTTGGAGCACGTGGTGCATCCTGAAGGGCACG
>ML783706.1:580382-599121 GCA_009831015.1 Picea engelmannii
AAAAAAAAAAAAAAGAAAGTCAAAAGAGAAAAAGGGGGGGAAACCTAAGTAAAAACAAGAATTAGGGTTTGAGTCTGAATAAAGGAAAGGAGGAGGGGGAAAGAAGGGGACTTTTTTTGAGATTGGATTGTTATGCTGAGAGAATAGAGACTGACTGATTTTCTGGTAGGAGTTGGGAAGCCTCAGCAGATTTGAGTGGTAGCTCAGCCTTGGAGGCGAGATGAGGAGCTAGTTACTCTTTGATTGTGTGTGGCCCCTTTGCAGCTCGGGGGGCTAAGGGGGAAGAAGAGTACCCCTAGTGTTTGGCTGGGAGGTACTGGTGAGTTCGTTGCGGTCGGCAAGCAGGAGCAGGAGTGGCAGGAGCAAGGAATCGTCGCGGCAAGCAAATAAGACAAAGGTATGTTCCTGAACTGAGCAGGGTAGATTACATAGTGATTACAGCTAAGATTGTGATTGTATGGATGTGACTGTCCCTTCCTCGTCCTTAACTCAGAAGAATCTCGTTTTTTTCAATCAGTTTAGTTTAGGGTTACTGGTAAATAGTGGGGTTCGTTTTTGTATTGGGCGTTTGTTTTTCCGTGGACTCGTTTTTGGGTGCATTGGGCGAGTTCTTGGCAATGTGGTTTCGTTTTTGTGTATTGGGCGTTTTTTTTTCAGTGGATTCCGTTTTGGTGCATTGGCTGAGTTTTCCTGGAAGAACTTGGTTAAGAATCCTGGCGTTTTTTTTTACTGTGATTTACTGCGTTCACCTCATACAGTTTCCTGCGTTTTTGTTGGGCGAATAGTCTCTGTTGTTTATTCCTTAGGTTATTTTGTTACGTGGTAAGTAATAAGGCAATGATTATCATAGTCGTTCCTGTGTTTTATTCTTAAGTTATTGGGTTATGTGATAAATAATGCCGAAAGGATTATAGTTGTTCCTATTGTTTTATTCTTAAGTTATTTGGTTACAATGATGCCGAAATGATTATAGTCGTTCTGTTGTTATATTCTTGTGTTACTTTTATGTGATAAATAACGCTGCAACGATTATAATAGCTCCTGTTATTCTATTCTTGTGCTATGTGTTATGTGCCAAGTAAGGCGGATGTTTCCTGCACCGTTCATATTCTATGGGTTGGGAGGGATTAAGTTTTACAATCCATAGTACAGATAACCTCTTAGAATAGACTTGAATGGAGTTGGTTACTGTCGTTTCACACCTCTGTGTATAAGGTTCATCCCCGGTTAAGAAAATATATCAGTACGTTGAGTCGTTCAGCCCCTGTCCACGCTGATCCTGGCGATTGAGGTGCAGTTATTCATCGGTGTAACTCGGCTTTTGTTATTGTTGTGGTTTAGGTTTTTTTTTTTTCCTGCGTTGAATTTTTGATACAGAACTTACCCAAATGTTTATGTTGTTCCTTCCTGTCCCTAAATGCGATACTAATTCTTTTTAAAGGAATGGATCTGGTCAGGATAAAACAAACGGCCGCCCTGTCTGGTTATTCATTGCCGCTTCCAGCTCGTTTTAAAGGTCACACCCCTCAATTACCCTTTTCACCGTTTGTAATGTTGGCAGCGACCTCCATTACTGCCCAGCTCATTGTTGTATTTTTATTGATCAGTTGGGGAGGGCGACTATTGCACAGACCACGTGGAGGCCCTCGTGGGCACTCCTCCCCAGGACTCCCTGTGATTGCTGTGAGATTTGCGTGATTCACTACGCCGTTATACACTCTATTGTGATGGCCATGCATTAGATTCGACCCACTGACCGGTTTCTTTGTCAGCTGGTGCGCCTTGTAAATGAGTTTTTTTTTTTACAGTATATAAATTCGAGACAATTCATTTTCTGGAAAAAGAGTACAAACCTACTTTTTAACATGGCAACAAAAATAACGATCAGGAGTAGGTATACATTGGGATCTCAGGGAATTTAAGGACCTGACTACCATAAAATATTTATGCGACTGCCAGCTAGGGTTTCATTCCAAACAAAATCGATTAGAAAAAAAACAATATTAAATTATTCAGTATTGCAGCCGAAGGTATTAATGAGTAACATTAGTTTAATTATTAAACATGAATAGGTTATTAGTTAGCCCAATTTGGGGTGGTATGATAATAGATCCATTTTTATCAAAATTGATTGAAAAACCAATATCTTTTTAACTCGGTATTGCAACTGAAATTTTTAAAGGGGCAACTTTATTTTAGATGTTGAAATGTACAGTTTCTTAATTAGTCAAGTTTGGTTGTAGGTAAAAGCTTATTTTTATCAATTTGATTATGAAGTAAATAGGCTTAAATAATCCTGTAGTGATCGTTGACACCGACTCCTCAGGTCAAGCCTGCAATGAATGTGGTACTTGCTTATTAACTCTTGGGAATAAATTGTATTGATATTCGGACCAAACCCTAATTACGAGATTCTAGGGTTGTAGATTTATTGTCGGTTAAACGTTTTAACTTTGGTTGTCGGGCATATGATTTAGACAATTTGTGGCGTTGATATTTAATTTGCGCTTGTTTATATAATGGAATAATTGCTTAATTGGCAAAAGAATACTTGAGTAAATTGCAATAAAATATTTGTTTACCCTGCGAGGTTAATGAAGAAGATGATTCGAATGAGTATGAATTTTAATTATTGTCATTTTAACGTTTTTATCCTTGTCCGTTTCAATAATGTCCTCCTTAATTATTTGACATTTTAATATGGTTGTCCTTACTTTGCCATCCTTAAATAGGTGATGGTATTGTCCATTTGCAATAGGAAGCTACTTGTATACTTGTGGTTACTTATTATGATGACACCTTGTTCCCTTAAATATTGATATGCTAGAGGTGGCATTTTAATTATCTTTATATAGGGCTCCTTTTAAATAATGCTATTTAAACCCCTTTCATTTTACATATTGTAATGGTATAGCTAGGCAAATATAAACATGATGGTTTAATCTACTTAATTGCCGTGGTAACACTTGTTAAATTACAAGAATGATAATTGTTTAAATTGCGATGTAATAATGAGGTTGAATTGAATTATTAATAATTGTTAATTTGCAATAAGTACACGTGTTGTTGGCAATGTCATATTGTTTAAATTGAGCGCATTGATATTAAATAGTAATATTAATATTGTTGAGCCACAATTTTAATGATTGCTTAATTGCTTTGGTAATGCTTGTTCGAATGGCAATATTAGTAATGGTTTAATTCGCAAAATTAGTAATTGTTTTATTGCCTTGGCACTAATAGTTTAATTTGCAATAATAGGGTTGTTTAATCTGCCAGGGCAATGATGAGGTTGATTCGCAAAATTAATATTGGTTTAATGTGCAACGTTGGTACTTGGTTACATTGCAGGGATAATGTTGTTAATTGACCATGCTAAAGATAAATGCGTCACTGCAATATTAATATTTGCTTAGTTGCCATGGTAACACTAGTTAATTTGCAAGATTAATAATTGATTTAATTAGCATGTTAATAATGAGGCCAATCGCAATGTCAATAATTGCTTACTTGAATGTTCATGATGGAGTTTAAATTGCAAGGATAATCTTCGTTTAAATTGAAGTGTTGATGACATGTCTAATTTGCATTGCTATGGTGGTTAGGTTATTAGAATGTCTGGTAATAAACGGGTAGGAAGGGAAAGTTAATGAGGAGAATGTAACATCGGGAGTTTACCATTAGGGTGTGGATGTCGTTGCTCATTATGGCAATTATTAGTAAAATGCAATGCATCGTGCTTATTGTTGTCCCTGGTCTTGTAAGTACTTGGTGGTTTGTATTGCGTAGTCTGCCGTGTCGGGAGGGATATAGACTCATCTTGCAGTTTAGTATGTATGTCGGTGTGTAATCCGGTGGAAGGAATCCAGTGCCGTATCAAGAGTCTCGGGCTGTTTAAAGGCACAGTTCCACTCTTGCGACACTCTCTGAGCTGTATCAGTAGTCTCGGGTTGTTTAAAGGCACAGTTCCACTACTGCGACTCTACTGTTGGATTCTTTCATTCTGGGACAGTACTGTGCCTAACCCCTGGTGTCCTTTCTGCTTACAGCCGCTAGTTGCACGCCTTGTGTCCAGGGGCGTTTATTTCTTGTCGTCTCTATGATATGTCGGTCGTCTTGACTATGTTTGTCTTACTTGCGTCGTGTTGGTTCGAGTGGTGATGTAGGGTCGAGGGGGTTGTTTCTTCTACACGCGCGCACACACCTTAAACAACAAAAAAAAAAAAATTCACCTGTTGTCCGGGTAGTTGTCCTTAGCTAGGAAGGTTGTTACATCCAGCAATTGCTCCTTCACCTTGCTGTGAAGTTCTTCCATCGCCTCTAGGAATTCTTCAGTGCTTGCACTCTTTGTCATTATCTGCTCTCAATCCCTTAGTTCAGATACTCCTCTTGGTTTCCTGCCATATACAATCTCAAATGGACTTTTGCCTGTGCTTCTGTTCACTGAGTCGTTGTATGCAAACTCTGCCTGTGGAAACACATTGTCCCAACTGTTGTGGTGCTCTGTCACTAAGCTTCTTAATAAATCTCCCAGACTTCTATTTACCACCTCTGTTTTCCCATCTGTCTGAGGATGATAGGTAAAACTAAACATCAAGTTAGTTCCCATCTTCTTCCAGAGTGTCCTCCAGAAATGTCCAATGAATTTCGCATCCCTGTCCGATACTATGCTTCTCGGTAAACCATGTAGTCTAACGATCTCCTTGAAAAACAAATTTGCGATATGAGTCGCATCGCTGGTCTTCTGGCATGGGATAAAATGTGCCATTTTGGAAAACCTTTCAACCACCACAAAGATTGAATCATGTCCTCTTTGCATCCTAGGCAATCCCAATACAAAATCCATGCTGATTTCATCCCACGACCTTTCGGGTACGGGTAATGATTGATAGAATCCTGTATTCTTCTTCCTGCCCTTTGAATGTTGGCAAATTATACATCTATCAACAAACTTCTTGACTTCTGACTGCATCCCTAGCTAAAATTATGCTTCGCTCAGCTTTGCAAATGTCTTGTCGTGGCCAAAATGTCCTGCCAATCCACCACTGTGTTTTTCCTTTAGCAAATTCTCCCTCATGGAGAAATTCAGAATACACAGTTGATTGCCTCTGAACAGAAATCCATCCTGGATCATATACTCTATCCATGGGCTTCTGTCTCTGAGAACTGGATTCTCAACTGCTTTATATGCCTCTGCAAAATCTGCATCACCTACATACATGTCCTTAAGATTTTCAAAACCCAATGTTTTGACTCGGAAGTCCTGCAGCAACAAACACTTCCTGCTCAAAGCATCATCCACTTTGTTAGCAGTGCCTGAAATGTGTTTAATTACAAATGTAAAATTCTTCATATACTCTACCCATTTTGCATGTTTCTGATTCAACTTCTCTTGTTGACTCACAAACTGTAATGCAAGATTATCACTGTACAATACAAATTCCTTTGGGATCAAGTAATGCCTCCACTTCTTCAGTGCTTGTATGATAGCATAAAAATATTTGTCATACGTGGAGTACTTTACTTTTGTCTCATCTAGCTTCTCGATGAAATATGCAATTGTTCTGTCTTCCTGGCTCAAGACCGCTCCTATGGCAAAGCCACTTGCATCACATTTCACCTGGAACACCTTCGTAAAATCCGGCAACACCAAAACCGGTTGTTCTGTGATCTTCCGCTTCAACAGATTGAAGCTCTTCTCTGCCTCTTCAGTCCAATGAAAAGATTTATGTCTTTTCTTGACTCTGTCCATCATCGCTGCACTAATTCCACTAAAATTCCTTATGAATTTTCGGTAGAAACTAGCCAGTCCATGAAAAATTCTCACCTCGAAAATATTTTTCGGTGATGGCCAATTTTTAATTACCTCCACTTTACTTGGATCCATCTTTAATTCATTCGCCGATATGACAAATCCCAAGTAAATGATTTATGTCTTCATAAATGAAGATTTCCTCATGTTGATCAACAACTTCTCTTGATGTACCTTCTTCATTACTGCAACTAAATGCTTTAGATGTTCTTCTTTTGTTTTGCTGAAAATCAATATGTCATCTAGATAAACAATGACAAACTTACCAATGAATTCCTTCAGCACTTCATTCATTAACCTCATGAATGTACTCAGTGCATTCGTCAAACCAAATGGCATGACTAGCCATTCGTACAACCCTTCATTGATTTTGAAGGTTGTCTTCCACTCATCGCCTTCCCTCATGCGAATCTGATGGTATCCGCTTTTCAAATCAACCTTTGAAAAAAAAAAATCTCCACTTAAACAGTCCATCAAGTCATCCATCCGTGGCAATGGAAACATGTACCTGATGGTTATCTTGTTAATGGATCTGGAGTCTGTACACATTCCCCAACCTCCATCTTTCTTTGGACTCAGTACCGTTGGAACGACACACAGACTTAAACTTTCCCTGATCAGTCCTTTATCCAACAGTTCCTGTACCTGCCTTTTAACTTCTTCGTTCTCCTACGGCGTCAACCTGTACGCAGCTTTGTTCGGAAAACTGGCTCCTGGTATGAGGTCTATATGATTACTCACACTCCTCATCAGTGGCAACGAACGGGGTAATTTGTCTACCACAATGTCAACGAACTCTTCCAACAGTTCACGAATTTCTTTCGGAAAATCATCCACTCTTGTGCTGGTCAAAACAATTCTTGGTTTCCTGACCACAAAGAATTGTGGATCTTCCTTCTTCTTTACTTCCGCCAGAAGTTCCTTCCCACTCATGATAAGTACAGTATTTCTCGGTTCTGGTTTTACTTCTTTATATTTAATTGGAAGTAGCATATGTGTTCTTCCATTCTTCTCTAAAGTATACATATTCATCTTCCCATCATGAACTATGTTCCTGTCATATTGCCATGGTCTGCCTAGAAATAAATGACATACATCCATAGGAATAACATCACAGACTATTTTATCATTGTATCCTCCTATCTTGATGTCAACTAAGCACTGTTTAGTGACACTTACCTGATGTCCCTTCTGTAGCCATGAAACTTTGTATGGACTCGGGTGATCAATTGTCTCCAATTCTAGTTTCTCCACCATCTCGATTGAAATGAGATTGTCTGTGCTTTTGCTATCCACGACAACCTTGCACTTCCTGTCTTTGGTCTTGCATGCAGTTCTGAAAAGTCTATTTCTCTGTGCTGTGTCCTCCACCTCCTTCTCGGGTGTTAAGAGAACCTTGTGCATCATTAGCGACCTTTCGTCTTTTGCGTCTTCTGCTTCAGCATTTCGCCTCTATGCCTCGGCGATGTGAGCTTCTCCTCCATCCTTCTTTCTATTTGGACAGTCAACTGCCTTGTGTCCATTCTTTCCACACGTGAAGCATGTAATGACTCCACCTCGGCCTCTTCCTCTACCTCTGGTACGAGGAAATGTGTTATTATCGGCGTATCCTCTGCTCTGTTCTGTCTGCTGCCTTCGCTGCTCAGTGTGTTGGCCTCGCTGTGAACTTCCACCTCTTTCTGTTCTCGTCTGAGGCTTCTTCCAGTCATCTTTGGATTTCTAGAACCTATCTTGGACAACTGACTTTCCTTTTGGATGGCTCCTACCTCGGCCTCGCTGTGTTGGCTTACGGCTTAGCTTTTCCTTAGCTTTCAACGCCATCTGATATGCATCCTCCACCGTTCTGATGGTTGTCATACTCATCTCATCCTAGATATCGTATCTCAAGCCATTCATATATCTGGAAAAATTTTCATCATCGCTCTCCTGATGACCTGCTCTGATATTGACCTTATAGAATTCCTCAGTATACTCCTTCACTGTCATCGTCTTCTGTCTCAGGTTCTGCATTCTCCTGAACAACGTGGTCTGATAATCCCTTGGGATGAACTTTGCCTTCATCTTCGCAATCATTTGATCCCAACTTTTAATCTTCTGCTTACCTTTGGAACATCTATCTACTTGAAGCTCGTCCCACCATAATGCTGCGTGTCCCTTCAATTTTGTGACAGCATGCCTGACCTTTTTATCCTCTTCTATATCCTCATAATCGAAGTAGGTGTCAAGAGTTCTAATCCAATAGAGAAGCTCTTCTGCATCCAGACTCCCTTCATAAGCTGGAATGTCCATCTTTTTCTTCAAACTCATCCGGGTGATAGATTTAATTAATCGCTCGTTGGATGCATCTTTGGCTGCAACTTCTCCTTGTTGTTCAGCTTCAACTTCGCCTTCGGAGTCACTCATATCTCCATCATTTGTTGTGCGTCTCTGCGCTGCTTCCATATCTTCTAATCTCACTCTGAGATCACGTATCTGCCTTTCCATATCTCGATTTTGTGCTTGTCTCCCTCTTCCTCTCTGGTTTCCCCTATCCTCTGGATCGGGTGATTGTCTTTCTCTCCTCGGCGACATGGCAAAATTTTCCTTTCTTCCCTGTTACAGAAAACAGAGAGATTTTCTTTCTCTGATACCACTCTACGTGTATCAGAGTGCTCCTTCGATTCTTCTCTCCTCTTGCCTGAAATATACAGACAAGAAATCCACTCTAATACCACTCTGATGAAAATGCGCCACCTAGGGGCACGTCCGCTCACACAGGACCTTCCTTTCTTCTCAGCCCAAAAAACTCAAAGGTTCTCCTAATTCCCTAGCGGGAATTCTTCCTCCCCACAGGTTCTCTTCGTCACTCAATTCCCTTCCTTAACTCCTCAGAGGATCGGAACTTGTGACTTCACGATTCCAACAGTCGAGCGCTACACCCTCAGATTCCCGAGACCCGATGGTCAGTCAACTCGCTGACTTTTCCCTGAGAGATTTCGCTACTCGCGATACCAAACTTTTGGTTTTCCAACCTCCAGTAACCGAGGTACCAAACTCCGATGCGCATGTGTGACCTGACCCGTCCACACCCGTCACTTCAATCAGGACTTCCGCGTTATCGCGACCTCGCCCCCTCATGACCTCGCTCCTCGCGGGATCTAATAACTTCTACGCCAACTCCCAATGTCCGAGGTGCCGAGACTCGTGAACTCGCTCCCTCGTGACTTTGCGATTTTTGTGGTCAAGTCCTCGAGCCTTTTCTCGCGAGGTTCCGATGCACAAGCCATGTGCGGATCCAATGGTCCTCCCGCGCTCTAGATCCAACGGCTATTCTCTTTATCGCGCTTCACGTCCTTGTGACTTTGAATACCCAATACTTGGGCGTTCACCCTGCGAGCTCCCGAGTTCACGAGATCCCTGATCTCTGACACCTATCCTCTTCAAATGGACGGCTCACAGTCTCCTCGCCACTTCGTGCCCTCGCGCCTCGTGACTTTTGAAAACAATTTCTCAACCCCTTCACTTACGAGCTCCCGAGATGCGAGGTGCCACCTGTCCACTTGTCAACTCCTGTGGATCCACACTATCCTTGGAGTAGTCGAGATCTTGCTTCTCGCAATCTCGCGACTCTCCTTACCAAACTTTGGACACCTTCCTCACGAGGTCCCGATAGGCGATCTCGTGAACAATCCAACGGTCCTGACCAACTTGGATCAACGGCACTGCCCCTCCTGAGATTTGAATCCTCTCCACGCTTACACTATAACTACCTTGCACCTCTAAGAGATCCAACGGCTCTCGAAACTTCGTGAAATCTCTCCCAAAGATTTCGTCCGTTCGTTCTCCCCTTTAGGATTCTGCAAAATAAAACAGTGTCTCTCCACAAGATTCGTTTACTCGCTCGCCAACCTACAATGCTTTCCTTCGACTTCCACCGACAACTTCCCTGCACTTAGCCTTAAGTGAGTTCAAAGGTCTATTCCTCCTGAGCTTTTCCACAACTTCACTAGTCTCTTAGGAAAAAGAGATCTTTGTGCACGCACTGGCAACTCTGCCTGAAACCTTTCACGGTGCAAACTCCCAGTGCTCTTCTTCAACAATATCACGAAGGTTCTATACCTCCTAATATTTCCCACTCTGACTCTTTCAAAGGGACTTTCACGTGCTCCTTGCGGCAATTGTTCAATAACTCTCAAGTGTTGAATCCCTTCGACTCTACGTAACTCCTGCAGCAGCAGTCTTTGATTCCCTTTGCTCAGATTCACAACTGAGATTTCTTCTTTAGCCTGCACACTCCTTGCATGGCTTCAACAACCCACTTCCACTTCTGGGTGAATGAGAACAAGAGTTTGACTATTGAACCTTCATCAATGCACTCCTTGCGGATGAATTCAACTGCACACCTTTGCAGGAATCTCCTGGCTCAGATAGAGAAACAATTGAACCTCACTCTCTCTCCCTTTCAGACTTCAGTTTGAAACATGAAATCACATGCACAGAATATACAAAGCAAATGCATAACAATAAAGAAAACATTCATGAGCATAACATCAATACACAGAGAAAAAAACACAACCATGAATTTGAATCAAAGCTTCATTCTATTAATTCAAATGCCTGTACATGGGTGTTCTTCATACAATATTCTCTGCTTGCTCTCCTCTTCTCCTGGGTTGATAATTTTACAATACACAATGAGGGTGTCTATATCCATTTTCCCTCTCGAACTCTAAACTATCAAATATAGACTTAAAATCCTATCTACCAGCATTAACTAGATTAAATGCCTCCTATCTACCAAAGGACAAGAGCTTAAAGGCTCAAGGTCCAATACAATATACAAATGCGCCTTCATAACTGGTTCATTAAAAGACTTGCGCTACAAGCCCAAAGAACTTCAAAAATTTGGGTTTGTTTATCCAGCTGATCTCCGCTTGATGTGATGGCTCACTTGCTGAGTTGGTGATGTTCCTACATCACCTAACTCACCCATCTCCTACTCCAACGACTTGCAAAAGTGCCAAAACGTCACCCTAGAAGGGTGACATCTTACTTTAGGGTTTACTCTATGTGAAAATTTTGAATTAAAAGGTATTATCTTATGTAAAGGGGAAAAATAAGGGTTTTTGTCCCTTATTTTTTGGTTTACCCTAAGTTATGTGGATAAACTATGTTTAGAAAATTTTGTATAAATATAGATCATTTGTATCTCATTTTTATCATAGCTCTCCCATGTGGAGAAGACTACATTGGCCTACTTGGGAAATTCTCTTTATCTATTTTGGTTACATTATCTTTTGATGGTTTATATTTTATATCCAATGGATGGGTGATGCACTAGCTCTCTCACAGGTTTGTTTCTAGCTTTATGAGGGAATTTTCTTGGTGAATTAGGTTTTCATCTTGTTAATGCTTCAACTAGGTAAGGGTTTTATGTTTATTTCTCTCTTTTCTTGGTTGAAAGGTTAATGTGATGATTTCCTAGGGAATATAAGGGAATACAACCCCCTCCAAGTCCATTTTAATTGTTTGAAATAATTTTTGGGGCAAAGGATACTAGGAGGAGTAAAAGGGCTTACACCCTCCTAGGTTTTTCTTGTTGGTTAGGGTTTGCCTTGGGGAGTAAAAGGGATTACAAACCAAAGGAACTAACTGATCCAATTTGTTTAATAAATATACTCCATTTACCCAATATAAAGACACTAATATTCATGCATTGAAGAAATAAATTATTGCATTGGTAATCGTAAAAAATGAGATATTGATATTGTCTAAGTTGGAATATTTGTCTATGTGTTCTAAGCTTGCTAAGGTCACACAAGCGTTTTGTTTCTCCAAGTAGCTATTTTTATTTTCAAAACTTTAATATACAACCATCAGGGCTACATAAAACCCTAAACAACTTTCTAAATAACTCTCTTTTCAACCATAAAAAATTCCTAATATTTTTCCCATGCAATCTACCAATCCTAGAACACTTTTTGGGTGGATCACTTGCAATTTTGGGTGGCTGATTTTTATGCTATACAAACTTGTTTGATATAGACATAAGTCTGATAAAGTATCTCTTCAATACTATTTAATAACAACCTTTCTTTCATGCTAAAGTCTTGATCTTTCAATCTTGAGTTGTACTAGTTATATCTAGCTTAGCTCTTGTATCATTATATTGAATTTTGGCATTTATTTAGAAGATACAATAATCATTTGTTCCCTGATATATATTTGTGTTGACTGTTTCAAATAGGGACAATAATAATCCATCAATGTGCATAAGAGAGCATCAATGAGTATAAGAAAGCATTTTCTTTATCTTTATGAATCATGCCAATACGTATATCAATAGAAATGCAACAAAGTGTCATTGGAAAATAAATGTTAGTGAATCATAAATGGAATGATGAGATGGTAAAATGGAATAATGGTAATGAATATGTGGTGAAATAGTTTAGTTCCCCTCCCCCCCAACTAAAGTGGTTGCATATCCTCATGCAACTTAGGGTAGGTTATGGAAGGAAAGAGAACACGATGAGGAAATTTTCCAAAATATTCAAGTCATAATATAAATAATTGTGTGATTGAAGCTTAGAAAAGAACATACCTCCACTTACCCAAAAAGTAGATGTAGTTGTTGCGGCTGTTGGATCAAGAAAACGTGACTGGTGTTGTAGTTGCAACTGTTGTAACTATTGAAGCAAAGAATATCTAACTGTGACTGATGTAAGATGGAAGGTGTCACTGCTGCAAGATCAAGAAAATGGAACTATTGATGCTATTGCTGCTGTAACTGGATCATGAGAAGTGAAGGAATCTGAACTGCTACTGCTGAATCATGAGAAATGTAGAAGGCAGAGAATATGGAATTGTGGTACTCTCATAGATCCGAAATCAAACTGATGCAACTGCAGAGGGGATCATGAAAAAGTGTATAGTCTTCACCTGCTACAAAACCAATGGTACAATTCTCATCATGTGAATGAATGTGTCGATGTTGAGCATCAAGAGAAATCATTGGATTACCGGCCATTGATGAATGTCATTAACCAATGTGATACAAACTCACCAGTTATGTCAATGAGTGTCAAGGTACCCGAGTACATCTTGTGAAGTGTGAATAGAGTTGTTGAGGTCAAGCCACTTGCAAGATCTGATGATCAAGGGACATTGATGTATTCCCATGATCGTCAACGAGAGAACTTGCCATTAAGGCATGCAAGACTCAAGGTACTCAGAAAGGAACTCTAGTCTATATCCCAGATAAGGTGTCAAGGTCAATGGGGCAAGACTGTTGAAAGGTGGGCCTTAAGGAATCCCACATCAGTCAACACGAGTTTATAAAAAGATTGGTAGGACAATATATGTAAATATCTAAGTAGAAATAGGGTTTATGACAAGGAAATGTAATCATGGAAATAGGGTTTTTTTTATTCAGAAGGAAAATTGGAAAGGCAAAAATGAACTGAAAGAGATAAGGGAATGTATGAAACTCAGACAAATAGGCGTGTGAAATCATGAAGGTTAAGGCAATGGAATATGGCTTCAACATAGGGATGACCAATCAGCTTGAAGGAGAAATGGGATAGTGTCACAACATGAAATTTGGAAAAATGCGGAAATAATAGTGTATCAGCATGGTTTCTATGTAACAACAAACACCAAGATGCACAAAAACTTTTTGTGTAGCAACAAAATGTTGTGTATCATCAAAATATTTTTGTGTAACTGTGTAACAACAAAATGTTGTTGTGCATCAGCAAACGTCATGATGTTTTTGATGAGTAACAGCTCGTTCAAGATGTCTGGCAAATAATGTATTCTTTGAAGAATGTTGTGATTCATCAAAATCACTTCAACATGGGATGCACTTGGTTGTGAACCTGAAAAGCTTAGTACAAATTCCTGCATAAAATTTGTGAGATTAGTGTAAAACATAAAATGCAAGAGATAAGTACAAATGTGAGCAAAAGAAAATAAAGTGTGCGTGAACCTGTCACCCACGCTGGTTTCATCATTAATGGCTATCAAAGTTACTTCAAGAAAACAAATTAGCGTTGAAGCGTAAAATCATGCGTAAAATATTGTTTCAGGAATATCTATTTGCAATTTTAAATTTTCTGAGTTTTTAAATGTTTTTATTGTTTTTCTTTCCATGGAAAGATTTTTGTATGATTTTATTATTATTTTTTTTTTTATTGCTTTTCTTTTTACAATAAACAAATGAAAATAAAAGAAATCCATGGTGTAGAAATGAAGCAAACTTCATTATTCTAGAAATATAAATAAGGTCACAGCATGAAAAGTCATTCTTTTTTTCTTTACAAATGTGAAGTGTTTGATCTCCCAAATCATTAGATAGTCTATCAAAATTTATTTTAAACAATCTAGGGACTGCATGTATGGTAAGCAGATTAATGTTCAAAACATTTATTGCATCACACATCAAAATCTGTAGTTTTATGTGAGATATCTTATAAATTCGGCAGCAATGGCTATGGCTCCTCCTGTAGTTATATAGATGGATATTAAACCAATCACAGATTTAAAGAATGGAAAATTTAATACCAGATAGGTCACCCATTCAAGTCATCCCAAGTGGCAAAAGAAAACGGCGAGCCAACTTGTCGGAAATTTTCTTATTGGCTCATTCCTGTACCCACCCAAATGAAATAAAGATCGAGAACAACAGTTCAACCGAGAAACAATGATATGAAGATGTTGATTGGCTTCATCTCTAAAACCTCTCGATCACACATCTAGTGTCATCATCAATCTTAGATATAAGAGCCACGGGTGTGTGTAATTATTTCTATAGCCACTCGTTGAGACTTTTTATAAGACAAAATCTTCGATCCATATTTATTGCTAACTACACTTGAGGGGAACGAGCCATAGTTGGAAGATACAGTTTTTCCCAAATCATTGACAATAACTATCCCTCTGCCTTTTGTGCCCTAGACAGTGGCTACCTTTGTACATGGAGGGGTATCGTTGCTTGAACATACCAGAATATTTCCTTTTTCTTTTACCCGATCCAGAGATCCAAAAACAAAATTACTTACTGCATCAGTGTTGCTATTGTTTACAGTGATGTATCCAGTGTTGACAAGAGGATACAACTACGAATGACTAAGGTTGGAAAAACTTTATGGCTTATCCCTTGTAGACGGAATGAGACGGGCATTCGATGTTTTTCAGCGTCCTCCTGATCAGTAGCATCATAAACCACAATGATAGCATGGGAACCACGATAATAGATGGAGCAGGTGATGGAAACGAAAGAGATAGACGTCGTGGTAGGTGATGGAATGGGTTCATTTGGTATGTTTGTTGTATTCGCATTGTCGAATCCAAGTTTCCCAGATTCCAGTAGGGTCTCTACTGAAAAATTTTGTCTACTTCATCAAAAACTGACCAACGAAGGCGAAGGAAGATTTATGCTTTAAGTGATTCAAGAACGTAAAGCTTGGCTTCCGAAGGAGTCCTGTAGCGCTGCATAACTTTGTTTTGAGAAGCAGGGCTTGTATCCATGGATCGTTGATCAACTCCCTGGTTTGCTACCTCATCTCTGGATCGATTTTCCTCACGACGTACATGCACCACCTCATAACTCTCAAACCTGTGAAGGAGCTGCCACATGATGTTGTAATATATCCTCAGCCATTCTCCATAAGTCGGACTTAATTTCTTGGCATTGAGAAGAGAGGGTGCGCATTGCTATGTTTCTTGAAAATGAGGTCATTGGATGATTTCTAAGAATATTATAACGTCTGCACTTTAACACAATCTAAACGGATTTGCAAGATTCGCTACTGTCGTGAAGGGAGGAAGTCGATACACCGAAAAATCATTTCCGAGATCTGCGATTGAGGAGTTACAACAAACATCCGAGGATGACGATGATAGCAATCTGAAATTTATACTTTTGATTTTCCCAAAATAGTGTTGTTTCAACCACTCAGTCAAGATTGAAATTGATAATCGTAAGAGTGGATCACGACTTGAGGATACGCAAGGATAGAGATTTATTTTCTTGTTTTGCAATCAAATCCAATTCGATGGTCAAGATCAAGATCCATAAGAAAATCAAAGAGCTAATCGACTATTCTACACATAATTTCCAAACAATTTTGAGACTAGGTGTTAGAGTATGGCTATTACAGGTGTGGCGTGGGCAGTGCACAATCCAGAGCAAGTCGATAACACATTTGTGACCACATTTATATATTTAGAAGGATGAAGGAAAAAAAGATGGCATTGTTGTGCTCTCAAATTAGTGAGAATTTTGTAGGTTTTGCAATGTTTTAGCTATTGTTTCAGTGTTGTTGTAGACCGTTTAGTGGGGGAAAACGCATGAATTTGCAGACCATTTATTATTATATATTTGTTCGTTTTGTTTTATTTTTATCCTAACGCCACTATTGTTTTATTGTTTGCATATCTGTAAATTTATTCGAGCATGTAAAATGTCATTGTACCATCATGTTGTACCAGCATGTAAACTTTTCAGTGTACCAGCATGTTGTAACAATATGTAAAGTTTTCGCTGTAACAGCATATAAAATTTTGTTTTGTTTTATTCATCTAATTTTTTTTTTATTGTGTTTATTTGCAGGTCAAAGGATGGATGAAAAAAAACATTCATTCTTGAAATCAATTTAGGCATCCTATTTTTTGATCCTCGCGATCGTACGAAGCGCGGAGGAGAGCATACTTATTTAAATATATATATATATATATATATATATATATTTGAGAGCATGCTAACTGAAACTTAAGGATTAGTTATGTGTAGTCAAACTTCCAATGGAACCAAGCACCCAACAACAACAAAAATATATTCATGTGCAATTTTTCAAATGAAATATAGAAATTTACATGAATAAACGAATTTTGTTGCTGTAACGACAAACTAACTAAATAAAAATGAAATTTATCTAATCGAGTTCTTACCTAGAACCATTGCTCAATAATGCTTTCATAGATGCATTTTTCCTCTCTCAAATCCTGCTGTAACTCCTCTTCATCTTCCTCAATCTCCTGCTCGAATGTTTGTTCGTCATCTAATGCGTACTAGTCTTTAGATCTTGAATCCTCGTTTGTTGTTGGAGGAGTGTTTGAATCTTTAATTGTTGTCATGATCTCCTCTTCCTGAGAAGAGGAGATCCCAACTTTCGTGAGGATTTGAGTGAGTAGTTCCAAGCTGACACTCACTATTAAAACATATTGAAAAAGTAGTTCTTACAACACCCAAATCAAAATAAAAAATAAAAACTGAAAATAATACTTGCTGAAACACATACTCTCCACAGTTGTGGAAAACACACTTGCTACAATTGAAATTCACACTTGCGAAAAATGAAATTTGCGTAAATTGAAATTCACACTCTAGAGATGGTAGCGAGAACATGAGGAGTCTCCACTCAAGTAGATTCTATGACCCCTTACCAACACATGCAGGAAATCAAATTAAACCTCAATCCATAGTGCTTCCCCAGCAACGGTGCCAAAATGTTAGGCATAAATATTGTCGTTTAATTCTGTTGTAGTACTTGCCCAAATATTTAATTTGCCAATCCAAGGTTCGTAGTTTTACGAAGAACACACACTATATATGCAAGACTAAAGTAGAAGTAATCTAATCTAAAATGTTGAAATGAAATTAATCTAGGAAAGCATTGAAAGAATAACTAGGAAAGAAGGAAATTAATCTAGGAAAGAAATACAACATGTGAAGAGTTGAATGACAAAAGACATATGTGAGATCACACAATATATCAATCTCAAATTATATTACAAGAGTTAAATGAAAAATCATGAAATAATAACAAAGCTAAGAATCAAAGCTAAGAATCCAAGCTAAGAATCCCCTTCTAATACTTCAATCTTATCTAAGTCTAATCTCTCATCTCTAACTCCAACTTCCCAAATTATCCATTACATCATGTTTCACCCCCCTTCATGAAGAGAGAACACTCTCTTATATACATGAAAGTCTTGAAGAGTGTCATAATTACAGATCCACTATTCTCTCAACTTATTCTTTCAAATCCTCCACTCATATCTTGGATAAGATATCCTATCAAAATCTCCATGAACTTCTCCTTTGAATATGCTTGAATGATTCTCCCAAATATTCTTCAAGCTTGAAGATGAAATTCGAATTTGAGGCTAGGTGGTAATATTTGACTTTGTTGAAATCTTCACATATGCCTTCACACATCATCAAACTCATCCAACCTTGATATATAATGAAAATATGTTATTTTTCTAATATTTAATCACAAATTCCCTTATAATACTGAAATGAATACAATGGAAAATAATAAGGAGAAACCCAAGTATCATTATGGTAATGGTATGATTGTAGGTTAATGGGACGATGAAATGTAAGGAATAGTGAAGGAAAAAGAGGATATAAATGTGACATTTCTGAGGCCCAACATGCCCCCCAACTCAACTTGTTGCATGTCCTCATGCAACCATGCATGGATCTTCTTAAGAACTTTTGTCATTCAAACTATGGCTTTGATTGATGATTTCCTTTTAACAAGGAATGTTTCCAGGGTATGCGATACAAGAGTAATAGCATGTGAAATATGTGTAACAACATGTGAAATTTGTGTAACAGCATGTGAAATTTTCTAATGGTTGGTTCTTGTGTGACAACCAGGAATACAAAATATGTTGGTTCTTGTGTTAACAACATTCATTTCACTTATTGATTTTCTTGCTGCAATAATTTAGCCATGTACTTCACTGGAAATAATAAGCTATCAATGTGCATAAGAAAGAATCAATGAGTATAAGAAAGTCGTTTCTTTATCTTTATGAATCATGCCAATACGTATATCAATAGAAATGCAACAAAGTGTCGTTGGAAAAGAAATGTTAGTGAATCATAAATGGAATGATGATATGGTAAAATGGAATAATGGTAATGAATATGTG
>ML783706.1:626761-645915 GCA_009831015.1 Picea engelmannii
CATTTTGTTTGGTTTGCAGGCAGGACTGGAGCTAAGGCTTGGAGTTGTTTGCAGGTTGAGCGGAGGGCAATTTGGGCTTGGAGTTTTGGCCCTTTTAGGCTCAGATTTCTAACCTAATGCTCTGATACCAGATGTAGTGACCATGAATTCATTAAAGCTACCGTGAATTAAAATAGAGCGGAAATTTTGAACTTTACTAAAAATTCGCTTACTCTAGCATATTCGTTCCCAGATTTTGATAAATAAAATAACATTTTTACATAACAATTTGCATACAAGTTAAATTTAAGTAAACACTTCACAATTTTTGAGTTTAAATACCTATCTCTGATGCTACTATCTGCAGCAGCTTGAATCTTCGCTTGAACCTTCGCTTGAACACCCCAAAACCAGCCACCCTACCGACCAGTACGTCTGGCCCTAGGACATCTACGGACGTCCTAGACCCCCGAGCCCAAAACCCCTCAGCCCCGGTGTGCACTGTAAATCCCACTGTTCTAACTCTGTCTCAAATCTCCCAAAAATCTTCTCTTGTAGACTGCATGAATCAAAATCCCCCATTGGTTTATTACATAATTAATCAATTACTTTATTTAATAATTAATTAATCACTAACCATTAGTCTAATACTTAATCATTTAATGTCTCATTTAATAATTACTCCTTCATTAATCCTTAATCAAGGAGTTAATCATACTTCAGCTAAGTATAATCAAAATAATTAATTAATAACTTATAATCACTTAAGGTTATTTAATAATTAATTATAATTTAGCCAATGTTTAGGTTTATTTATGAGATTATTCATAGTAATAAGAAAAGGGTCATTACAAACAAGGAATGTTTCCAGGGTATGCGATACAAGAGTAACAACATGTGAAATATGTGTAACAGCGTGTGAAATTTGTGTAACAGCATGTGAAATTTTCTTATGGTTGGTTCTTGTGTGACAACAATGAATACAAAAGATGTTGGTTCTTGTGTTAACAATATTCATTTCACTTATTGATTTTCTTGCGGCAATAATTTAGCCATCTACTTCACTGGAAATAATAAGCCATCAATGTGCATAAGAGAGCATCAATGAGTATAAGAAAGCCTTTTCTTTATCTTTATGAATCATGCCAATACGTATATCAATAGAAATGCAACAAAGTGTCATTGGAAAATAAATGTTAGTGAATCATAAATGGAATGATGAGATGGTAAAATGGAATAATGGTAATGAATATGTGCTGAAATAGTTTAGTTCCCCCATGCCCCCCACCCCCAACTAAAGTGGTTGCATATCCTCATGCAACTTAGGGTAGGTTATGGAAGGAAAGAGAACATGGTGAGGAAATTTTCCAAAATATTCAAGTCAGCATATAAAGAATTGTGTGATTAAATCTTAGAAAAGAACATGCCTCCACTTACCCAAAAAGTAGATGTAGTTGTTGCGGCTGTTGGATCAAGAAAATGTGACTGGCGTTGTAGCTACAACTTTTGTAACTGTTGAAGCAAACAATATCTGACTGTGACTGATGTAAGATGGAAGGTGTCACTGCTGCAAGATCAGGAAAATGGAATTGTTGATGTTGCTTCTGCTGTAACTGGATCATGGGAAATGAAGGAATCTGAACGGCTACTGTTGAATCATGTGAAATATGGAAGGTAGAGAATATGGAACTGTGGTACTCTCATAGATCTGAAATCAAACTATTGCAACTGTTGAGGGGATCATGAAAAAGTGTATAGTCTTCACCCGCTACAAAACCGATGGTACAATTCTCATCATGCTAATGAATGTGTCGATGTCGAGCATGAAGAGAAATCATTGGATTACCGGCCATTGATGAGTGTCATTAACCAATGTGAGACAAACTCACCAATGATGTCAATGAGTGTCAAGTTACCTGAGTACATCTTGTGAAGTGCGAATAGAGGTGTTGAGGTCGAGCCACTTGCAATATCTGATGATCAAGGGACATTGATGTATTCCCATGATCGTCAGTGAGAGAAATTTCCATTAAGGCATGCAAGCCTCAAGGTACTCAAAAAGTAACTCTAGTCTATATCCTAGATAAGGTGTCATGGTCGATGGGGCTAGACTGTTGAAAGGTGGGCCTTAAGGAATCCCACATCAGTCAACACAAGTTTATAAAAAGATTGGTAGGACTATAGATGTAAATATCTCAGTAGAAATAGGGTTTATGGCAAGGAAATGTAATCATGGAAATGGGGTTTGTTTTATTCAGAAGGAAAACTGGAAAGAAAAAAATGAACTGAAAGAGATAAGGGAATGTATGCAACTCAGAAAAATAGGCGTGTGAAATCATGAAGGTTAAGGCAATGGAAGATGGCTTCAACACAGGGATGACCAATCAACTTTGAAGGAGAAATGGGATAGTGTCACAGCATGAAATTTGGAAAAATGCGGAAATAATAGTGTATTAGCATGGTTGTTGTGTAACAGCAAACACCAAGATGCGCAAAAAGTTTATGTGTAGCAGCAAAATGTTGTTGTGTATCAGCAAAATATTTCTGTGTAACTGTGTAACATCAAAATGTTGTTGTGCATCAGCAAACGTCATGATGTTTCTGATGAGTAACAGCTCCTTCAAAATGTCTAGCAAAGAATGTTGTGATTCATGAAAATCACTGCAGCATGGGATGCGCTCAGCTGTGAACCTGAAAAGCTTAATACAAATTCTTGAATAAAAATTGTGAGATTAGCGTAAAACATAAAATGCAAGAGATAAGTACAAATGCGAGCAAAAGAAAATAAATTGTGTGTGAACTTGTCTCCCACACTAGTTTCATCATTGATGGCTATCAAAGTTACTTCAAGAAAACAAATTAGCGTTGAAGCATAAAATATTGTTTTCAAGAATATCTATTTGCAATTTTAAATCTTCTGAGTTTTTAAATGTTTTTATTGTTTTTCTTTCCATGAAAAGGATTTTGTATGATTTTATTATTATTATTATTATTTCTTTTCTTTTTACAACAAACAAATGAAAATAAAAGAAATTCATGGTGCAGAAATGAAGCAAACTTCATTATTCTAGAAACATAAATAAGGTCACAACATGAAAAGTCATTCTTTTTTTCTTTACAAATGTGAAGTGTTTGATATCCCAAATCATTAGATAGTATATCAAAATTTATTTTAAACAATCTAGGGACTGCATGTATGGTAAGAAGATTAATGTTTAGAACATTTATTGCATCACACTTCAAAATATGTAGTTTTATGTGAGATGTCTTATAAATTCGGAAGCAGTGGCTATGGCTCCTCCTGTAGTTATATAAACGGAGATTAAGCCAATCACAGATTTAAATAATGGAAAATATAATACCAAACAGGTCACCCATTCAATTCATCCCAAGCGGTAAAAGAAAACGACGATTCGGCTTGTCGGCAAGTTTCTTATTGGCTCATTCTTGTACCCGCCCAAATGCAATAAAGATCGACAACAATAGTTCATCCGAGCAACAACGATATGAAGATGTTGATTGGCTTCATCTCTAAAACCTCTCGATCACACGTCTAGTGTTATCATCAATCTTAGATATAAGAGCCAGGGGTGCGTGTAAATGTTTCTACAACCACTCGTTGAGACTTTATATAAGAAAAAATCTTTGATGCATATTTATTGCTAACTGCACTTGAGGGGAATGAGCCATAGTTGGAAGCTACAGTTTTTCCCAAATCATTGACAATAACTATCCCTCTACCTTCTCTTCCTTGGACAGTGGCTACCTTAATATGTGGAGAGGTATCGCTGCTTGAACATACCACAATATTTCCTCTTTCTTTTTCCTGATCCAGAGAGCCAAAAACACAATTACTTGCCGCATCAGTGTTGTTGTTGTTTACAGTGATGTATCCAGCGTTGACAAGAGGATACAACTCTGAACGGATAAGGTTGGAAAACATTTATGGCTTCTCCCTTGTAGACAGAATGAGACACGGATATGATGTTTGTCAACATCCTCTTGATCAGTAGCATCATAAACCACAATGATAGCATGGGCACCACGATAATAGTTGGAGCAGGTAATGGAAATGAAAGAGATAGAGGTCATGGTAGGTGATGGAATGGGTTCGCTTGGTATGCTTATTATATTCTCATTGTCGAATCCAAGTTGCCCAGATTCCAGTAGGGTCTCTACCAAAAAATTCGGTCTGCTTCAAAAACCGACTAGCGAATGCGAAGGAAGACGTATGCTTTAAGTGATTCAAGAATGTAAAGCTTGGCTTCCGAAGGAGTCCTGTAGCACTGCATAACCTTGTTTTGAGAAGCAGGGCTTGTATACACAGATCGCTAATCAACTCCCTGGTTTTCTAACTCATCTGTGGATCGATTGTCCTCATGACGTACATGCACCACCTCATAATTTTCAAACGTACGAAGGAGCTACCACACGGTGTTGTAATATCTCCTCAACCATTCTCCAGAAGTCGACCTTAATTTCTTGGCATTGAGAAGAGAGGGTGTGTGTTGCTATGTAGCTTGAAAATGAGTTCGTTGGATTCTTTCTTAGAATCTTATAACGTCTGCACTTTAGAACAATCTAAACGCATTTTCAAGATTCGCTATCGCCGTGAAGGGAGGAAGTCGATACACCGAAAAATCATTGCTGAGATCTACGTTTGAGGAGTTACAACAAACATCCGATGAAGATGATAGAAATCTAAAATTTATAATTTTTATTTGCCCAAAATAGTGTTGTTTCAACCACTCAATCGAGGTTGAAATTGATAATCGTAAGAGTGGATCACGACTTGAAGATACACAAGGATAAAGATTTATTTTCGTGTTTTGTAATCAAATCCGATTCGGTGGTCAGGAGCAAGATCCGTAAGAAAATCAAATATCTAATCGATTGTTCTACACATAATTTCCAAATAATTCAGAGACTAGGCGTTATAGTATGGCTATTGCAGGTGTGGCATGGGCAGTGCACAATCTAGAGCAAGTGGGTAACACAGTTTCGACCACGGTTACAGCTTTAGAAGGATGAAGGCAAAAATATGGCATCGTTGCGTTCTTAAATTAGTGATAAGTTTGTAGTTTTTGTAATGTTTCAACTATTGTATCAGCGTTGTTGTAGACCGTTCAGTGGGGGAAAACACATGAATTTGCAGACCATTTATTATTATATATTTGTTTGTTTTGTTTTATTGTTATCCTAACGCCACTATTGTTTTATTCTTTGAAGATATGCAAATTTATTCAAGCATGTAAAATGTCGTTGTACCAACATGTTGTAACAACATGTAAACTTTTCGTTGTATCAGCATGTTGTAATAGCATGTAAAGTTTTCGTTGTAACAACATGTAAAATTTCGTTTTGTTTTATTCGTCTAATTTATTTTTTATTGTGTTTATTTCCACTTCAAAGGATGGATGAAAAAAAACATTCATTCTTGAAATCAATTTAGGCATCCTATTTTCTGATCCTTGCGATCACACGAAGCGCGGAGGAGAGCATACTTATTTAAAAAAAAAAAAAAATAGACCAAAAACGTTGTTTTATTCGTTAGCCTACCTACTCTATGCTAACTGAAACTTAAAGATTAGTCATATGTAGTCATACTTCCAGTGGAGCCAAGCACGCAACAGTAACAAAAATATATTCATGTGGAAGTTTTCAAATGAAATATAGAAATCTACATGAATAAACAAATTTTGTTGTTGTAACGGAAAACTAACTAAATAAAAATGAAATTTATCTAATCGAGTTATTACCTGGAACCATTGCTCGATAATGTTTTCATAGGCGCATTTTTCCTCTCTCAGATCTTGCTGTAACTCCTCTTCATCTTCCTCAATCTCTTGCTAGAATGCTTGTTCTTCATCTAATGCGTAGGAGTGTTCATATCTTGAATCCTCGTTTGTTGTTGGAGGAGTGTTTGAATCTTTAATTGTTGTCAAGATCTCCTCTTCCTGAGAAGAGGAGATCCCGACTTTCGCGAGGATATGAGTGAGTAGTTCCAAGCTGACACTCATTGTTAAAACATATTGAAAAATGAGTTCTTACAACACCCAAATCAAAATAAAAATAAAAACTGAAAATCATACTTGTTGAAACACATAATCTCCACAGTTGCGGAAAAGACACTTGCTACAATTGACATTCACACTTGCGAAAAATGAAATTTGTGTAAATTGAAATTCACACTCTAGAGCTAGCAGGGAGAACATGAGGAGTCTCCACTCAAGTAGCTTCTATGACCCCTTACCAACACATGTAGGAAATCAAACTAAACCTCAATCCATCATTCTTCCCCGGCAACGGCACCAAAATGTTAGGCGAAAATATTGTCGTTTAATTCCATTGTAGTACTTTCCCAACTATTTAATTTGTCAATCCGAGGTTCGTAGGCTTACGAAGCACACACACTATATATGCAAGACTGAAGTAGAAGTAATCTAATCTAAATTGCTGAAATGAAATCAATCTAGGAAAGCATTGAAAGAATAACTAGGAAAGCGGGCAATTAATCTAGGAAAGCAATACAACATGTGAAGAGTTTAATGACAAAAGACATATGTGAGCTCACACAATATATCAATCTCGAATTATATTACAAGCGTCAAATGACAAAGCATGAAAGAATAACAGAGCTAAGAATCAAAGCTAAGAATCCCCTTCTAAGACTTCAAGTTGATCTAAGTCTAATCTCTCATTTCTAACTCCAACTTCCCAAATTATCCATTACACCATGTCTCACCCCCCTTCATGAAGAGATAACACTCTCTTATATACATGAAAGTCTTGAAGAGTGTCATAATTACAGATCCACTATTCTCTCAACTTATTCCTTCAAATCCTCCACTCATATCTTGGATAAGATATCCTATCAAAATCTCCATGATCTTCTCCTTTGAATATGCTTGAATGATTGTCCCAAATATTCTTCAAATCTTCAAATCTTGAAGAAGAAATTCGAATTTGAGGCTAGGTGGTAACATTATGAGTTGTTGTAATCACTTGAGAATATTATATCCTCAAGTGGATCTATATTTAGATATTTGTTTTAACCACTTGAGGATATTCTCAAGTGGATATATTTTTAGATATTTTTTTTAACCACTTGAGGATATTCTCAAGTGGATCTATATTTAGATATTTGTTGTAACAATTTGAGAATATATTATCATCAAGTAGATCTATATTTAGATATTTGTTGTAACCATTTGAGAATATATTATCCTCAAGTGGATCTATATTTAGATATGTATTTCAAGAAAGCTCATGTATAAAAGAGAG
This sequence comes from Picea engelmannii, assembly GCA_009831015.1. Classification (NCBI taxonomy): domain Eukaryota; kingdom Viridiplantae; phylum Streptophyta; class Pinopsida; order Pinales; family Pinaceae; genus Picea; species Picea engelmannii. The sequence continues at coordinate 634,025 of ML783706.1, forward strand.
TGTCATCTCCATTCCAAAGGAGAGGACTCTTGGAGCATATGTCCAACTTATGATGCAATGAATAAAACATCTTGAGAATTTCTTACATATGGATTGTAAGTTTATATTTTCATTGTTTTTTATGATTTGATATAGTTTATGGTGTTGTAACTTAGTTCACTACCACGTTCCTTGGAGAATTGAGCTCACTCCAAATGGATCATGGTAGTATTTTCCTTTATGAAAGTATGGTGTGTTTTATGTTTGCACTTGATTTCATTTCTCTTTTAATATTCATTCATTGGATTCTCTATATACCAAATGGAGCAATGTTGTAGAAAATTTCAATTTGAACATAACATGATTTACAACCATGGTGCATATAGAATAACAAATATTCAGTGATGGATGGAGTGTGGTGTGTTTCTTTTTCACAATGTTATTTAATTTGTAGATTAGTGATGCAATTTCATTTTCTTATAATCATATTAGATAAACTAATGCAAGTTAAGAATTTGTAGCCTACACATACAGTGCATGGCACCTCACAAGTTTACAAACTCTAGATTGATGATTATATGAAACGAGATTTAGGCCTTCAAAGGTGGTATATAAATTGACTATCAAGAGTCTTCAACTTACTTCAATATGATGTAGATAGATTTGGCTACCTCTTTCAAGGCTAAAGAAAAAGGATGAGGATATCACTGGAGTTGAAAACCATAAAGTTGAGCCACATGCATGCAAAAAGGAGGTTGTACTTTAGGTCTTGATCAAGCACCACTACTAAGGAGTGGAATGTTTTAGGATTGAGATTCAACTTTTCAAACAAGAGAAAAGAAATTGGATTCTCTTTGGATTAGTTTAAACCTCAACAAAAAAGGTTGCTAGGGGAGATATTGGATGCCCCTAAGGCTTAGCTCATCCCAAGGGGCATAATATTGAGGGATAAACTTGAGTCTATGACAATCCATTCTATCCTTACATAGTCAATGTTTATTTGAATGAATAAGGGGGAAGCCTTGAAAGGTAGAAACATAAGGAGGGATTAGGGTTTTGACCCAATCCCATAATTACAATGCATATAAAGTCCAATAGATGGTTACTTTCATTGAGGCAATATCGAAGTACATTTGTCATGGACATGCCAAAATTGTGTGAAAATAGGTCACCCATGATGTAGTAGGATTTGAACCTATTGAGAAACATGGTGTATTCATGTGGAGGCCCCTGGGCATTTGGTAATTTTTGAGAGACTAAAACAACCCAATTTTGAAGGAAGTGCTCTTTCCCCAAGTAGAGTTGGGAAATGTGATTGGAGATTATCTAAGGGTATCCAAAGCTAAGTTGATGAAGGACATAGGAAGGGTGATGAAGGAACTCCATGGACCAAGGAGAGAAAGGAGAGAGATATATGGGAGGGAGCCTTCACTCAAAACTCAAAATGGGGAAGCGTTGATGGGAAATTCTTGGAGGAGTCAACAAAATTTAGTGAACGAACAAATTTGTGCTACCATATGTAGCATGAGGGTAGGTATGGAATACCACCCAGGCACACATACAATACTAAAAGGGGAAAAAAAGGAGAGAAGAGTCACCATTTAGTTATACAAACAAACCAAGAAACCCTAGGATAAGACAAAAGAGGATGAAGACGAGTTTAAGGGTAAAACACTTTATTAATTAAGACTTTAAAATATTATTAATAATCTAAATCATAATTTTGACTAAATGCCAGGATAGGTAAAAGGTCGAAGTTAACCTTTTGAAGTAGTTATGTAAAAGGATCATAAAAATATTCATCCATGATGGCCTATAAATATTGTGTGGGTACTTTTTATGTATGAAAACGAAAACGAAAACCATAATCCCATTATTGCAAGTATGGTTTATGAACACACAAACCAATAGAACTTTTTTCACGATGTTCATGGTTCACTTTCATAGGATGTTTAATGCATCTTGTGACGAAACAAAATTGATGTTCATGGTCACTTTCATAGGATGTTTAATGCATCTTATGATAAAACAAATGGTCGATCAACAAATGAAATCTAAAGATGACGTGAAAAGCATGGTTAGAGGCATGAGGAATTAGAGAAGGTATGTAGTTTGATTACTTGCTTATTGAGGATGTCAAAATCAGTTTGAATAAGTATGATTGGATCTTATGGATCTCCATTTTGTTTTATTCAATTTGAATAAGTATGATTGGATTTCATGGTTTTCTATTTTTTAATTGATAGTAAAACTAAAAAGTATGTGAAGTGGTTGCAATCTGTTTTTGTGGAATACTGTTTTTATTGCTAAACATGCACTTTTAATAAGAAGGAAAAAATTAAATATCTTTTATTTAAAAATATTTTTAAAATAAAAAATAATTGTACATTTTATCATTAATAAAATGTTTGAAATATTCAAAATGGTGAAGAACTTGCTTGCTAAATAGTATGAAATAATGAGCTATAAAAATGGTGAAGAACTTGCTTGCTAAATAGTATGAAATAATGAGTTATAAATAGATTTGAATAAGTATGATTGGATTTCGTGGTTCTCAATAACTATGAAATTGGAGGACAATCATTTTATTGTAAAACAATTGAAAATGTTCAAATATATTTTTGTTAAATAATGCCTGGAAAATCATTTTGTTGAAAATTTTGAAAAAGTCAAAATACATTTTTATTAAATAAAGTTTATATAATTATAATAGAGTTAAAATGTATTTTAAGATTTTCAGTTTAAAAATATTATAATAATTTTTAATAAAAATAATATTTTATAGTTTAAAAATATTATAATATTTTATTATTATGATAATAATTAAATTGTTGAAAACATATTTTATATGATGATGATGGTTAATGTTTATTGAGATTAATTTTTTTTATATTTCTTTGAAATTTTATATCTATGCTCCAAAATATTTAAGAGAAGTGTTCCTAAATGACCATAGTTTTGATTAGTGAAAAGGTTAGGAAGGTCAGTGTTCTAATAAATATTTTGAAGGAAGGTCAGTGTTCTAATAAATATTTTGAAATTGAGATCTAATGTGGGTGTACTTGGGATATTTTAAGAGAAAGTGTTTTTCATCTTCAACCCTCTTAGTGTCACTAAGATGAAAAATTATTTCGACCCATTGTGTTTTAGGAATTGTTCAACGTTCAGTTTCACTATGGAGCTTGCGAGAGATTGTCCTTATTTTGGCAATGTTGATTTTCTTCTTTACACTAGTATAGAGAGATAATTTTGATCTTCTAGACTAGGGTTGATCACCTCCTAATAGTATTTTAATTTTCTTTTATCCTGTAATTATTTATCGCGCCACAGTTTCTCCTTAAATTTAGATGCAATAATACACTTAAGATTATCGTTATTCTACATAGTAACCCATCTTTTTATGCCCCAATGATTTAGACAAGATTTGGAATCTTTATGCCAATTGTGTTTGAGTTGTAGGTGGTTTTGACTAGAGTTTCAATAAATCCTAGGAAGCATCTTATATTCCATCTTGTTTGTATTGGTCCTATACATTAGGTACCTCGTCATAGCCATGTTATAGATGGGGAAAGACTTCCTTCTATGTGGAGGATATGATAGGATGTATTTCATTTTATTTTGAGATTAAAAGTTATAAAATACTTTTGGATTTTCTCTATCTTTCTCCATGATTCTATAGAGATATTTCAACCCCTAACTTCACAACCATATAAGATAATAGGAATGACAAGACTCTCAAAGAGGATTTTTTTCTTATCCTATAGCCAAAGGTTCACAAATTTACAATTGTTTTCAAGCTCATAATAAGATTTTGACTCTCCATTTATCCTTCTCTCAATGCTATAGTTTCAATTGAGCTTGTGTTGAAGATCAATTATGAAGTTACTTCCTCCAAGTTGTTGTTGTCCTACACATAATTAACATAAGTGATCTTTTTGGATTTAATTATCATAACCTTTTTTTTGTTAATGTTAATGGTCATACATGTACTAGAGTAGAAATCCTTGAGAATTTTTAGTTCTATGTTGATATCATAGGGACTCATTTCCATAAGGACAATATCATCATTATAAAGAAGAAGGATGATGACTATACTAACTATTTCAAGTCAACACAACCTGCTTGTTCCAAAAAACCCTCTAACTTGTCAATGTATATGCCAAACAGGGTAGGGGACAAAGTAAAACCTTGCTTAANGGACAATATCATCATTATAAAGAAGAAGGATGATGACTATACTAACTATTTCAAGTCAACACAACCTGCTTGTTCCAAAAAACCCTCTAACTTGTCAATGTATATGCCAAACAGGGTAGGGGACAAAGTAAAACCTTGCTTAACTCCTATATTTCAATTAATTTATTCTTACCATCCCTCGGTGTTCCTAAACTTGGAAATAACATTCTTGTACAACCTTATTGCAAAAACTCTAGACTTGAAAGGAACTTTTAGTTCATCTATCATATTCCAAGGTTAGTTATGATCACAGTCTCAAAATATTTTATAAATTCAATGAAACAACATAGGAGATTGTTTTTAATATTGCAATACTCTTTCACAATGATTTTAAGTGTAACAAGGTGGTCCAAAGTTGAATGATAGCTCCTAAATTTGGCCTAGCCTTTAGCTAATTTTTTGTGGCTTTCTAGTGATACACTCATCTTCTTTTCTAAAATAATGTCATATAACTTGGCTAAAAGGGGGCTAATCAGAATGGTCCTATAATTAGAGGGATTGTTTTTATTCCCACTTTTAAAAATAGAACAATGAGTCTTTGAGTCTAGGGTGTATGGAAGCCCTACTTGACCACTAAATTAAAGAGATTGTGAATGTGAGGGATGAGGATAGACCCTCCAATTTTTAAAAATTATGCTTGTTAGTCTTCAATGTATGTAGCTTTCCCTTTTGCAAGCATCTAAACCCCAAACTCTATGTCTTATATAGAAAAAATTCCTCCACTATAGAAGGGGTTTGAATGTTGTCCATGATGTCAAGGGATTCATAAAAAAACTTACAGTAGGAATTCCAATCCTTCAAATGAATCATATTGTTTTCTTTAGTTTTATGAGTCAGAATTTGCCTCCAAAATTTCCTAGGATCTAACTTAGATAGGTACAGAATCTTCTCTTGCTTCATGTTTATACAGTACTTTTTTCCCTTATAATTATGGCTTTGTATCTATTTATCTTGTTGGATCTTTAGAACTCATTAAAAGCATCCCTAATGAGCTTTTTTAGCAATCTTGCATTCTTTATCATACCAACGGTTGGTCATTGTATTTTTATTTTTACACATCACCTCGATAGAGAAATTATTAATGGAAGTAGAGAGGGTTGTCATGAAATTATGATAGAGGTCTTCAATATTGTCCTTATTTCATAGGAGCTTCAATTTATGATTTAAATCCTTTAAAACATATCATCTTTATCTTTAGCGAAGATTAACTATTTTTGGTTATCATAATTCTTTTCAATGAAGCTTTTGTGCATGACAAAGTTTAGAGTCAAGGTTAAATATCTATGGAGTTGGGCTCATGGTCATTTAGGATGTCAAAATTTACTATTTGGTTGTATATGGGGATACCAAATATGGAGAAAAGTATGCACCATGCACTAAGCCAATGTTTGGTGTGTACCATATTTCTTTTGTTCGTTGGATACCATACTATTTTCCATCCAATGGACATAATCATAAGGGAATTAAGCCAATCATTGGCTTAGTACAGGGTGTATATAACTCACCATCAAATATCACATAAACTACAACACCATTGACAAACCCATGCCTACAAGTCATTTGGTTGGATTTGGTCACTTCATTAGACCATTGCAAATTATTAGATCTTGAGAACTGTAGATATTTATGAACTCAGTACCAAACACACTTTCAACCAAAGGTTTAGAGTTTCTTTTGTTTCTGTTAGCTAAAACAAGGTCTTCATCTAACAAGGGTTGGAATCATTTCTTAAAATAATAGCTTGATTAATTGTTATTATAAAATTAAATTCTCCTAGAAAGTGGATATTTCCTTCCTTTCTCAGATTGTAAATATCATGCTCTAAGTCATTGCAAGGACAATTTTTATCTAGATTATATTCTTATAAATGTAGAATTAATAGGTGTAAAATAACATATTGTTATATAAACATTCTTAGCATTAATATCTAAAATCTCCATCCATATGTAGTGATTGAAAGGGTCTTTATTGTGAAGCTTAATGTGAGGAACGTGGTCTTTTTTTTATGTAACAAGCTATGCCTCTAATCCCTGTAAGGTAGAATATCTTATTCCATATGGACCACAATACAAATCATTCTATGTTAGGGACCTTAGATTCTTCATGTTCCCAAGTTTCAATAAGTAATATAATATCAATTTCACTCGGATCCAACTTAAAAGAGACCCTTTGCTCCATGGACAACCACGAAAATTCCAAGAGAGGATCCAAAGTATCCAAAATTCCTATTTATTATTATCTTTTTATAATAACATTTCTATTTCTAAGTATTCCTCATTTTCCTTCCCTCGTGACTTATTTTACCTTTTGAACTTCCTTCCTTAATTAAGTTTGATCTTCTAAAATGAGGTCTTCATTTATGAATATTCCTTACCCTTTTAAACTTGGAGTTTTACCTAGTATACCATATTTATGGTCTTAGAATTTACTTTAATAAGAAGTAATCTATCTTTATGCTCAATTATTTTGCCTAACCTCTTTGTTTCTATGAGAAAAGTTGTTTCAATTTTTAATTTATTTTGTATTTTTTCTTTGATTAGTGTTTGTGTGTCCTCGTCTTTTTTTTTTCTCTTTTAAACAAATATTTTGAGATCCAAGGTTATTTTATTGACATAATGGTCTAACTCTATAAGCTTATTCATTTCCTCTTTTATGAATTTGATATCCAATTTACCTTCCAAATTATATAAAAATAAAACTTATAACAAATCTTAATTATATAAACAAGAGTTAATTATAAAATATTCAAAATATTACTTTGTTCTTTCTTTCTATCTATCTAAAATAAGAATAAATGAAGAATTTCAAATATTAAATATGTTTTAGCTATTTCTAAATAGAAAACCATAAGTTTTATATATTAAAAAAAAAAAAAAAAAATTAATAAATATGAATTTTTTATAATATTTAGTTAATTTATATTTGAGAAAATTAAAATGTTAAATGTTTGAAAAAATGTTTTAAGATATATTTTTGTGTTGAGAGGAGCTTTTGCAACATGAGAATAGTGCAAGAACAACATTAATAAAAATATTTGTATTTCAATGTCACCTCAATATATAAAATATTTTGATGTTTACTTTAAGTTTTATATATATATATATATATATATATATATATAAAGCCTGAATGAGCTTAATGGTTAAGAACATGTATTTCTTTCTAAGAGATCATATGTTCAAATCCAAAAGGGCTTGGTAGTGACAAGGAATCAAGTACTCCCTAAAAAATATTGAATATATATATATATATATATATATATATATATATATATATATATATATATATATATATATATATATATATAATGATTTGATCTTTTTTAACCATAATAAATTTAGAATTAAAATAGATTTAATCTAATTCACCTTAAAAAAATAAAAATAAAATTATATCTAAAAAAAATTTGACATTTTTTACTCATAATAAACTAAATTTAATTTAATTCAATAAAATTTTATTTACATGTAAAAATTTCCAAAAATCTTCTTTCAAATCTATTGTTTTATATTATCAATGTTATAACTTACATTTTACAATACCATAATAAATCTAGAATTAAAATAAATTTAATTTAATTCACCTTAAAAATATATATATATATATATATATATATAAAATAATTTTGTATTTTTTACTCATAATAAAATAAATTTAATTTAATTCAATAAAATTTTATTTATATATAAAAATTTCCAAAATTCTTCTTTCAAATCTATTGTTTTATATTATCAATGTTATAGCATACATTTTACAATACCAGTTTTATTTGTGGTTTTTTAATTAAATTGCAATTAATTGTAAATCAAAAGTATTTCCTAAGTTAAATATGTTTAAATGTTATTCTATCTTTTCATTAACAATAATATGATTAATTGTAATTTACAAAAGGTATTCAATATGATAATTATTTTATTAACTAATAAATAGAGTTGAGTAGTTCTTGCTAGCCAATGACTAGCATAGAATATCGAGAAACCTTGGAGGATCTTCGATATTCTTTTGTGGAACAATTGAAGGGAAGACCTCTGCAATATGTTATTTATTTTATCAGCCTTAAAAGAAATAGTAGACTGTTTTGGTGGAAGTACACATCTAACAGCGGTTCAGCCCGTCTCTAATTTGTGGCGTTCCCGACATAAAAAAGTTCGGTGGAACTTGGAAGTCTATCGGGCCTCTAATCGCTCATTTCTTAGTGTTATATGCGCCGCTAAAATTAGAGAATCAAAGCGCATGCACATAGGTTTGCTATTATGCACCTTCTTCTCAAACTGAAACTGTTGCCACACTGATGCATGGAACTTTCGCTGAATTTTGACCCCACCAGCACTTCCAAGAAAACGAAGAAAAACGATATTACTGGTAAACTGCAATATACTTTCGGCGGCTTAGGTTAAATGTAGATTTTTTAAAGATTTTATTAATAATTTTTTTTAATTAAAAGTTGAAAATTGTTGGAACTATACATTCCAGATTTAAATGATTAAATTTATATAATAATAATTTTTCAAAATGCTAAATTCATTTATGCATTAAAAATGCAATTTAAACAATAAAACAGAAAATGATGATGATTTCACCAAAAATCCAGCTGAAAAAAGAAAAAAATTGAATGTTTAAAAAACGCATATACTTTCTATCCTCCCTCGACTCCGACAACTGAAATGCTTTGCGAAATATGAGTATCGTGGATCATTGATTCATTGAAGTATGGTTCTGTACTTCACAATAATGTGCAGATGCTTTTGACTAAGTTAAATTAGAAAGTGAATCGTCAATTGAATGCGGAGCCTTTGTACTTTTGTATTTTGAAATTTAGAGCTGATTAGCAATTGTATTTTTCAGTTGGAGAACTGATGTGAAATGGGTAATCGGTGTATCCGGCAACCTGATGATGACTGTAGAAAGTGGATCTGTCATAGTCATTGAGCTTGGCATCAATGGCGAATCTCAGAGGAAGATCTGGATTCGAAATGAATAGACGGCCGAAGGATATCATGTCTGCACGGCCGTTTGAGACGGCTTCCATGCCACTCTCTCTAACATATCCTCCGCTCCTCATCAACCCTCCTCTGTATTCCCCTCTCACCATGCTCCACATCTGGGCGGCCAAGTTCTCGGCCTCCTGCGGGTCAGCTTGTTTGAGGCCTTCCCTGTTGAAGCCTGGCTCGGTGACATGCAGATAGGCCAGGGGGTAACGATTCAGGATACGAATTAAGTGGTGGGTCAGAGCCAGAGGGTCGGAATCCGTCGCCCCGTTATGGTCTATAATGGGAGACAGCCGTATGGCTATGCGCTCCGCCCCGATCTCCTCTGCCACGGCCTCCACAATTTCGTGGGCGAAACGGCAGCGGTTCTCAATGCTTCCGCCGTATTCGTCGGTTCTGTCGTTGACGCCGTCCTTGAGAAATTGATCGATCAGGTAACCGTGAGCTCCGTGTATTTCCACGCCATCGAACCCCGCCGACATTGCGTTTCTGGCCGCTCTGCGGAACTGATCGACCGTTTCAGAGATTTCTGCCGTCGCGAGGGCGCGGGGTTTGGAGCAGGTGCCCCTAGTGCCGTCCGGCATCAAGATGTTCCACTGTTCTGGAATCGGCTTGCTGGTGGACGACAGCGGGACTTCCTGGTTGGGCTGATAAACTGCATTATCAAATAAAGAAACAATAACTTGTTAATAATATATTGTTATTTTATTTTATACTGGAGCACAGATTCATTTTAATCCCAAATTTGTAGAGTACCTGGAGGAGGTACTCTACAATCTCGAAGAATAGAAAATATCTATTGGTTTCAGACCTGTGTGCGACGCCCTGCCGACATGCCATATCTGGCAGAAAATGATGCCGCCCTTCTCATGAACGGCGTCAACAACATTTTTCCAGGCCTGGACTTGCTTATCGTTGAAAATGCCGGGAGAATGCGGGAACCTGCACAGAATTACATAAAAGGTTTCGATTATCGATCTTCTTTGGAGATGAACTGCATGCCAAAACACTCTGAATTTATTTAAGCAGAGGGAGGGACAGATGATGAGGAGAACGTACCCGATGGCTTGCTGTGAGACTGCATTTGCTTCGGTGATGAGGAGGCCTCCTCGCGTCGTTCTCTGAGAATAGAAGTCCAGATGGGAAGGTTGCGGGATGTTGTCCAGTGCACGGCATCGGGTCATAGGAGCCAACACTATTCTGCAAGCGTACACGAGTTAACAGAAAATTATACAAAGGACCTACGATCAAACTATACTAGGAAATTGGAAATATAGTACACTACCTGTGAGATAGATTGAGTAGAGAACCCATTTGATAGGGCGAAAGGAGGTGAGGGCTAGAGGTTGTGCTTGATGATGAACCATTGTCTTCATGATTTGAAATTTGGTGAGAAAGAGCTCGTTTTTCCATGTTGATTAGCGAATGAATGATCGAATAAACGCCTATAACAGTAGGAATGATAGTCGTCAAAGATAAATTGAGTGAACAACTCTGCTCTGTGAGTGGATGGATAAAAGGCTCATTAGCAGAAGCGGAAATTGGAATACTCAGATCTGTGGGATCGATTCTCAAATAGTAGGAGTAGCCTGGGGGCATTGTACTTTTTATAGAGTTGGCTTCAAATTGATTATACTATACGGCCTTCCCGTCAGAATTTGATGCCCTCTAAAAGTGTATGTAGGCCTGAGCGTGGACGTAGGGAGTCGCTGCCCCGATTATGACTTCTCATACTTTTAACAGGGCGGTCTTCGTGGCTCAATCCCTGCTATTCGTTCCTTATTGTCCAAATCCAAAATCTTCAAATATCGAAAGCGAAAGCGGGCGGAGCCGGTCTTGACATTCATGTGTAATTGTTTGTATATGTGCTGTCACCGCCATATACAGTGGTACGCGAGAATCGCGCGATTTAAGAATAAAGAGTCACTCAATGTCTGATTTCTTGTCACTTGTTGTGAATACAAATACTGGTAGTGGTGAGATACGCCGACAGATTCGAAAGTCGAAGAATCACACCAGTGAACCACTCTGGGAGGATTAAAAAAACGTTTACATGCTTGGAACGTTCGTGATTACTTTTTAATTGGGTTTTAACTTTTCTTTCATTCAAGCTAGTTAGTTGAATGGAATTAGGCCTGGAATTTGACGCTGGGAATGTTCGCAATTACTTTTTAATTTAACTAAGTTTGTTGGGTTTTCTGTCATTCAAGCCAGTTAGTTGGATGGAATTAGGCCAGGAATTTGACGTTTTATAGAATTTTTTATTATAAGTATTGTATCAAAAACTTAGTTGGTCAACAATTACATCGATAGAATTATTACTAGCATAGCAGCTAAATAGTTGTTGGTGAACACTGAAAGGCTGATAAGATGAAACGAATTTTTAAAAGAATATATTAAATTTTATTATTGATTAACAAATAAATGGTTGAGCTTCATTTATCTAGTGTTAATATTTTAATTTTTGTTAATCATTTACGTGGCAATTAGTTAGCTATCAAAGTAATTTTTAAATATGATTAGGTAAATATAAAAAAGTAAACGGATGTCTTTATAATAGCTAGAAAGTTAATGATTGAAATCACAGCTATTTATTTTGTGTGACTACTAAGAATATTCCAACCATATTTAATTATGTCCATAGAAAACTTATTAAGCACTAAACCCCTATTAAATCCATCCATTGTC
>ML783707.1:4293-29106 GCA_009831015.1 Picea engelmannii
AGTTAATTCTAGGAGCTTCAGTGGACAAAATGAACTTTCGCTTGGACCAAGTAGGTACAAACTAGCCTCTCTTGCAATTCCATTCTTCATTTTTCTTTTGGGGGGGGTGGGGGTCGTTGACCTTTAAAGAGGTAGGCCTTGCATGTACACAGGTTGTCCAAGCACAGAACACATGTACACATGGGCAGAAGATAATTTTCCCGCGTGCAAATGCAACTACCACCAAGATAGCCCGCATACACCCTCAAATAAGTGGAAAAAAAATGAAAAGGAAAGAGTTAACTCTTTAAACTTTGGCATTTTTCAGGATGTATGTTCATTGAAGAGAGCGGGAGAATGAGGACATTGATTTTCTCATCTCAGAGGACCATGCTGCTATCATTGTTTTATCACATTGCAGGTTGTTAAAGCTCTTCAAGTGTCCACTTATGAGGGCACAACCCAGGTTGTTGAAAGCTTTGATAGATTATTGGTATCTTGATGTAGATTCATTCATGCTTGAGTGGCATTCGTTGACTCGAATGACTAAAGACATTTACTTCCTAACTAGTCTCTCGAGGAGAGGGGATCCATTCAACTTGCATACTTTCCCCCCCGAGCCTCACAACATTGAGGAGTTGATTGGACTCCATTGTGAGGCTGGTACTGAGAAAGTAGGTTCTCAGGTGCCTATACATAAGATCAACAACCTATCACTCAAAGTGATAGTTCTACTCATTGGGTGGATCATTGGCTCTGCAGCTTTATATCAGGCTTGGGTGCACATGCATTGTGTAGTACAGTTCTTAAATGCACAGACTTTTGACTGGAGTACAACCATGTTGGATTTCATGAAGAGATAGCTAACAGAGTGTCAGATACAGGAGCACTGAAACTTCAAGTTTGGGACTGTTTTTTGTTCCTTTTTCTTTGAGAGGGTACCCAGTCTCGGTCCTCGAGAGACTATATGAGGGCACGGGGCCTCTCTCCCAGTGCTATGCATATGGGAGACGTTGTTTTCGTGACAGGGGGGGAGGGAGGAACATCGAGGCCTTCAATGTTAAATTTTTTGACTAGTGGTCACTACAGATTTCTGCAATAGAGGACTACCCCTATGTCGTGATCAATTTTTCTAGGGATCCTGACATGCCTGTACCTCCTGGAGCAGAGAGAGGAGAGATGGGTAATTTTTTTTTTCAAAGTTATTTAACTTTGATGTCTTTTTATATATATCATTTTTTTGTATACCAGAGTATCTGACACTTATGTATCTGTTATGTACAGATGTGGGACTAGTGCATCCAACAGACTTCTCGAGGACCAGGCGGTGTCCTTAACTAGAGGCAGGACCAACAACAGCCGCCGGACCAACAACAGAAGTAGGGAGGCCTCCAACCGAAGAGGTTGAGAGAGTATTGAGATGGGTGGAGCGGAACCTCACCGCGCTCACTCGTACAATACCTATGGCAGAGATCGAGGATCTCCCACCATCGATGCAACCACACATAGTTGGGGTGCCACAGATTTGGGTCCATCTCTTCAGACGTTTGACAAACATCGTTCTTCACTATGGTAGGGCCAACATGCCCCACCCTTAGCTAGGCTAGATTACTTACATGCCAAGAGCAATTTTTGCATATTTTTGAGGCCATAAGCCCCCTGACTCTTACTAGACATATTTTTGAGGCACTTGTGCCCACCCATGTACTTTGATATTATATATATATATATATGGATATTTTACATCTTTTTTACATTTTATGGATTACATTTATTTTACAAATGTATTTGAATGTGCATGTGTGTGCTTTTCCTTACATGTGTGCAATATGCCAATCTAACACATGATTAACTAGAGTATCTATGATTTGATTCAATCTCCTAGGAACATGGATATACGAAATGTAATCAAATCTTCGTTCTCAGAGATGTACCCTAAGGAACCATCGGTGTACTGTAGGATCGTAAATGCAGTAAACCCCATTTAACTAGAACACAACCAACTGAGCGTCTAAGTAGACCCAGAGGTGAGAGATACCATGCGACAAAGCATCACGAAGAAACTCTAAAATTGCACTGTATTCGGTGACATTTTTTGTAGCATCACCTAAACAGATACCTCCTAAAGATAACAACTAGCCCTGAGGTGTGAAAATCACCCAAGCTACAGAAGCAATCCTCCGAGTGTGTCGGATAGCACCGCCCACAAACCCAATGAACACCTATGATTCACTTGACATCTACCACAGTGAAAAAGATGACATAAAAAATGACATGTCCATAAAACCAAAAAGACAAAAACTAAAAATAAAATGTATAAGACTATACATATGTTACAAGAAGTCACCCAAGGTGACCCACCTACGAGTAATACATCTTGAGGTAGAGCCCATTTCTAGGCTCTGCCAAAGCATTTCCCTCAAATTCCACAAGATGATATGTGCCCTTCTTTAGAACCTCCTTCATGATGAAAGGTTCGAACCGCATGGGTTTGAACTTAACCTCCCCCAGGGGATCCTTATCTTGGTCATAGACTAGGACAAGGTCACCTTCAGAGAAAATTTGAGGATGGATGGAGCAATCATATTGACACTTGAATTTTTTTTTTGTGAGCCTCATTAGCCAAGGCTGCATCCCGACACTGCTCATCGAGCTGCTCAAGATATAATAAACGCTCCTCAAGAGGTGAAGTGTCTGGAAATAACTATACTGCCAATTTTAGAGAGGGGATCTGACACTCTATAGGCAAGACTGCTTCCAACCTATAAACAAGTTGAAAATGTGAGCAATCAGTCACAGTCTTAACAAACGTTCGGTAGGTCCATAATGCTGAGTACAACATCAAATGAAAATTTGACCTGACCAAATTGATCGTTTGATGTAGAATAGTCTTAAGGGATTTATTCATAGCTTCCACTTGACCATTCGCTTGTGGGTATTAGGGTGATGGATGTTCTTGCCTCAACCCAAGATTTGACGTTAACTCAGACATCATTTTTTTCTGAAAGTGATTGCCATGGTTTGTGAAAATGTCTCTCGAGACGTCGAACCTTGCTATTATCTGGTTAAACAAAAAAATATTTGTTGTCTCACCATCATCTTTAAACATTGTCATAGATTCAACCCACTTTGTGAACTAGTATACTGCTACGATGATATAATGGTGCCCCCTTGCAGAAGGAGGGTTGCATGTAGCATAATCAATCCCCCACTTGGTGAAGGGACCAAATGTGATGATGGGAAACATGGGAGTGGGGTGTGCCCTCATCTTTCGAGAGAAGACCTGACATGGGTGGAACTTCTTGACTGATTCGACACAATCTTTTATTAATGTCGACCAAAAGTAACCGGCTCGTAGAATCGTTTGGGTTGTTTCCAACCCAGACAAATGACCACCACATGCTCCTGTGTGGCAATCGTTAAGCATGATTTCTTCTTCTTCATAAGTGAGACACTGACAAAGGATGCAATATACACCTTGACGATACAAAGTGTCCTCGAGTATGAGATAGTTCTTGGCCCGATGGTGTATATGACGATGCTCATCAGGAGAAGCAGAGGTGTGGCACTTCAAATTCTAGAGATAGACTAGTATATATCCATACCATGGGTCAGAAGACACGATAAAAAACATGTCTCCTTTGATAAGAGACTCCTCGGGTATAGCATCACCTGATTTATCGGACGTTATGAAATTAGTTCCGCGAAAACCAACGACTTTATGGATTTCGCCAAGACAAAATCCAAGTCAAATTCTTGGAGGATAACTATCCATATACTTATATTTCCTCTGATTACATGTCATGTCAACACATATTGAAATGGATTCACAACGACAATAACGATGGTCTTGCGAAACAAGATGTGATGACAGAACCATTGGAAAGCATGAAAGGATGCCAACGCAAGTTTTTCAACGTGGGAATAATTAAGTTGCGGTCTAACCAGGCCTTGGCTCAGGTAATAGATCACGTATTCAGAGAGAAAATCATCTTCCTGAACCAATACTATGCCGATGGTCGACTCTGCAACGACCAAGTATAATAATAAATATTTATTATAATTGGGTGGCCAAGGGAGAGGGGTAGATGTGAGGGCATGTTTCAATGCTTTGAAAGAGCGATGAGAGGCTTCATCCCAATGAAAGGGAATGTCCTTCTTCAGTAAACACATGAAACCCTTTGTGATCTCGAGATAGTTTTTGATGAAACACCGTAAGAAGTTTTCTTTTCCCTGTAAACTATGAAGCTGAGGGATTTTGCATAGGGGAGGAAACTGAACTATCGCCTCAACCTTTAGAGGATCGACCATGATCCCTATTGTAGAAACTATGAAACCAAGAAGATGACCCAATGTTATGCAAAAACTTCATTTGTTTGGATTCAAGCAAACCTGGTAGTAGCAACATCACTCAAAGATAAGTCATAGGTGTGTTGGATGATCAACTCTCTTACGAGATCGTGATGTTAAATCATCAAGATAAGCCTCGACTACGTGTTTGAGGTCATGAAAAGAAAAAGACATGGCCCGCTGAAAAGTAGCTCTAGCATTTTTTAGATCAAAAGGCATCTTCCGATAAGCGAATGTACCCCACGGAAAAATGAAAGAGGTTATGTGTTGGTCTTCGGGTTTGATATGTATTTTATTGTATCCCAAAAAACCATCCATGAAAGAAAAGGCCTCACAACCTATGCATTCATCGACTATCTGGTCAATAAATGGTGTGGGGAAATTATCCTTTGGACAGGCTTTGTTCAAATCATGGAAGTTCGTACATACATGAATTGTACCTTGATTTTTGTTGATTGGCACGGTATTTAACACCCATTGAGTCAATTGAACGGGGTAGATGAAACCATCGTTGAGTAGTTTTTCTACTTCAGCCTTAATAGTTGCTGCTTTCCTGGGATTAACTGGACGAAGCTTCTGCCATACCGGCTTGGCATCAAGATATGTCGTGATTTCATGTTCAACAATTCTTGGATCTATGCGTGGCATTTCCTTGTAAGACCGAACAAACACATCGCAAAATTATTTAAATAAATCTGTGTAGATTCAAATCTCCTCGGGGGAGCAATCTGCTCCGACAAAGATATTCTCCATGATGCCAGGGATTCTGGAGATATCAATAGGTATCATTTTAGCGATGGTTTCCATATTTCCTTCAGCATAAACTGCATGCATAGCCAAAGGATTAATAGGACAAGCCCTATCTCTAGTCATAGTCAGAGTGAATTCTCCTGCTTCAATTCTTCTTAACTCTAGGAGAAAATAAGATCTGTGATGGAGATCATCCTAGGGTCTGTCCAGACTAGTCATTGCCTCAATAATCGCCTCTTATGAGGGAAAGACTAATTCTAAAGAATCAATATGGGCGAGGGAACCTTGATCCCAAATAGGCTCGAGAACCGGATCTAACTCTTGCGTGGGATTCGGATTGGGGTCGATGGAAGATTGCTGGACTATAGAGTACGCAACTTCTGCCATGGAAAAAGGAATGGCCATACCATGGTTCCCTGTCCCTTCCATCGTAGTTGATGGAGAAGGAAGAGTCCACATATCGTTAAAGTAAGTTGTGCAAAATGAACCGATTTGAAACATTTCAGCCCTAGGCTAGTCGGGGACAACTGATATGTAATGGACATTGTCAGTAGGAGGCAGGTAATCAAAAGTACTCGTCAAAGGTGGGCACAAACCAACCCTTACATTGACGATTTTAGCCTGAGGGTTATCAATCACCAGGATTGTGGATACCCCCGATGAAGGGTCAGGACGGGAGAAGGATAACTGATCAATGGGCACGATCCAACCCTCGTGTGGAAACAACAAGACCCAAAAAACTATCACGGCCACTGCTTGCATAGAATAGGTCCAACTCCTTCCTAACAAGATATTGTAGTTGAGAGACACATTGACCACTTCAACCTCGATGCACACGGTCTTCCCCCCTAACTACATGGGGAAATAGGGGATGATCCCATGTGGTCGGAATGAATGACTGTTGAAAGTGGTATAAGTGTAGGTGACGAAGAGAAAATGGGTTGGTCAATGGCCTTCCAACATGCCAAAGACATCACACATGTCGAGGTACCCTCATCAACCACTGTGTGGAAAATGTTCCGAGTAAACGTTTTCATGGTGTAAGCCACTACTATATGAAACACCATGTAGTAAGGAAGACGAGGTTTTAAGTCAGTCATATCAAGCATAATCGTTCCTGAATTACAAGTCTCAACAGATCCTAAGGTAGCTAACAACGCTTTTCTGTGGGAAGGGCAGATCTAGACGACTTCTAAAGCAAACATCGCACAAGGGGTTTGTGACAAATCTTCCACCACAGAGTAGTTCTGGGCGGCCCTTGCATTTGGGTTGTGGGAATCTTTCTTGAACGCACCTTTTAGGATGTGTCATTGTTTCACCCAACATCTTCTCAATCTGGAGAGGAAGAGATGGGTTTTCGGCTTCTTTACCCTTCTCAGAGGTGTTTGGAATTCTTTAGTCATGTGTCCTCATTGTTAAGTCAACACTACCTTTCATCATGTACACATTTGTGGATGAAGGATTACTCGCAGATGAAGGGGGTCCCTGACTGTCCCCTTCAACGCTCGAAGAGGCTTGAGTTAATTTTTTCCCATGTGGAAATGGATTCATTAACATGGGAAGCTGGTGGGTTGAGTGGTCTTTTGTGCAAATATTACATAGATACTTTGACTTATTATTTTCTATGTTGCCCCTGCTAGCATTATTGGTAGGTTTCTTATCCCTCTTACCCTTCTTTCACTGTTTATTTTTTTATTCAAGCTATTGGGTGGCCTTCGAGTTTGTCGGTTGCACACTGTGTACATATGAAATTTGAGTAGGGGGAGCAGCTGAGCCAATGGTTTGGCTAGCCGATGTCTGTTGTATTGACAATTGCTACAATTGATTCAACAACTGATCAGTGGGCTTCATTTTCACTGAACCAACAATACCATCGGCATGTGGTCCACATCTCTGTATGTTCTTCTCAAGTATAGACCATGTTGCATCTGGAAAAACTTCATAAAGTAAACTAGATTGAGAGTAAATCATCTCTAGATGTTGAGCTCTCATTATCGCTTCTTCTTCTGAAAAGACCCCCGAGGTTGCGACGCCTTTAGAAAATTGGGGTATCAAATACTTAAGGAACCACTCAAGCAGGAATGCTGGTGGGAATGGTATTTTTATCAAACTCTTCCAGTGTCTCCATTCTCGGATGTGATCCGAGATATGGTCCGCTTTTGTCTTCTCAAATTAGGCCAACAATTCGGTGCCAGTGTCATATCTCACGGGTAATTGGAAATGATTTAATAAATCCTTTGCCAATTCGCCGAAGGAAGAGTATCTTGAGTGATCGAGATCAATGTACCATTTCGCAACACTCCTTATGAGAGTGCATTGAAGAAAACACAACTAGATGGATTTGTCTCTCAAAGAGTTGGATGAGAACCATAAATGGAAGGTAGTCACATGTTCTCTTGGATCTTCGTTAGACTTAGCCTTGAAATTTGGAATTTCTGAAGGAAACTTGGTTGGCATAGGGGGCCAACATGGATCGTGATATATGGGGTCATTTAATAACCTTGTCAAGTATGGAAAGTCCAGAGTTGCCAGAAATAGTAATTTGGCTTGTTGATTATAACCAGGGAAAAAGGAGCCTAGATTTTGGCTGGCACTGGGTTGCTAGGAAAAGTTAGGTTGTTGGCCAAGGTTCTAGTAATAACCATGGCTATGACCAGTGTATGGATTATGTTCTTGTTGAGACGTCATCGTCTGAATCCTCTAATAGTATGTAAAGGGCTAGACTTGCGTCGCATTCCAAGGATTTTGGGAAGGGTTTCCCCCTGTCGATCCGACGAGCATAGGTGTTGAGCCTTTCTCGGGATTCCATTGGATATGGAAGATGTTACCCCCAGTCGGCATCCCTGCCACAGATTCCAAGGTCCTTGTGAGGAAGGAATTCCTAATTTTTCCCCCTGTGCAGGAATATTACCCTGCATAGGATTTTGTTGTCGATAACTAGGATTTCCCCCGGCCGAGACAACAACTGATGAGAATGCGTTGTTACCAAACGCGCTGAAAAAAGAGAACGACGTTGAACCGACCAACATGGTATAAAAAGGAATTCCTTGACTACCTGCTCCAAACAAAATATAGTTTATGTTCGGCCCAACGGAGTGCTGGTGAGCATCGCCAAGCAAAGGGGACAAAGGAGGTATAGGATCCCCTCCATAAGGGAAAGCATTATAGGGAGCTAAAGTGCCCCCCATGGCTCCTTGTAGAAGAGAATTAGAGATACCTGCCCCCAGACCTAAAGTCTGTAGAGTGGAGTAGGAGAGGAAAAAGTTCGTATCAAAGCCAGGAATCCCGTATAAGAACAGAGGGCCTGTCGCACTCAGGGTGAAAGGAGTAGTGATCGCCGCCATAAACGGAAGCAGAACATTGCCTGAGGTAGAGGCAGTCAAGACCATGGTGGTCTGGACCAACGATGGCTGGTTAGGAGGTGGAACACCCCCTGTGGTGACAGCCATAGAGGGAATATGAAAATTCCTTGAAGAAGTAGCAACATTTGTCTCCATTGATGCTTGTGACATTACCTGATGCTCGTAAGGTTTAACCTGTACAACGATGGGCACTGATAGATCAATGATAGGAGGGTTATAAGGACTAAGAGATTCTTCTCCGAGTTCGACAATGGTTGGCTCCTCCAAAATCAAATGTTCTCCTCTTGGAGATGGGTCGGGCTCAGTTTCCTATGGCCCGGTCACCTCAAAAGACCCTTGTTGGTCTAGTCTTTTCCTTAGCAGTGGTAGGGGTGGCTCCATATTAAATGGCGACAAGACAAGAAGCCTTAACGACCGACAGAGCTCCTGATACTCCATGGTGTGAGAATATCAATGACACACTAGGGATTTTTATTAACGTTTTGAAAACCAACACACACTAGAAAAATCTCCTATGAGATAAGACAAGTAGATCACTAGCTAGTTGGAAGAACCGTTACACCATCCAACACTAGATCAAATTACTGGTGCAAGTGAAACTCAAATATGGAAGCATCCTTGGGGTATACTCTGCAAAGTGTGGCCCGATGTCTGTCCTATGTACCACGGTATACCCCCACAATCACCTGTGTAAGTCACTAAGATAAGGGCAACTAGGTTTCCAACGCACAAATAGTCACTAGGAGGGTACAATCGACAGTCGGGTGGACCGCAATGAGCAGGGTATCAAGCCCAAACCTTATCAAGGGTATATAAATAAAGCATTCAAGAAGATGATTGAGGACCTCGAATGGATTCAAGACCCACAAAGCTCCGTGGAAAATGTGATCAATGGAATCCCAAGATAATCCCTCTATATGCATTCCCCACTACTCTCGGTCTGACTTTGTAGGGGTTATCTCCGCTACCTTTCCTTACGTGACCTCATGTTTAGACCCTGTGTTAGAGGGGTGTCTTGGATAAATTTCACAGTTACTAAACTTTCAAGCACTCCCTAGCTCAAACTCTTATGTTTGTTTTTGTATCCTTGAAGAGTTTTCTCTCCAATCCTAAATCAAGGGTCTAGCCTAGACTGCATTGATGGACCCTACAAACACAAAGTCTAATAACTTTTAATTAAGCATTAATTTTAGTGGTTGTCTTAAGTCAAGAGGAACAAAATTGAAACCAATGATTTTCTTTAAGAGACGAAAGAGAAGAGCATAAGATGATACTAGAAACCAAATACTCCTTCACAAATAAAGAGTTTCCAAATTAAAAATCTTTCACCAAACTTTTCGTAACTACTTTTCTTAGATCTTTGAAAAGAAAAACTTAAAACAAGATTTCAATTGACTACGAGCTACTTAATGTCCTAAGCATTCAAGTAAATAACTTAAGAAAACTTTATTTTTCCTTGGTACATGAAGCAACTAACCTAAACTAATTTACCAAACAAAGAAATGAAATATTTTTTTTTATTGTTTTATGCTTCAAAATAAGAAATTTGAGAATGAATTATTTTCTTTTCTTCTAAAGAAAAAAAGGGAAAAATGATGACAAGTTAATACCAAGAAATGAATTCAGACCCAATTATAGATCGTAGGGAGCCACTGACAATACCAAATAGGAAGATCAAAGCAGACTCACAAACTTGTCTAAAAACCTTATCAAAGAAAACACAAGAAATATTTTGATGCAAAGGAAGCTATGCTGAGGTCAGACCTAGGATACAAACTTCTATAACAGAGACGAGGGATAGATCAAGGAAACCCCTGAGAAGTGTTACTTATGATAGGGAAGAGGATGACTGCCTCTTCTAAGAAAAGTTTTCTCAACATAGGCATGCTATTGACGCTTCAACAACCAGTGTATGTATGCGGGCTATCCAATGGTAGGGAGTGTATGCACACATGCAAGCCCACTACAGGTTGTGTACACCTCTGTAACTTTGCAAAAGAATGAAAACCAACAGTCAAGCATAGGCAGGGAGTAATAGTATGGAAGACCAAAATCCCTTAAAGAGACAAAAGCTTATAGAAACTCAAAAACAGTGAGTAAACTGATTCAAAAACACCCAAATAAATATCCCCAAAGACCCTAGAGGCGTCCCCAGTACGGTCGCCAATTCTTCTATTGCGGGAAAACCCCTCTACAAACTACACCAGGGTTCTAAAATGTAGGTACATCTAACCATATAAAGTCTCCTAATTTTTATCAACTATCCCGACATTACCCCACAATCATACATAAAAGACAATGTATAGGGATCCGATAGGCATACCTTAAACTCCGCGTCTGGTGTTGATCCCTTTGCACTCGGTTGTTTCCTAATTGCACGTCTCCTCCCAAGGATGACCTGCATTCACCAAAAGACAAACAAGAAACTACAAGCATGCATTCTATATATGGATTAGTGGGTTAGACATTGTAACCAAGAAATGTAAACAAATCCTAAATATTTAAGACGTCATTTGGTGGGACAGAAAAAGTACTTCTTTATATTAATCTCACAAAGGTCGTTTACAGCATGATACCGATAATGCTCGTCGAACTTGGTCCTCGGATCCTCTTCACCATGCACCAAATACTTCCATGTGTTCTTCTCCTCTTCGTTCTCTCTAGGGAAATGGAAAGGATTTGCAAAGGAGGAAAAAGGCATTCTGACTCAAACTCACAATGTGGTTGAAAAATATTGGGGCAATGGGTGAATATTGAAATGGGCAGATTTTCTATGCTCTCGTACTTATTTTTTGGAATGGGGCCCCAACAAATTCTTTTATAGGCGAAAAGTGATAGTAACGGTTGGGGTGACTGGCTATGGGTGGTCAAATGGTTAAGTAACGGCCCGAAAACCCGTATCCATATTCAATTTTCATTTTTCATGATTTTTTGTGAGTGTACGCGAGTTGTAGTGGTGCAACAAGCATGCGTATGTGGGCAATATTGGTTTAGGGTGCATACACCTTCAAAACAATGATTTTTAGAATATCTTTTCAGTGATGGCATGGAAAAGATAGCAAGTAACATGGCTTGATGCCAGGTATGGATGTCTGGTGCAGTTTAGGGTTATAACAGTCTCTACTTCACTATTGTTCCTGAAGGTCCTCTTCTATTCTATACTTCTCTGATGACTGCTTCTTGTGCTGGTTCCAACATCAATCTCTTTATCTCCTCTATTTCTTTGTCAAGCTGGTCCATTGGTTGGCTTTCCTCCTGCAGTCTTTTCTATTGCATCTTCTCTCCATCAATTTTCAACTTAACTTGTTGGATAAGATTCTTTTACATTTTTACCCTTCTATCCAGGGCCTCCAATTCTTAACACAGATCAACAAGATCCATACTATATGTTCCTTCCTCCTCTCTTATAGGTTCACATTCTATAGTTATCTCTTGCTCGGCTCCCTGGATGAAATTTTCGATCCATTCATCTAAATTCTCATCTCCTTTTGCTGTAGATCCCAATTCTATAGTTTCCTTATGTTCATCTCCTTGGCTGAAATTTTTGAGAAATTTGACTGAATGCTATTCTTTATCCATCCCTTGGGAACATTGAAATGTGTTTACTTTCTCTTCCTTTTTACCAATCTGATCAATCTGAACCTTCATGTTATCTTCATATCCTGTGGCACTAGTTGAACACTTTTTTGCAAACTCTAGTTTTGCAGTCTCACCACTGAGTTGTTGTTCATCTTCCTCCTTTTACAGATTGACTTCTGTCATATCCTCTTGTGTTGGTTCAACTCCAACTTCCTCCAGCTACTCCCCAGGCTAGTATGCTCCTCCACCTGTTTCTAACTTAGCCTGTTGGATATTCCTACTCTACATATTTACCCTTCTCTCTAGAGATTCTAGTTCCTCATACAACTAAACAAAATCTATGTTGTCTTCTTCCTCTTCTGTTACAGGATCCAGTGCTACAGTCATCTCCTGTTCTGCTGTCGAGCTAAATTTTTTGAGCAATTATGTTGAATTCTCTTCTCTTGAAATCTATATGATTGTCTCATGGAAGGCATATTATAGTCCTAGATTGTCCAACCAATCCTCTAACATATTCAACTCTTTCTCCCATTGAGTGAGAAATTCATCTGAATTCTCCTATTTTTCTGTTGGGGAAGACATCAATGTCTAGTCCTTATCCTCCTCTTTGATAGTCCTTCCTAGTTGTCTTTCATCTTCTGCACCTACATCATAGACACAATTAGCTTTAAAATCATTTTGCCTCATGACCTCTTTCTTTGATTCTTGTTTCACCACCTCCTCATGGTCAATGCTTGTACTAAACTCCACTAGGCTATTTGGTAGGAATATATGAATTCCCCTGATGTTCACAACACACCTCTAATCTTCTTCCATCAACACTCCTTGCTGACATAAACTCTCAGATGAGTTCATCTCTTCTCCCTTTCCCACCTGATAACTTGGGATTTTCTCTCTACCCACCTGACAATCTATGATATCACCTTATCTCTCTCCATTGACCACCTGGAAACTTGAAATTCCATCACTTCTCTCCTAGCAGTCTATGAGATAAACCATTGATCTCCTTCCATTACCCACCTAACAACTTGAAAGTTCACTTCTTCCCTCGTGGTAGTTTATGAAATCCTTAATTGATCTCTTCTCCTCATAATCACTGGGGTTCCTCCCAATATCTGGCTCACAAATGTGAACCACTTTCTTGTTTATGCCACTGAGGTTTTCAACATGCCTCAACAACTTCCTCATTACTTATTGTTGCCTTCTGGATAAAAACTTATGGACATGGCACTTCACATTCCTCTTCAAAGGCCATTCATATGTCAAGTGTACCTTTTCCTCCTGTTGCATCTTAAATGTCAGCTGTTCCATTATTTCTCTTATATCAATGAGATCTTTGCCAATTTCTGCTTTCTTTTTCTTCTGGTGGTCTCCTGTTCGACCAAGCTCATGGCCTTCAATAGCCATCTTCCTCTTACATCAGCCCACCTAGCTTTCTACCATTTGTTGCACACCTTGAAACAATATTTACAAAGAATCAATACTTTATCTCCCTTCACTTGTTGTCCATAGGTGAACTTCAGCTTTTGATACCATTTGATTTAGTCAGAGTGTCCTCTCTATCTCCTTCACCTAAAATCTACAAAAGAAATCAACTCTGATACCTCTTGATGGTATAGACTATCACCTTTATCTTCTTTCCTATTTTTCCTGTTGTCTATAAGAAAAAAATCATCTCTGATACCACTTGATGTAGACCCCCCTTCTCTCTTAAAGAGTCTGCGACCTCCCGGTCAAGGATATTAATCTCTTGAGATGGATTATCTCTTTTAGACCTTTAGTGGTCTTGGAATACTTTTCACAGCTCCCTTTTTTCTCTTTCTCTGCAGGTCCTATGGAACCTATGGGACCCTTACTTAGTGCTTTTACAAACTCTGATTTTCCAGGCACTAGTTCCTTATCTCTTGTCCCCCTCCTTCATGTGACCTCGGAATATGGTCTGGGGCTAAGCCTCCTAGCGCTTTGTGACTTTGGGTTTCAACTGCCTAGTGTACAACTGGTTTCTTTCAACGTGAAATATAAACTGACAGAGCTACTCAGAACTAGATCTATGGTTCATGCCCCCTCCGACAACCAACGGTGGAAATATCTTCGTGCTTCGCAAGTTCATAGTTCGGCTTCCCTGAGTGAAACTAGTCTCTTTCTACACAAACTCTGAACCAGTGGAGTTACTCAGAACTAGATCTATAGTTCATGCCCCCTCCGACAACTAACGGTGGTGATCTCTTCACGACTTCGGGTTTCGTGTTATCTGCACTTTGCTCTTCAAAATTTTCTCGAAGTCCGAATACGCGAAATCATAGATTCATATCAATAGTTTTCAATGATCCACAACCAATGGATGAGATATTCTTCGCGCCTCACAATATTTGTGAACTGCTCGACGCAATTCTTTCAATTCATGATTCGACAAATATTTTTATTTGCTTCCATATATCTGTCCTCCGATTGATGGCTAGGATTCCTTCGTGACTTCGTACTTCAAAAATTCAACATGCTCACCTGCGTTCTTCATCCTTTCCTAGGAGTGTGTGTGTGGATCTTTCCCACGTACCCTTATGGATCCAAAGGTCCATCTCTTTTCTTCGTGCTTCGCGACTTCGCAAATTTCGCACTCTACTTTTTGTACTTTTTTCGAATCTCTTTCTCGTGAACCTCAGATATTCTACCACCTATCTCCCTTGATGATGGACTACCCCAACCATCTTCGAAACACCGAGACTTCATAATTCCTCTTTCCTATGCACTCTAAAGAGGTTTAATCTATGCACTTTACCTAGATCCAATGACTATTGGTCCTCCGTGTGTTCAGATCTGATTGTTGGGACCTGTTCTCTTCCTTGCGCATTCCTCCTTCATCCTGGACCCTAATTTGATGGTATAGATCTCTTCCCATTGCCGATATGATAGTTGTTGTCGCTCCTCTTCATGAGCTTTTTGGTTCTCCCGCACTTAGGAATTTTCTAAGTGTTCAAAGATTTTGTAATATACCAGATATAAAAAGTATGCAGAACAGAAATAAAATGCTAGAAATGGAAAAATAACAACAATATAACTAGAACATTCACCACAATAGCACTGAAATTATATAAGAATAACAATAGAAATAACACTTTGAATCTAAGAGTAATGTTCATGGGACTCTTTGAGGGGGCAACCTCCAGTTGAGAAGAGCTCTATTACAATAATATCCAAGCTAGGGTTCTCATACCCTCGACTCCTATTTATACTAAATATGTCTATCAAAAGAAGTATCTAGAGGAATATCCTTATAGAAGCGAAAGCTTCTATTAGGTCTTCTTACATCCGACTTATTCTATTTTATTGCAAGGCCTTATTAATATTGACCTTTATTACATCTGAATATATTTTTCTGCCTATGTGCGGGTTAGGACCCTATCATGTCCTCCCCCTTAAAAACAACCTTGTCCTCAAGGCTAGAGATGTGGAAATTGTTGCAGAATGGTAGCTTCTTCCCAAGTGGCATCTACTGGAGTTGTATCTTTCCACTAGATTAACACTTCCTTGATGATTCTCTGATGTAGGTGACACTCACGTTGGTCCAAAAATTCTTGTGGCTATAGGCAAATGGATCCTTCTTTGACTAACTCGGGAAGGCTGGTTTGAATTTGGAAATTAGTTCCGATCACCTTCTTTAAGTAGGAAACATGAAAAATAGGATGTAGCTTCGAATGACTGGGAAAAGCTAACTGATAGGCCACCTGTCCCACATGCTTGAGAACTATATAAGGAACATAAAATTTGGGCGCTAGATTCTGACAATGCTTCACCTTGAGGGAATTCTTCTTGTAAGGTTATAAGAGAAGAAACACCCGATCCCCTTCTTCAAATTGATGTTTAGAGCGACCTTGATTTGCTTGTCTCTTCATGTGATTTTGTGCCATGAACAAATTTTCTTTGAGGGTACGGACAATTGCCTCTCAAACTATAAGTGTTTGGTCAACCGTCTGGACCTTCGAGACACCAGGTAAGTATGAGAGAACTAAAGGTGGATTCTATCCATATACCACTTCAAAAGGAGTCATGCATGTAGCTATATGGTATGAAGTGTTGTACCACCATTCAGCTAGGGGTAACCATTGAGCCCACTGATTTTTCTTTTCCAAGGAAAAACACCTCAAATATGTTTCCAACCACTTGTTGACAACTTTTGTTTGACCATTAGTCTGGGGATGATAAGTTGTACTGAGATGTAATTGGGTGCCTTGTAGCTTGAACAGTTCCTGCCAAAAATTGCTTGTGAAATTTGGGTCACGATAAAAAACAATAGAGTGTGGCATGCCATGAAGCTTGAAGACCTGATCCATGAAAATTTGAGCCACCATGGATGCTGTAAACGGGTGTTGAAGAGAACAGGAATGAGCATACTTGGAAAGGAGATCAACAACCACCATGATGATTGATTTATTTCCTAATTTAGATAAGCCTGTAATAAAATCCATAAATATGTCCTTCCAAATAGCAGGTGGAATTGGGAGAGGTTGTAGTGTGCCTAGAGATTTGACTATTTCTCCCTTGTTGCATTGAAACACATCACATTCAGCGACAAAAGTATGAATTTCCTGTTTCATACCATCCCAGAAAAAAAAACGTTTGACCCTGTCATGGGTTTTGCTGAACCCTGAGTGCCCCACTGTCGGTGTATCATGAAGCTCAGAAAGTACCATGGATTTAATATTTGATTGTTTACTTAAATACAAATGGCCTTTGTATTGAAGCTCATCATGGAGCCAAGAGTACCGTGGGGAAGCTGGAGCACTGGACTACAATTGTTGGATCAACTGCAAACTTTTGGGATCTTGTAGCCATTCTTGGAAAACAGCTTGGAGCCAATCTGGTACAATGAAGGAAAGAGAAAAAAAGGATCCTTCATATTCATATTTGCAAGAAAGTTCATCCGCAACCACATTTTCTTTGCATTTCTTGTAAATGATCTCATAATCATAACCAAATAGATTAGTTACCCATTTTTTTTTCTCTGGGGAGGAAATGCGTTACTCCAAAAATACTTGAGGCTTTGATGGTCTATCTTAATTTGGAAGCACTACCCCAATAGATAAGGGTGCCACAAGTCAACGCCATGCATAATAGCCAAAATTTCCTTTTCATAGATAGATTTGCCCATATTTCTTTCAGATAGTTTCTTGCTGGTAAAGGCCAAAGGTCGACCCTCTTGCATAAGGACAACACCAATTCCTTTCCCTGAAGCATCATATTCCAATACAAAGGTATTTGTGAAATCAGGAAGGGCCAGGATTGAAGTGGTGCACATGGCCATATTTAGGGTTTGAAAATCTTGAGAAGCAGCTGGAGTCCAAGTGAAAGAATTATTTTTTAGGAGAGCAGTGAGAGGTGTTGCAATATTTCCATAATTCTTAACAAACTTGCGATAATAACCTGTTAAGCCTATAAATCCATGCAAGCTTCTGAGAGTCTTTTGGTGAGAACAATCTTGCATAGATTCAATCTTTTTAGGATCCACCCTGACGCCGTATTTTCCAACTAGATGACCCGAGTACTCTACTTTTGAGGCGCCAAAAGCACATTTAGATTGTTTCAAGAAACGTTGGTGCTGAGAGAGTAGATGGAGAACTCAATCCACATGAGAAAGATGTTCTATCTAGGTATTGCTATAGACAAGGATATCATCAAAGAAAACTAAGACAAAATGATGGAGAAAAGGATGGAAGACATGATTCATGAGGATTTGGAAGGTGGAGGGGGAATTACACAAGCCAAAGGGCATGACAAAAAAATCATAGTGGCCCTCATGAGTTCTAAAGGCAGTCTTGGGAATGTATGCCTATTTCATACGTATCTGGTGGTAGCCCAAACAAAGATCAAGTTTAGTAAAGAATTGGGAGAAACTCAGTTCATCCAGGAGGTCATCAATGACATGAATGGGAAATTTGTCTTTAATGGTAAGTTTGTTGAGGGCACGGAAGTTAGGACAAATTTTCCAAGAACCTTCTTTCTTTAGGACCATGACCACAAGAGAAGAGTAGGGGCTCTTACTAGGGCAGATAACACCTGCATTAAGGAGTTCCTAGACCATTTTCTCAATTTATTTTTTTTGGGAAAAGGGGTGACGATACAGACGGATATTGGGAGGAAGGCTTCCGGGTACAAGGGGAATGGAATGATCATGAACACCACGTGAAGGAGGGATTCCCTGAGGAGTGGAAAAGACCACTTGATGTTTAGACAGGATGGCTTGGAGGTCTTGCGGCACTGAGGGTGTTTTTGTTTCTTGTATGGCATGGAGTTGGGCAATAACACTAGAGTGATCCTTTTTTATCATCGTTTCCATGTGATGGGAACTAATGATCTCAGGAGAACCAATGGTGATGCCTTGAAACTTATATTGGTGGCCCTCCTCATCAAATTGCATGGTTAATTCCTGAAAATCCATGAGAATGGGACCCAAAGTCCTTAGCTAGTCTGCACCCAACACAATGTCACAACCTCCCATGTCGATAGAAAACATATGAGATTTCAGGTGGTAGTCACCAATTTGGAGACGCACATTTTCACAGCACCCTCCACATTTCATGGAGCCACCATTGGCAATCATGATTTGGAAATTATTGGTGGCATGGATGTAGCAATGAGTTTCTTGGGAATGTGGAAATGAATAAAATTATGGGTTATTCCACTATTAACCAGAATGATGACCTTTCGATGCTTGATGTAACTGATTAGCTTGAGGGTTTGGGGAGTAGCGAAGCTAGTGAGGGCATTGAGGGAAATGATCGGTTCTACTTCAGGAGGGTCCGAGGGAGGGGTTATGTCAGGGGTTTCAGGTGACTCAGACACAAGGGGAGTTTCAATATCCTCTTCCAAAATATCCTTGGAGATGGACATAAACAAATTTTGTTCCTTACACTTGTGGCTCGGGAAATATTTGTCATCACAATTATAACAAAGGCCTTTGAGTTGGCGTTCATCTATTTCATCCCTAGTCAATTTTTGGATCTTTAGTGGAGCGGAGGGGGTAGTGGGATTTATTGGCTTAGGGTGAGGGATAAAAGAGAGTTTTGGGTTTTGAGAAGATACAACCTGTTTTGTGTCTTTATCTCTTTTAGTAGCCTCCACCCAACTTTGAGGCCGAGCCATGATGACATGGGCCTGCATATCATCCTTGAGGCCACTGATAAAACATTCTCAGAAAAAGGCATCGGACATGCCCTCTGTTCGAAAAGATAGAAGCTCAAAGGTAGCTATAAAGTCTTCCACTGTTCCTGATTGTTTCAACTTTATCATACGACCCAAATGGTTGGTTTCAATGTCAAAGCATTCATAAATCTCTCCCACAAAGTGTGTCCAATCAATATTCCCTTGACCAGAAGTTTTTCTCCATTGCCACCATTGCCAACGTTCTTGATTTAGATGGAGAACACCATACTGGAGTTGGGCCAAGTCATCTATAATGTTGTATAAAGAGAAATAATGTTCCATTTGGGTTACCCAACTAGTGGGGTCCAAGCCATCAAATTTGGTCACATCTACCCACGAAATTCGTAGGTCCCGTTGAAAGTGATGGTTCTGAAAGTTATGGGAATGAGAGGAATGGTCACCTTCAGTATGTGGAGGTGAGGAGGAGGAAGGGTTATCTGTAGGAATATGCAGTTTGGTGCAGAGTGCAGAAAAGATAGATTCAAGCTGGGTGGTGAGGTCTTGTTTGATTTCCTCCATTGAGGACTGCATGGTTGTATTGATGGTGGCAACATTGGCACTGAGTTGTTTCACTTCTTGTTGGGTCTCGATGAGACCATATTGCAAGGTGTTGAAGCGAGCTTCCAAGTCTTGGCTACGGGTATGGACCATGAGGATGGGGGAACTGAAAAGGGGTGGGCGGGGTCAAATTTTTTCCCGAAAATTGATATGGATGAATGTGATAAGGGTGAAGATATGAATCCAATGGAATAGGTCTCAAATAATGGTGAAGAAATTTCCAGACTTTTTTTTTTTACACCTGTGGAGTTATACTCCGGTCTGAAGAATATTGTCGAGAGGAAATGCCCAAATGCTTAACCATAAAGAAATGTGTATTTACTTGGCAACCCGAACACAATTGCGTGGCAATAGATCTTATCTTTTTTAATTTGTTTAAGTTTTTGTCCCCAAGGGTTAGGTATTCAAGGGTTCTACAGACAAGGGTTTTCCCTATGCTATAACTCTCTAATATATGTGTGGGGTCCAACAGTAGTACTCAGCCCAATATCTCAGGGCAATAACTAAGAAGGATAGACCATACCCTTAACCGTACTATCCGACTACCCAGGTACTAAAGAGTATCTTTCCAAGTGTTGTTCTCGGTGACACTATAGCAGTCAGGCATCCGATCGGTGGCCAACAGATGTGCACTTAAGTACCACTTGTATTTCCTCCGTGCATGAATCCCTCAACCGTGGGTTTATGCACCTAATGACAGATCTTTATGGATTAAAGATGTTAGAATACGTCTCTACCCTGGAAAAAAAATTTAAACCACACTTTCTGCCAAGGAAAGTGCTCTGATACCACTTGTAATATACCAGATATAAAAAGTATGCAGAACATAAATAAAATGTTAGAAATCGAAAAATAAAAACAATATAACCAGAACATTCACCAAAATAGCATTGAAATGATATAATAATAACAACAAAAATAACACTTTGAATCTGAAAGCAATGTTCACGAGCCTCTTTGTGGGGGCAACCTCCATTGAGCAGAGCTCTATTATAATAATATCCAACTATGGTTCTCATACCCTCGACTCCTATTTATACTAAATATGTCTATCAAACGAAGCATCTAGAGGAAGATCCTTTTAGAAGCATAAGCTTCTATTAGGTCTTCCTACATCTGACTTATTCTATTTTACTGCAAGGCCTTATTAATATTGACCTTTATTACATCCGAATATATTTTTCTACCTATGTGCGGGTTATTACCCTAGCAGATTTTGGTATTTGAATCTTCTCCTATGACACCGGTTGAAAGGGTCTCAACTCCTAGTTTCCTCTTGAGCTTGTTTATATGATGTGATTTAAACCCTTGAATCTTCCTCTGAACTCTTTAGAACCTCTATCTCTCCTGACCTTGTTCCACTTTACAAACTCAAGGATTCTTAGGAATCTTCCACAGACACCTTACGATCCTTCACAATAGCTTCTTATACACTTAGAAACTTTCTGAGTCCATGTAGTCCTTCCAACAAAGATTCTTCAACCTTTCCTCTGGTTGAGGGATTCCAATATTCAACTCGGCCTATGCACCCTTTGAACGACTCTGTGCACTTCTTCTTCTACAAGTTCAACGGTATCTCTCCTAAGCTTCTGAGTCAAAATAGACTCTTTTGACGCACTCCTTGCAGACAATATGCACGCCTTGCATGAAATCCAAGAAGGGAAGCGATTGAAACTTGCTTAACACTTCACAATTTTATACATTCATTAATATAACTCATTCATTCATGAAACACGAAATAACAAAGAAACTAAAAACAATAGAAACCCCAGACATTGGATCAATTTACCTCTATTATATTCATTCAAATGCAAATGGATATAGGTATGAAAAATAATACTAAACCACAACAATATCCTACTAATTTGCAACAACCTCATTTAGGCATACAATGCATCTACATATACAAGAGGTCCTATAGGGTTCCCTCCTACTACCTCTCCTATCAAAGTAACAAATAAAAACTACTCAAGCTCCATTACATTAAAGTCTGAGAGTGAAAATCCTAGATCTCTCGTGATCATCCAGTTTCCGAGTGTTTCGCTCTTCTTCAAACATCCGTTCAAAACAAATTCACCTGAAACACCAACTTTTAGATTCCAAAAAGATTAAAAGGGAACGCAATGACGATGAGTTGTCCCTCCACATGGGCTTTGCTGATGATGCTCCTGCATCAGTTTAGGGAAGCCCTGCTTGAATGCTAAATTGAAGAGCTTGTGTATGTGAGAGATAAGGATTGGCATGTATAAAAGAAAAAAATAATTTCATATGAATAAAATTATGAAAATTTAAAGTAATAAAGTGATTAACTTGTATTGAGTGATAGATTTCAACATTTGAAGACTAATATATATAAAAGAAACCTTATTGTACAATTGCATGTTAATTTTATTGCCTAAACATAGCCTACAATAGTAATTATTAATACTTATAATTAATCAAAACAATTAATATTAATTTAGGTATTAATTATTTATATGAGTATTAAGTATTAATACTTACTTATAATTAATTAGTAAAATTATAATTAATTATTAATTACTAATTAATAAATAATTAATACTTAATAATTTATTAGTAATTAATTATTAATAAGTATTAATAGTTACTATTTTTTTTTGACAGAAACAATTATATTTATATTAGAAAATAGTGGTAAAGTCATTGGCACAATTACAATATTGTTTTTCTTTAGCATGAGAAGTGAACCTTAACTCAAAGGGCATGTTGAGTGAACCAATCAAGACTATAAGAAAAAGACTAAATATCTCTATGTTCTTTCGAGGAGCATACATAAACAAAATTCAAGACGATTACACTATTTCTACCTACTAGCCTACATACAGAACTATTATAGTAATATAAGAGTAGTAGGAATGTCATAAAACTTGCAGAACTAGGTGGAATTTGTACCCGACCCACGCTGCTGGGTTGGGCCTTGAGGCATTGCTTTGATGGATTCTTTTTCCAGTTGAATTTCTAGAGTTAAACAACCCACACGAGCTTCCAATTTTATTACTCTATGAGCTAAGCCTTGGTTCTCTTCAATTGGTCAGTTGATCTGGTGTGCATGATGCTTGACTACCTCCATCAAGTCGACCCCGAGTTGAATCAGATCCTTGGCCACCATTTCAAACCACTGCCATCTTCCATCTCCAACATGTATAAAAGATGTTTCTGAATACGAATCTTGTGACACAATCCTTTTATATCCCTTGCTAACCACCACATCCGGTTCTCAGTATTGGACTCTGAGCTCTCACTAGATGCCATGAGAAATCCACCAAAATTTTCCTTTTCCTCCCATAATCTATTGTGTCACCCAAAGAGAATGACACAAAACAAACTATGAGGAGGCCAAAAAAATATCCAGAAGGCATCCCCTCCTGCTATTAAAAAGGGCATGAGCTAGCGGGCTTGTCATATAATCCACCAACATTCTCTTCCATGCACCTCATATCATTTCCATTATTTCTAATATTTTCTTTGTAACACCCTATTTCCCCTAGATTGTAAATATAACTGGACTGGCCAAGGACTATGGAAAACTCATAAGTATGAATATGTGATGTAAATGGACCTGCAGGAAGAGGTCAATGAATGTGAATAATATTTGAATTTATTGCAGGATTGCTGAGAGGGGATGTGCAGGAAAGAGACCACGATGGTGGTGGAAGGCTCCTAAAAAGGTGGCGTTAACTTCCACCCTGAATAAGGATCGTATTTGGACTCCACTGGCTCGGAGAACCAAAAGCGGCTCGCTGGCCCCCAAATTTAATGTCTCACAGGCTGGTAGGCGGGCGACTTGATGAGGGATGGGATGGTGAACCGCTCATCCGTAGAGCCGTCAGGCCTGATCAGCGTGAGGGTAATCGTGCCACACGCAACCTCACGAGAGGATAAGGCATATGGAAGGGACGATTGAAAAAGGGGACGCGAGGGGAAATCTAGTAGTTTTTTTTATGCAGAGTGAGTGATAGCAGTGAGGAGGGATTGCAACCTTCGCTTCTGGTCACTGGCAGATAGAGAGACGCAGTCTCAGAGCATCATGGTCTCGGCTCAGGGGTGGCTAGTGGTAAATCCTTTGGGAGTTGTTGAGCCTACGGTTGGGTGGAAACGATCACCTCTCTCAGTAGTCATACCTACTTTGGGTGTTATTTCTGATAAGTATTTTCATGTATTGCATCTTGAAATTCATATACTTATATACATATATACTCACAGCACTATGAGATTGTGAATGATTTTGGTGTAAGAATGTCTATGAATGTTTTGATAATAACTAATGGACCTATGCTTGTAATAGAGTAAGCCATGCATGACTCACGTCGATAAAAGTGAATCTAATCATGCCCAGGTTGAACCAAGTTAGGTATCTAGTCCATTCTCGGGAATTTGTTTCCCTTATCTGTATCCAGGAATGGCCCGAAATAGACCTCTCCACGAAGATTTCCCTTCTTAGAAAGGTTTACCAAGAACTTGGAAAAAAGGGCATGAATGTGCAAGTATTAGCAACCCTATGCGAAGAGGAATGACCCTCTTGAAATCTCGAAGTAGCCGCGTAAGGATAAGTATTGATCAATGGATGAGATCCTGTCAGGAAATATGCGGTCATTCACGACCGTTAAATCGAAGGAATGAATGAGGGCGTAAATTGCCTTAACCTTTTTACCCTTATCTTCGTGAATAGTGAGGAAATCAAATTCGTAGATCCCCACACCCCATGAGAACATCTGGACCGTTGGTTTTTCCACGTCCAAAGAAAAGTTAGGAAAGGGCATGACATCGGGACAGATCTGAACTATCAGATCTTAGCTAGGAAACCCGACAGTCATTAGATTTGTAGGGAGATAGACGAGGGTTAAGATCTCGTGAGATCGAAGGTTCGCGGGGTATGTTGGTCACTATAATTGCTCAATTAATTCAAACAACCAAGTGATACATAAATTGTCAACCCAGGGAAGTCTGTTTATTTCAAAGATAACCATGCACTATATATGCTCAATTCCAAAAGCAACTTAAAGTTGTAGTAAAGGAA
>ML783707.1:49471-72565 GCA_009831015.1 Picea engelmannii
CATTATGGTAGTAGTGGATAAACTGAGCAAGTCCGCTCATTTCATCCCCGTCAAATCGACCTGCAAGGCGATAGATATCGCACAAGTATTCATGAAAGAGGTGTTCCGACTGCACGACATGCCGAGGGAGATAATATCTGACATAGACACAAAGTTCACTTCCAATTTCTAGAAATCACTGATGGCGGGTTTGGAGACCAAGCTTTTGTTTAGCACCGCCTATCACCCTCAAACTGATGGATAGAGAGAAAAAGTGAATCAGATATTAGAGGATATGTTAAGGATGCATGTAATGCATCAACCCAGGAAATGGGAAGACTACCTACCATTGGTAGAATTTGCCTACAACAACGACTATCAAGCATCCTTAAAAATGAGCCCATTCGAGGTCCTCTATGGTAGACAATGTAATACCCCAGTCAGCTGGAGCAATCCTATAAATAGGATTTCCTTTGGACCTGACATGTTGAAAGAAATGGAACAACAAGTGACTCAGATAAAACAAAATCTGAAGGTCGCTTAGAATCGACAGAAAATTTATGCTGATCAAAAGAGAACTCCAAGAGAGTTCCAAACAGGAGAACATGTATACCTCATAATTAAGCCCAGAAGGAGTTCCCTAAAAATGGGAGCTTGTGCCAAATTGGCACCCCAGTATTGTGGACCCTTTGAGGTTCTAGACAGAGTGGGACCTGTAGCCTATCGGCTAGCACTTCCTCCCACAATAAAAACACATAATGTTTTCCATGTTTCATTATTGAAGAAATATGTACATGATGCTAATCATATAATTGACTGGTCTGTGATCCAGGTGGAACCGGAGGGATAATTTCTACTAGAACCCCAATGCATATTGGACAGAAAAGAAACCTAGCTCTGGAACAAAACCATTGCATAGGTCAAGGTGCAATGGAAACATTTTGGCCCAGATGAGGCTACATGGGAAATGGAGGATGCCATGAGACAGGCATATCCGATTTTGTTTACTTCTGTACATGTAATTCATGTTAGTAGCTAAGAACATCGAGGACGATGTTCCTTTTAAGGGGGAGGGAATTGTAACACCCTGTTTCCCCCAGATTGTAAATATAACTGGACTGGCCAAGGACTATGGAAAACTCATAAGTATGAATATGTGATTTAAATGGACCTGTAGGAAGAGGTCAATGAATGTGAATAATATTTGAATTTATTGCAGGACTGTTGAAAGGGGATGTGTAGAAAAGAGACCATGATGGCAGTGGAAGGCTCCTGAAAAGGTGGCGTTAACTTCCACCCTAAATAAATACCGTATTTGGACTCCATTGGCCCGGAGAACCAAAAGCGTCTCGCTAGCCCCCAAATTTAAAGTCTCACAGGCTGGTAGGTGGGCGGCTTGATGAGGGATGGGATGGTGAACCGCCCATCCATAGATCCGTCAGGCCTGATCGGTGCGAGGGTAATCGTGCCACACAAAACCTCGTGAGAGGATAAGGCGTATGGTAGGGAGGATTGAAAAAGGGGACGCGAGGGGAACTCTAGCAGTTTTTTTTACGCAGAGTGAGTGATAGCAGAGAGGAGGGATTGCAACCTTTTCTTCTGGTCACTGGCAGATAGAGAGACACAGTCTTAGAGCATCGTGGTCTCGGCTCAGGGGTGGCTAATGGTAAATCCTTTGGGATTCGTTGAGCCTACGGTTGGGTGGAAACGAGCACCCCTCTCAATAATCGTACCCACTTTGGGTGTTATTTCTGATAAGTATTTTCATGTATTGCATCTTGAAATTCATATACTGATATACATATATACTCACAGCACTGTGAGATTGTGAACGATTTTGGTGTAAGAATGTCTATGAATGTTTTGATAATAACTAATGGACCTATGATTATAATAGAGGAAGCCATGCATGACTCACGTCGATAAAAATGAATCTAATCATGCCCAAGTTGAACCAATTTAGGTATCCAGTCCATTATCAGGAATTTGTTTCCCTTATCTGTATCCAGGAATGGCCCGAAATAGACCTCTCCATGGAGATTTCCCTTCTCAGAAAGGTTTACCAAGAACCTGGAAAAAAGGGTGTGAATGTGCAAGTCTTAGCAACCCTATGCAAAGAGGAATGAACCTCTTGAAATCTCGAAGTAGCCGCGTAAGGATAAGTATTGATCAATGGATGAGATCCTGTCGGAAAATCTGCGATCATTCACGAGCGTTAAATCGAAGGAATGAATGAGGGCATAAATTGCCTTAACCCTTTTACCCTTATCTTCATGAATAGAAAGGAAATCTGATTCGTAGATCCCCAGACCCCATGAGAACATTTGGACTCTTGGTTTTTCCATGTCCAAGGAACAGTTAGGAAAGGGCACAGCATCGGGATAGATCTGAACCATCAGATCTTAGCTAGGAAACCCGACAGTCGTTAGATCTGTAGGGATATAGACGAGGGTTAAGATCTCGTGAGCTCGGAGGTTCACGAGGTAGAAGTCCAAAAGTTGGATGCTTTAAGTTGTGATTGGCGAGGCTGCAAGAGGATCTGAGCCATCCATCCGAGGAGGACAGGTGGCGGAGATCCAGAGATCTCGTGAGCTCGGGACTTGCGGGGTAGAAGTCCAAAAGTTGGACACTTTAAGTCGCGAGCAACGAGGCTACGAGAGAGTCTAAGCCATCCATCTGAGGAGGACAGGTGGTGGAGATCCAGGGATCTCGTGATCTCGGGACTCATGGGGTAGAAGTTCAAAAGCTGGACGCTTTAAGTCGCGAGTGGCGAGGCTACGAGGGGATCTGAACCGTCCATCCAAAGAATACAGGTGGCGGAGATCCAAGGATATTGTGAGCTTGGGACTTGAGAGGTAAGAGCCCAAAGTTTGGATGCTCTAAGTTGCGAAGCAACGAAGTAGCGATAGGCTGTGAGCCATCCATATAGGGAGGACAGGTGGTAGAGATCGAGGAGATCTCGTGAACTCGGGAGCTCGCAGGGTGAACTCCCAAGTATTTGGCGTTAAAATTCGCGAGACACGAGGTCATGAAGCAGTGAAGTGGCGAGAGGCTGTGAGCTCTCCATCGAAGGAGGACAGGTGGAAGAGATCAAGAGATCTCGCGAACTTGGGAGTTCGCATGGTGAGAGCCCAAGTATTGGGCATTCAAAGTCACGAGGTTGCGAGTAGAAAAATCCCTCGTGGAAAAGTCAGCGAGTTGACTGATCATCAGATCTCAGGGATCCGAGAACCCAGTGTTCAACCTTTGAACTCATGAAGTCATGAGTTCCGATTCCCCGATAAATCAAGGAAAGGGGATCGCGCGAAGAGAATTGTGGAAGAAGATGTCCCGATAGGGAAATAGAAGAACCTTAGAGTTCTTCGTGCGAGAAGAAGAAGACCCTGTGAGCGGACGTACCCGTGGTTGGCGTGCCTGCGTCAGGTGGGACATAAGACCATGATTATGTACAGAGAATCAGATTGGTAAACAGAAGACCTGCGATTGGCATTTTGCTGCTACAAGCTCCGGGGAGTCTCATTATTGAGAATTCAACCAAAAAAATTTTGCTTGATGGTAGTGGGTGTGTTACAGTCTTCCAATATAACTAAGGTTCAGGCATACTCCATGGGGGTTAAGGAATGAGGGCCCATTGTGGAACCTCTTGATTAATCTCGAGTTTACCTTTTTGCAACTAAGCAACAAAATTGGTTGCCTTATCAACTTCTTGATTTAAATTCTTGGAAATGTGATAGAAGT
Source organism: Picea engelmannii (assembly GCA_009831015.1). NCBI lineage: Eukaryota > Viridiplantae > Streptophyta > Pinopsida > Pinales > Pinaceae > Picea > Picea engelmannii. The sequence goes on from ML783707.1 coordinate 53,189, forward strand.
CAAGTTTATGAAAATATGTAGCAATGCCCTTAACTTTCTTAATGAGATGGATAAATTTCAGGATTTTAGGCTTAGAATAAGTGACCAATGCACTTATCAATAGGCACATGTCACTGAAAAGAACTTCATTTGTGATTCTCAGTCGCTGGAATTGATTTAAGCCTTGCCAAAGAGCCAAATATTCAACAATGTTGTTGGAGTCTTTCCTAATTTCCCATGAATACTAAAGAACCATGGGATTTATAATTATCGGCCCCCCTCCTGACGCCCTTTTATTACCTTTTGAAGATCCATCAAAGAAGAGACTGTGTATAATTGTGTTCTTTCTCCACTGTTTAAATTGCTCAGGTTCCAACTGAATTTCCCAATATTCTTTCGATTTAGAGAATACAGAGGCTGAATCTATAAACTAGATGCCTAATTTAAGAATCCAGACTTCTTCTGTAGGGAGAAGAGCACAATCATTCTTAGGGAGTTGCTGAGAGAGCAGGAACCCGACCATAAGAGATTTTTCTTTACTAACCACATGGGTAGTGTTACTTTTTTAGCTATTATTAGGTTTCTTTTCAATTTACTAGATAACAATAACATAGGTAGGATCACTAAGATAAAAACAATCACAAGATACATAAAATTTGTCATGGGAAACCCTCATGGGGGAGAAAACCTAGAAAAAACTTCCTTAATATAGATAGGCAATGCAATGCCGAGACAATAAACCAAAACACTAGATAATATCCAGCACTGAGCAATGCGCCTCTCGCTTCCTTCTTCTCCCAACTACAACTACCAAACTTGCGCACTTGATGAGTGAATGAGTGAGTGAACAAATGAGGTGCTAGCCTCCTTTCTTTATACTAGCTCAGAGGCACTGGAAAGGTGTCTCTTCATTGGGCATGGTTGACTTCTCTTCATAGTGGTTAAAGCCACTTTAATTAGGCTTGGGGGGGAAATTATTATTTTGCATAATATAATTAGGGTTTGACCAATCCACAAAAGGGGATTTGGTCAAGTACAAATCCCGACATGATCAATCCACAAAAGGGGATTGATATTATGAATAATAACTCAATAATAAATAGAATACTCTTTTCAGTTACAATATTTCAACAATCCCTCTTAACAAGAACGTTATTCTACAACATCATTAGGATAGAGAGGGAAACAACATCAACAACATCTATAACACTAACTGGCATATCTACAAATCATCGAAATTTTTTCTCATCATCAATATCATCATCCACAACAAGGAGCTAGAATGGCATCATCATCATCTGCATCAACATGGATTAGTATAACACTAATACATCATCATCATCAATAACAACATGAGGCTGATACAACAACATCACAATATGAATGATGGAGCATCATCAACATCTACACTAAAATGGAAATCTTCAAAACAAAGTTGACATATTATCAACATCAACATTTAAGATGAAAATATTCAACACAAAGATGGCATCTCAACAACATCAACACGAAGCTGGAAACCTTCAACATGAAGCTGGAATCTCAACAACATCATCACAAAGCTAGAAATCTTCAACATGAGGTTGGCATCTCAACAATATCAGCACAAAGCTGGAAATATTCAGCACAAGGCTGGCATTCACACTACTCCCCCATTCAAGGGAGGTCCTTTCAGACTACACCAATCTTGTTGCGAAAGTGCTCAAACTTTACATGAGATAGAGGCTTGGTCAACACATCTACAACCTGTTCATCCGTGCCAACATAATGGAGCTTTATGGCTCCTCTCTGCACCATATCATGAATGTAATGATATTATATTTATATGTTTTTTGAATTGTCATGGAACACATGGTTCTTTATCATTTTATGCAACTCTAGTTATCACATAGAATCATGGTTGCTTCCATCTCCATATCAAATAGACCTGTCAACAAATTCTGAAGTCATATGGATTCATAACGTGTGGAACATGAAACAATGTATTCCACTTTTGTCATACCGAGATAAATACTTTATTGTTTCCTACTCTTCCATGGGATCATGGTTGACCCCAAACTGAAACAATAGCCTGAGGTGCTCTTTTTGTTAGAGACACTTCCAGCCCAATCTGACTCGATATATCCAATCATTATGAAGTCATGATCTCCATTATAACTGAGACCAAAATCCAATGTACCCTTAAGTTATCTCATCACATGTTTTGCATCAACAATGTGAACATGTCTGGGTTCTACCATAAATTGACTCAAGGTGTTCACACAAAAACATATATCTAGCATGGTGTTTGTCAGATACATCAACGGTCCAATGATATGTCTGTAAAATGTAGCATCAACCAACTATGATGAAGTATCAACCAGGAGCTTCAAATTTGTTTCCATGGGTTTATTCATGGATTTACACTCCAACATATCAAACCTCTTAAGTATTTCAACTGCATACTTCCCTTGGTTAAGGAAGATCTTCTCTGGGCTCTGCCAAACCTCAATACCTAAGAAATAGTGCATTAGGTCTAGGTATTTCATCTCAAATTCTACAACGAGATTCTTCTTACAATCATTAATGAGATTTTCTTCTCCAGTTAATAATAAGTCATCTACATACAACAACAATATAACATGATCATCATTCATAGCCTTGAAGTAAAGCTTAAAATCAACTTTACTCTTGGTAAATCCCAAGCTCGTCAGGAAACTGTCAATTCTTCTATACCAAGCTCTAGGAGATTACTTCAATATGTACAAAGTCTTCTTCAACTTGCAGACATGTGTATTTATGTCTTCAACTTCGAACCCTTGAGGTTGTTCTATGTAAACTTCTTCTTCAATGACACCATTTAAGAATTTTTTTTTTCACATCGATCTAGTGTAACTTCCACTTCATCTTAGTTGCAAGGGATATCATGGTTCTGGTAGAAGTGTATCTAGCTACAGGAGAAAACATCTCTTCATAATCAATGCCTTCCTTTTGGGAAAAGCCACAAGCTACAAACATTGCTTTACATTTTTCAATACTTCCATCAACAACATGTTTTATCTTGTATAGACATTTGGAAGATACCACATCCTTGCTCTTCGGTCTGGGAACTATTTTTCATACATCATTCTTTATAATGGATTGGTATTGTTCTGTCATAGCATCTGCCCATTTTTTATTTTGAATGCCTTCTTCAAAACAATTAGGTTCCTTCTCTAGGATATCACACATCAAATCCATATAACTAGAGAATGGATTGGGTTTCTTGACTTGTCTCATGGTTCCTTTAGAGGCACCATACTTCTCTTCATCTTGAATAAGTTCCCTTTCTCAGAATGACTTTCTCTTGTGAGAGATCGGTATTTGGGGAGGTTCTTGAGATTATATTATATCACGATCATATGAAATATCCTCATCAGGGGAAGTTATGACTTGCCTCACTGGTTCTGCAACTCTAGGAGCTACAGGTTATTCTTCATATACTTCTTCAAGCTAAAATCTTCTTTATTTATTGAGTGCTACATATTCATCAAAGGTTACATCTTTATTGATATCAATATGATGGTAACCTGGTATATAAATTTCTAAGGCCTTTGAGACCTCACAGTATCCAACAAATATTCCCTTCTTTCCTGAAGGGTCTAACTTGGTTCGCTTCTCTTTTGGAATGTGTACAAATAATGGAGAACCAAATATCTTGAGATTGTTGATTAAGGTTGGTTGTCATTTATGTCAACCCTTGAAGAAATATTGGTAGAACAAAGGTTTGTGTAATGGACCAAAGTTTGTTTGATGTAAATATGACTCATTATTTTTTTTTCATGGTTGATAATAATTACAAATGGATGAACTCCAAAGTGTTCCCCTTATGGTGAAAGCCTTCACGGGAAGACGCTTTGTAGATTGAGTTACCCTAGAAGTATGGTTAGAGAACCCATGATTATTTGTGGAATGGTGAGATGACATTTAATGGATTTTTTAGTGAAACTATCCTATATCGATAGTTCTTGTCATGCCATTTCTGGTGGTATGTGGAACACCACATAACTCCTCACGGTTTGAGAGTTATGGCCTTATGATGTTGGAGGACCCTCATATGTCATATATAAGCCCCAAAAGGTCAAAGTAGTAAAAGTGGTTTAAGATATTTTAGAAGGTAAATGATAAATTGAAGTGATGAGTGTACTATAATTCAAAGTGAATACAAAATAAATCATTTAAATAATAAATTTAATGGAGAAATTAGAAGTGGGTTAACCCTAAAATAGGGAAAGTGGGCAAAGTGACCTAGAAGATATTTTTAAGAAGCTACTTGGAGAGTATAAATAAGAGGCAAGGCTCTCTTATTTTAGAACACACTTGAGCATATTGAATATATATAGGTGTCTGAGGTAACAAAAGGATATCTAAGCCTATTTGAGAGGGAAGGTGAAGAAAATAAGGCCAAAATTCATAGGAGGATAAATTCTTTTGATGATGCTTTATAAGGTATGTTATTTACAGGTAATCTCACCATTTTTGAAATAAAGTTTTTTCTAGAATGATTCAAAAAGTGAAATTTATATTCCATTGTGGGATCATATCCAAGTATCCGTGGTAAAAAAATCAGCTTTTGGATCATTGTATTTTTGGAGTTACACTCCGTGGAAAATAGGGTTTGTGTCTAGTCCTGAAACTAGTATAAAATAGGTGTTTCGGGAAAAAACATCATAACTTAATCATAAGAGATCCAAATTCAATAAGACCAAATGTGTTGGTTAGATTAAAGTCTTTAGTATTATGTGTAACATTTTCATATCTATTCAATAAATATTACATGTAGGGCATGCTCTACAAGGCCTCACTCTAGAATAAGACGAAATTCAGCGAGGTGTGCCATTTTTTTTATAACTCCTTTTATGAGAGGTTTCGAGTAATGAAAACTAGAGGAATTGCATAAAAAACACTGAAGAAAATTGTTTATTAGTTTCATATATTTATGCGTTACAGGTACATAGTTATGATTATTTCAAGTTAGGGTTGTTGACTAATCAAAAACTAGTCATGTGAGACTAAAAATTATGATTATTTCAAGTTAGGGTTGTTGACTAATCCAAAACTAGTCATGTGAGACTAAAGAAACATTTGATGAAAATGCTAGTCACTTGTTGTTAAAGTTAAGGAAGGTTTGTAGGTATGTGATCATATACACCAGTTCTATTACAAATTTACAAATCATATTTGGATGAAGAAATTGATGAGGGATTTTGGTTAAGGTACATGTTGGGTAAATGGTTTAGACAAGTATTTGATGAGTTGGAGCATACATGAGGTGTATAGTTGATGATGTTGGTACATATTGATGAGTCATAGTTGATCATTAGTTGACAAATTATTGTTACATACTTGGTACATGGTTGGATGCACTTGTTTATGGTATGGGTTTATTACAGGTTGTTTGGTATAGGTTGGTGCATGGTTGATACACTTTCTTATAGTATAGGTTGATTACAGATTGAGGTACATATTGATGCATGGTTCAGGTTTATTGGTACATGTTTACAGTGGTATATCTCACAGTGATAGTGTGAAAGTGGTTCCATCATTCTACTTCTACTTCAGGGTGGTTGGATGGGGCAAGGACAGGTGGTTGTAGCTAAAGAACATATGGGGTTGTAGCCTCCTTCTAGCTGTAGCCAGAGAATTGGGGAGTTGGAGCTTCCCTCAGGTTGTAGCTTGAGAAACTAGGGGTTTGGATCCTCCTTCTAGTTGCAACTAGAAAAAAAATGAAGTTGGTGCTTCCAATGAATGTAATTCTTCAAGACATATAAGAAAAAAAAATTAGTGGTTTTCTGCCACTTTGGGTTTCCACGTAAAACACTGGTGTACTATGTATGTGTATGATTGTTCATTTCTCATTATTCGACGATAATTCTACATTGATATAACACTCTGATTATTTGGTCAAAAAATATTATAATTTCTCTATTACTAATTCACCCCCCCTCTCAGTAATTCAATAATTGGTGTCATAGCAAGTTCCTTCAGAAATCAGTTTAACCAATGAAAGGTAGATCATGGAGAGAAACATGTATAAAAATGGAATACCACAATTTGACGGACAGAAGTATCCTTTTTGGAGCATAAGGATGAAGACATATATACATGAACAAGGATTTGAAATTTGGCAATCAATTGTAGATGGATACACAACACCAACAGTTCCACCAAAAAATGAAAAAGTAGTGAAACTTGGTCAGAATAATTACAAAGCCACAAATAAAATTTTGAATGGTCTGAATGAAATGATATTCACCAAAGTTGCACATTGTAAATCCGCTAAAGAGATTTGGGACAAACTTCGAAATATTTATGAAGGAGATTCAAAAGTCAAAGCAACAAAGCTTCAAACCTGTAGAGGTTAGTTCGAACAACTAAAGATGAAGGAAGATGAGAATATTGCAGCCTACTTTTTACGAGTCCATTAAATAGTGAATGCAATCATAGGATTGGGAGAAGAAATCGAAGAATCTGTAATTGTTCAAAAGGTACTAAGATCTCTTCCTATGAGATTTGACTCTAAGATATGAAAACTAGAAGAAAGATCAGATCTAAAATCAATAAGAATTGACAAAATACATGGAATCTTCACACCATGTGAAATGAGAACTGAACAAGAAAATCCATATGTAAAAGAAACAACCTTCAAAGCATCCAAAATATCAAAGAAAAGGGAAAAGAAACAAGAATAACATAGCAGCAACAATGGCATCTTGGAAGATGATGAAGAAGTGGCCAACTTCATCAAAAGACTGAACAAGGGAACTGATGGTAGGTATAGAGGTAAGATTCCTTTAATTTGTTTTAATTGTGATGGTATTGGTCATTTTGTTAACAAATGTCCTCATAAGAAAAAGAGAAATGAATAAGGTTACTCAAAAGGAAAAAAAACATATAAATGAAAAAGAACTACAAAGAAAGTTTTCAAGAAAAGATTATGCACCAAAGAAGACATCTCATCATATGAAGATGAAGTCAGCGACAGTGAGATGGGAATAGTTCTTTTCATGGAAGTAGAAGACTCTGATAAAGAAGACTCTGAAGAAGAATATGAAGAATCCAAAAAAGAATATGAATAATTCGAACAAGAAATTGAAGAAGAAAAAGTTGACTACCAAGAAGAATTGATGTGTGCCATAGAAGTTATCAGAAGAGAAAAGAAGAAAAACAAGAAACTCCAATTGAAAATCTATCCTAACTACAATGAATGGAAAACTCGAATCATAATTTACCAGTATACCCTATTACACTATTCCATAGTGTTGAAGGGATTAATTCATAACCTATATTACTATGGGCTATAAGGAATAAATCCTAACCCTTGACGACATAAACTCACCCTTTGGGATTCTTAATTGCAATGAAAAATAAGGTTTCTCCCTACTAAATTCATTATTGATTCTACCACATAGAGACACACATAAGCAAGGTTACCAAAGGTCTTTGGTATTAACGTGCGATGGTTTAACCATTAATACATTAACCTATAGTTTGAAAATCATAAAACCCTGGAGAACATACGATACCCCACTACACGACTATGTAACCAACTATACACATGCTAACTCTTTGTCCATCTGAACTACAATGCAGAATATAGTAACAGGGTTATTGGGGTTCTTTAATGTAATATGATGGGTGCCATGTCATGCATGTACCTCAAAAATTATGGTCTGTCGGTATTGAAGGTATAACATACCCTTTTAAAGAAGTCAACCTACTCAGTACTCTATATTCTGTCATTCCAGACAACCATCACATGTTGGTCCTCCAATTCACCGAGTTCACATGGCATAGGGGAGGGCATACTCTATCACTCTTACCCATGGAATAAAGGCTCGAGGTTCCATTACTTCCCTGTATTCGATCATTTTTTGTCTCATTTGAATTATTTCTCCTCCGTTGTGCTACTCCTTGTGACCGACTACCCTGATGGAGATCGACTCTGTGTGTGGATGGAGGCAACAATGCACCAACAGTTTCGTCTGTAAAAGTTATATTTCTATATGCTATGTATATTGTGTTGAGGAAATATCTTTCACAAAGCATTGTCTATTTCAAAACGCATTCTACTATGAGTTTTTGTATACATTTTCTTTCCCAATGGAATAAAGTAATTACGCTCGCCTGTACCATTACCCCTTTATATTTTTATCAACCCTGGATTGGATTCAAAGAGGTATCGATAGTTTGTTTTATTTTCTTCTATTAAGATTTAAAAGTCTTGTCCTGTGTCCTTCCAAGTTCGAAAATTCCATGGATATGGTTCTACTTTATATTACTTATAATTATCAAGCCCCTTTAAGTTTTATCGCTTTTAGTTTAAATTTAACCAGGGTATTGGTGACTCTGTAGGCCCTTGAGTATTTGCATACAATTTCTCCTTTACCTATAGTGGAGGCCAAGTATGAATCCCACATGATGAAGAAGTTGTATATAAAGTCCACTGGATAATGATATGGTGTTCCCTTGTTTTTTCCAGGACGTAACCCTCGATGTTGGTTGGGAGTTAAAATTTTGCTATAGTGATGATAGTTTCTATTAAATAGCTTCCTATTTGAACTCTGTCTATTTTGTACAGAGGTGTTGACACATTTCTTTACTTTAAAAGATATCATCCTTCTCTATAGGTATTCATTGGTTATTTAATTTCACAAAAACTTAGAATCACATCTATATACAAAATTGACTTTATCTCTGTTAAGGTTATTGTTGTCTTGATAATTCTTCTCTGGATAATTCGATTCTTCTAATTCAGGACTCCGTTTGCATGGATAGATATAATAATTCTCCCTAAAAATGGAACTTGAATGGAATACTTTATGCTAAAGGGACTTCTCATTACTTCATGTTGTACCATACCAACAATGATTCATAACATCCTCTTGTTGTATGCACGGTGAAATGGTTTTTGCATGGTTTAAAGCAAGTTTATAATTTTAATAAACTAGTTAGGTCCTTACCAGAATAAAGAAATGTACCCAGATCACATCCCTTTACGTCTCTGTAAATACTTCTCGATTAATAAATTTCTTACTGTGATTATCTACCTCTGTCAAAATTCATTTATTGTAAGATTAGTTCTCTGTAAACACTCATTGGTATTGAAAGTATGAAGGGGGATTTCGTCAGTGTAATAAGAGGAACAATGGTAATTTTGTCTCCTTTGATAACTCTGATTTGATTCTAAATTCATTTCAATAAAATCGCTCAGTCATTTGGACCTTGGAAAGTATTTGGTATTTACCTCCAAGTAATTCTTTTGATGATTAGTTTGTAATATAGATTAGATCGATGATAATCTTTTATCATTTTAACCTCCGTAAGATATAAATAAGCTTATTCTTGCTACCTATTTGCAATTTAGTCATTTGCAAGGTTTCTTCTCTTTGATTACATTCTGTAAATTTATTTATAACCCCTCTTTGTATTTTATATTCTAAAGTTGTTAGATAACATAAAAGCAAAAAAACATCATTATTTTTTTTTTTTTCTCTTAAGTCATAAGTTAATTTGCACATGGATATATTTTGGTGATGGGTCCCTTTTTCTTGAAAGGGAACCCATCATATGGTTATGAACCTGCTCCTCCCCCTGAGTCACAAATCAATTATTTCGCGAGGGTACAAAAAGATAATATTGTGAGGGAATCCATCAGATGGTTATCATCCTGCCCCTCCCCTTGAGTCATGGATCAATTATTTTTTGAGGGTACAAAAATATAATCTGAGATTCAATCTAGATCTCAAATAAGTTACTCCTTCAACCTCTTTTATTATTTCATTATTGTAGTTAATTTAACAACTAGTATTTATATTACCCTTTTGCCTCGCCCCCTGGTAGGTTGAAAACATCAATTCATCTTGGCGAGAGAGGCATCCTGCAATCGAAAGGTATTCGGGTTCCATGGCTTCCATCCACCAGTCCATGTGCTTACTTCCTTATGTTACATATGGTTTGATGTAGACTCTTTAAGATTATGTTTAAACTAGCTACAAAGTTCTTGGGTCTAATGAACCCCAATTGTACTATTTTTGGTCAACGACCTATTGATTGTATAATGGTATTTTGGTCATAATAAAATTATGAGATCTACTATATCATATTTATTTCTATGAATAAAGATACAAGAATGTATTATGGGACTTTTTATTCTTTTCTAGCTATACTCAACATGATAGTAGGAGTTTGATGCAGTCTATTTACACTTGTTTCTTTCTGAAGTAGTTTGATTGTGTATGGTAATTGAATAGTAAGAAATGCAATAAGTGTACTGTGGATAAGAGACACATATGCACACATTTATCTCTATATATATTTATATACATTAAACCATAACACTTCATAGAAAACAATGCTAACAGGTATTTCTAAATAGTGGAAATCAACGAATCCATCATGGCTATGCAATCCACTTAAATAGATTCTAATATATATATATATATATATAAAACATCCACCCTACAATGTTGTTGATGGGAAATATTGACCACTCGTCAAGTGAAAGGGAATAGTCTTGTTCGTAGTTGTTTAAGTGTAACTTAAGCCGTTTAAGGTAACTATCCCTGATGGGTTTAATGACTCTGTTGGTTGATGAAAGGATCTAAATAAATAAATGAAAAGTTTTTTAAGATGCTAACTATTAATTCTCAGATTTCGAGTATTTACAATGATCTATTAGATTAGATAACCTTACACTTAATTACATAAATTCACAAAATTTACAAGTTTTACATGGGTTCACGATTTACTAGAAACCTTGTGAAAATGAGAATTTCAAAGTATGTAATGGAACTTAATCCCAAAAAATCCAATCTAAACAATATCTATAAATAATAAAGAAAAAAAAAATTCAAACTTCAAACATAGTGAAACAACAATATTCACACTAATCTAAACTAAATGATTTTGAATGTAATTAATGAAATATAATCTCTAATGATCAAAGAAGTGCAAGTTAAATTGAAAATAATGTTTTGCATTCAAAATCAATGAAACCAAATCACGTGATACTATAAATATTTATAAGAGAATATAAAAAAAACCTATCCTGATCAGGAGTAGAGTTGCAATCTAATGGTTGAATCCTCTACTTCAAAATAGATTGTCCACCTGTAAAAGAAATTCTCAGAGAGACAATGTTGCACTTCAAGTCCAACAAAATTACGGTGAAAGAAATTCCAACAAAATAGATTAGATTTAATATAGATAAGAAAATGAAACAACTTTGAGATCAATATTTTATGAAGAATAATAATGTATTATTTCAATTAACGAAACACATTTCATTAAAAATAAATAATTAAACATATGTAATTTTCGTAAGAAAAATATAATACATTTTACAGATGCATTTATCTATCAATCACACAAAGAATTGATAAAGTTGAGACGATGAATGATAGTTTTTAAATATTAATCTTTGGAGCAAAAGATACACCAATTAATATCATAACAATGAATTAATAAAACATCGAAAAAATCCAAAGTTTCATTCTACAAAGCTACGACAGGAAGAAAATGAACACATAAATGAAAACAAATGATATTGTATGAAAAAAAACTTCAAAATTAACCATATAACAAAAGTGTGGATCAAAATGAGGTTCATTGTCTTCCCGTTACAATCCCAAGTCCATTCTCTATTGCATGCTCCCACTTCTTCGAGAGCTCTAATATTCTTTTTATAATCCCAAACTACATAAAATGATTTAATTTAATTAATTTCATGCTAAACATCAATCTCTGATATCCTTGGGTCGTTCAAACAAAAACCAAATTGGAGGTTGACTACAACACAAAATATGGAGAATTTGATGTCCAATATCTGTCTGTATCTCCCAAACCATGTTGTTTATGGAGAAACTCCTCATGATTAAGGTATAATTCTCCGTTCTTCATATGGGTTGGTTACCTTTTCGGTAAATTAGTTACCATTTTCCCAGAAATGAAAATTTGATTTCGCCTCTTGAGAAGTGAAGCGATTTTTTAGTTTTCTCATTTCAATCCTTTAGCAACTATTCTCCCAAAACAAGCAATTCCAACTCTCTTCCATGATCTAAAGTATGAGATCCTATAAACAAAACAGTCAAAACAGTTATTAATAATAGCAAACAAAATCAAACAAAAAATTTAAACTTCTTTCATGCTTAAAAAAAATTAAACCCTAATAATAACAAAAATATTTGAGAATAACAATGAAATGTTCCATTATGTATTGTTTTAAACCAAATATTTAATTATTAATATAATAAAACAACACAAAAAAGTAAACTCATTTCTATACTTATTTCACAAACAAACTATAAACAAATGTACAAAAATGAATTGTTAAATCACTTGACAACTCTTGGGCCACTTTTCCATTTTATTGATGGTAAACAATGCAATTGTCAATTGTTTAATTAGTTTTATGTCTTAAACATAGTTTAACATGTAATCAATTCAGTTTTTCAAATTACGTGGTTATTAAGAACAATCATTAAAACAATTAATTGTAAAGACTTTGCATAATGACCAAGTAATAACAATAATGATTTGAAAACCATGACATGATAGTAACAAAAACTCTTGTAGTATTGACCTTTGCAATGTCATGTAATTCAAACTAAAGGTCCAAATACATAAAGAAAATTTAACCATTGTTCATAGTTTTAAGTCATGATAAGGATTATGACCATTAAGACTAAGAACAAAAAAAATCGTGTCTTGATTATTCATCGAAATCTATTTCTCTAGTTCATGCTCAAATCAGATCATTCCTTTTTGAAATATCATCAAATAGTATTAGGAGAACAATAACAAGTGTATAAAAATAATAAATGTATTCTTGGATTCCATTGTCTAATCATGATGATGACGAGAGTTTTCATTCATTAACCAACATAGAATACCTAAAAATAAAAACATGTTATGAAATCATTTGCTAATCATTGAAAGACATCACAAAATCCTTCATACTCTTGTTTTGAATTTTCATGTAGAAAATAAAGAAATTCAAAATGAAAAATAATCGATATAAGAATGAAGAACCAATGTTAAAGTCACTTTCGATAGTTAGCATATTCAATACATAATCATGTCCAGTGGAAACATTTAAATCAAAAAATATTCACACAATTCAAAGCAAATCGCTTAAATAAGAAAAAAATTAGTAAAATATAAAAGGACTATCAAAAGACCAAAAATCTAGTCGATACAATTTTGTGAATTTATTACATTACAAGCCATCTATCACACCAAATTAATCCATAAAATTATCTTATCAGATCAAGTAAGATAGATTCGGATGTCATGAAAGCAATATTTCTGAATGGTCAAGGGGGGTGTCCTTGAATATTTACAAAAAAATCAAGGGGGACTCTTGTGGGGCCAACAAATGGTGACACACTGGGATGAAGCAGTTATCTCTAGCTAGATAATAGAATATTTACATGTATGAGAATACAAAAGATAAGTATTTTGACAAAAAAGGAGTTTTTGTTGAAACATGTGTACCACATTAACAAGTCAATATTTTAAAGATTTAACCAATTGTAATTGAGTTTTAAAAGATAACCTTTCTAACTATTACCCAAACTTCAAAGACGAGTATTCATTGATCAAACTTCGTGCAAAATATATTATTTATTGGAACACACCCCAATGAACAATTCATGATGACTAGAAGATTATATCTTATAATTTACCTCTAATACCATAGGCACAACCAATGCTACCAACATGCATCCATAGCCTCGATAGGGATACCTTTTAACCCATTTAACTACTTTTATCCCATCCATTAGTTAAAGATGAATAGCTTATAATTTTTTTGTTAAAATTTACTTTCTTTACTTTTATAAACAATGAGATAGAAGCCACTGTCCTGAAATGGTAATTAGAGAGTGACAATGTCATTCAAAAATATCTACAGAAATGAAAAGCTCAACTCGTGATGAGACCTCCTTTCCCTCAATCATATAACTAAGAGCCATTACCTTGGCTTGGTGACCAAATAATGGTAATGTCATACAGTAAATACCCATGATCATGATAGGTTGGCTCGTAATGGGACCTACTATCCTCCAACTAACCCCTCAAATGTCATTTGTTATATGAAAAAGGTTTCACTATGATTAATGTTAATCTCATTAGAGATTACTTAATCAATGGGGAAGCAAACTTTACTCCCTAAGAGCGTGGGATGACATAAAGAGGTTTGCGATAATAACAATATAATGAGTGAAATCATGAAGATGGGTGTCTATTTTTCTTGTTTTATGAGAAACAAAACTATATTTTCACAAGTTATTCAACTTCTGAAATACAAAAGTATTTTGTGATTTAGAATTTCACTTTACAGTAAAAACAAAACTTCTGAAGAATTTTGTTAGCTTTCCAATGACTATTTTTTTATATTATTATTAAGATTTGATATGTCAATTTGAGAATTGTTTAACAGTATGTTCCTTAAACATGAAAGGAATGATAATGAGTTATTTTCCCCCCCACCAATGTATCTATTATTAAACTTTTTTTTTTAACAAATGAAATATACTGCAACAATCTACGAAGACTCTATTTTATTATGACTATAATTTTGAATCTAACAGGTGAATATTATAATTTCTAGAACTTTTTTAAGTTGACCAATCTGAAAATGTTGCATATTTTAAACAAATGTTTCCCCCCACCTTGTATATATCTTAATTTTTACTTAAAATTAAAATCTAAAAATATGATTTTAAAAAGAACAATTTAAGGATTATGAATATAAATGTTTCTAAATTTTTCACTGTGTATTTTTAGAGAAGAAAATATTTTACTTCACTGAATCATAATGTCAAATGAAAATATTATGTAGTGATTTAAAAAAAAAGTAAATAAAATTAGATAAAAATAATGAAAATGAAAACAAATTATAGGAATTGACAGTAGATTCAATTTGCAAATGCTAATGTCATTTTTGAAACCAAATTCTGAGTATTTGTAGGAGTCCGCAACCTCCAAAGTTCAGGTAAGCTATAGGGATTTATATGGTTTCTTCAAATAGTCCCATTCTCTAGTTTTCGACCGAAAGAATCTTTCCGTCGAAAAACGTAATTATAACATAATTCGTCAAAATGAAACATTCTGCTAGATTTTCGACTGAAAAAACCTTTTTTCGGCCGAAAGATGGGTGAGAGAATTTCGTCGGCCCAAAAAATGAAAAGATACATCGTATCATTTCATTTCGTGCCAAATCGTATAAATACATTTTCAGCCAAACACATTTAACATAATTCATCGCTTGTTTCATGGTTTTTTAGAGCACCTAAACAAAGTTTCGAATCATCTTTTTCATTTTTGTTGAAGAAGGTAGTTGATGTTTGTTCAAGTTTTTATTGGAATAACAATTTATGTATTGAAAGATAAATGTTGAGAATTTTTTCAAGGTGAATACTTTGTTTAACATAAAATAATTGATATTGTTTTTTAATAATTTTTGTGACAATGGAGTTTTTCTGAGACTATTCTGAAATGTTTATTTTGTCAAAAAAATTTACAGATAACTATACTCACGGGAAACAAAAGTTTGTGCAAGAGAAAATTTGATCGCAGTCAAGATGAAAATCACCATAATGATCAAAGGAAAGAGCATTATGGGAGAAATAAATTAGAACGTGCAAATATTTAAGAAAGAAACGATGATAATGTAAATAGAGATTTTCAACAAGAAGAATTCCAACTAGGTATACATGCAAATATTGTCTATATTAAAGGTATAAAATTCAAATTTAAAATATTGTTTCATATAAATGATTTTAATTACTATTTGATGTTTTTCAAAAAACATAAATAGATTTGTGTCATAACGTCAATGAAGATGTTGAAACCAAAACTGAAGTAGAAAATGAATCACCTATACGTATGTACATAAATTTAGATAATACAAGATGAACACTTGTATAGAGTTTAGTGAATTTATGTTTGGGTTTTTTTTTTTTAATGTAAACTTTAAATTGAAATATGCAGGAGAATCTATCAACATTGATGATGAAATATTAGAAAATGTTGATACTAACAAATTTGGGAAGAAAGAAGCTAAGCATTATATAAGATATCAAACTAAGAATATGTATAATATTTTTTTCAAAGATGAATCAATAACAATACAAGCTCAACATTTACTCTGTCTAATAAAGTCAAGAAAGTAAAAAGAAGCTACATCATTATTGGGTATTCAAAAGTCGACAAAAGATACAAAGGTAAAACAAAATGTCTTTGACAATATAACTAGTGTATTAAAAGATTTTGGAAAATATCGAAAAAAAGATGTCAGTGTTGCACGTAGAGTGACACAAACAACATTTGTTTCATCTATCAATATAAAAGATTGTTTGAAATGACACATGGAAACAACAAGGAAAACATCAAGAAAAACATTATACAAACATAGAAAATTTTGATTGAAAATGTAACATTCCTCTCTTGCGCATTGAGCGAACTTATTCTTTGAGGACACTTGCTCGCAAGTGATCTGGATTCTATGCTATTAAAACTTTGATTTTGATTATGAAGCGTTATGGGTTGATGACATGTTGTTTTACTGCGTTGACATAGATGGGTGCTATTGACTCAGTTTTGCTGAGTGTGTAGGATTTTGGATCTCGAGGATGCAGAGGCATTGAGGGAACCCCTTGGACTCTGGATTGAGTCGAGGAGGGTACCATTGGGGTTTTATTGTTTTATATGTAATATTAGTGCATATGATTAGATGATATGATTATGTATATATTTCTAACATGATTCGTTGATGATCCAGGCTGATGATAGCTTGTCGACCAGACTTACATGTGGAGTAAAGGGGTCACGCACAACTACCAGAAATGTGGAGGGAGTGGTGTGGACATCAGACCTGTCACAACCTAGTAGAGCTCCTGCCGTGGCTCGAACTGTAGGTTAACGATTACCTAGTTCGAGAGGACCCATGATGCCATGAGGGGAGACTGCGACAATCACTCACGATGATTCTAAGGGATGCAGAATAAGGTGGGGGCCTTATTCCTTAGAGGCCCTTAGTCTCCCACAATTTCACCTAGCGGAGTATTGACTCCAGGGGGTTTTGATGTCTACCAAGTCAGTCAAGAGGTGAGTGGCACCCTTCCAACACGTGGTGGATCCTGAAGGGCATGTTGCGCAAGAAAAATGGAAAGAGGCAAGTGACACCCTTGGAGTAGGTAGTGCGTCCTAAAGGGCATGTCGCACAAGGGAAACATATGAGGTGAGTGACACCCTTGGAGCACTTAGTGCATCCTGAAGGGCACGTCGCGTTGTTAATGATAAATGAATGAACCCAGATGGCATTAGGACTAATAATGTGATAAGAAATTTTTGAAACAAATTCCCTAATAAAATGTTGCCCAACACAAAAATTAAAGTATAGGTCTAATTTACTAGTGGTAGAATTCTATCTATCCTTTAAAAAAGAAAAAAAAAAAAAGGAAAAAAAAATCTATCTATCTATCTATCTATCTATCTATCTATCTATCTATATATATATATATATATATATATATATAAGTTTATATATTTATAAAAATAAAGATAAAAAAATGAATAATTGTTAGAATTCTATCTATGAAAAGAGGTAAATCTAAAGTATTAGGAAACTACGAAAATAGGGAAACATAAGGGAAAAAGTAGAAAGTTAAACATAGTAAGGTATCTACCATTTAAGAACCTTCTAATTTTAAGCTGATCTAGCAAATTAATAATGGCGAAAGTCATTAAAACATGTAAGAGAATTTGGGGACACCTAGGAGCGATTCTAGGAGTGACTCTAGGTGGGCGAGGGAAATAGGTGTAATTAGTTAATTAAAGAAATTAATTTATGGAGGAATGAAGGGGATGGGTGACACTTGTATGGAGAGGATTTTTAGGATTTAATTTATTAAACATTAATTTAAATGGGATTTTGGAAAGGTAAAGGAGTTGGAAACTCTATATAATGGAGGGAGGAGAAGGAGGAAGGATCTCTTCTGTTTTGCATAACGTTACGCTGCAGAAATCTCTACTTAAATGCTTAGCTTGTGGGATTTGGGATACCCATCTTGGTGAGGAGTGGTAGCTTGGCCTTGCGAGGAGAGTTGGGAGCTAGTTGATTCTCTTGTTAGCGTGTGTGGCCCCTTCGCGGCTCAGGGGGATAAGGGCGAAGAAGAGTACCCCTAGCATTGGATGGGAGGTACTGGTGAAGTCTCGCCGATCGACAAGTGGGAGTTGCACAGAGTGTGCGGGATGTCAACTCAGAGCGAGTGATCATGAAACGATATGTTCTCTTCATTTTTGTATGGTATATTGTTGTAGGATTTATGCTTGGATCTGCATGTTTAATTAGGTAAGTAAACTGATTGTCTAGATTGATGACTAAAATTTTTCATAGCCTAGCTCGATGATTGATTGTGTAACATCCCGCTCTGGTGCACTGAGAAAACTTATTCTTCGAGGACACTTGTTCGCAAGTGATCCGGATTATTATGTCATTAAAAATTTTGATTTTGATTATGAGGCGCTATGGGATGATGACATGTTGTTTTACCACTTTGACATAGACAGGTGCTATTGACTCGGTTTTACTAAGTGTGCAGGGTTATGGACCTTAAGGATGCAGAGGCATCGATGGAACCCCTTGGACTCCAGATCGAGTCAAGGAGTGTTTCATTGGGGTTTGATTGTTTTACTATGACATTAGTGCATATGATTAGATGATATGATGTGGATATGTTCTGACATGATTTGTTGATGATGTAGGTTGATGATAGCTTGCCGACCAGACTCACATATGGAGTAAATGGGTCACACATGACTACCAGAGAGGTTGAGGGAGATGTGTGGACAATAGCTCTTCCACAACCTACTAGAACTCTAGTCGTGGCTCGAACTGTAGGTTAACAATTACCTAGTTCGAGAGGACCCACGATGTCGTGAGGGAAGACTATGACAGTCGCTCATGATTATTCAAAGGGGAGTGCAATAAGGCGGGGGTCTTATGCCTTAGAATCCCTTAGTCTCCCACAAGTTCACCTGGTGGAGTGTTGACTCCAAGGGTTATTGATGTCTACCAATCAGTAAAGAGGCAAGTGGCACCCTTGGAGCACGTAGTGCGTCCTGAAGGGCACGTCGCGCGAGGGAATAGATGAGGTGAGTGGAACCCTTGGAGCACCTAGTTCATCCTAAAGGTCACATCACATTGATGATGATAGAGGATGAACCTATATGGCCTAAGACAAATAACAGGTTAAGAAATTTTAAAACAATTTCTGTAATTAAATGTCGCCTAGTACAAAATCTAGGTTCTAAGTCTAAAATTTCGCTAGGGGTAAACTTTTTCTACCTTTAATAAATAAATAAATAAATGGG
>ML783707.1:72686-92101 GCA_009831015.1 Picea engelmannii
TTTTATTTTTGGATAATTTTAAAATATTAATTTAAGGATAAAAAGGGGTTAAATTCCACAATTGCCTTTTTGAGCTCTAATAAAAAGGGGAAAGAGGGAAAATAAAAAATAGGAAACTAGGGAAAGGAGGTAACATAAAAAGGAAAAAGGGGAGATTAAGGGAAAAAGCGGGAAGTCAACTTAGTAAGGAATCCACATTTAAGAGCTTTCTAATTTTAAACTGAATTAGAAATTTCATAATAAGGAAAGCCTTTAAAACCTGTAAGGGAATCTAGGGACACCTAGGAGTGATTCTAGGAGTAACTCTAGGTGGGTGAGGAAAATAAAGATAATTACTCAATTAAAGAAATTAATTCCTGGAGGATTGTAGGGGATGAGGGACACTTGTACGGAGAGGAATTTTTAAGAATTTATTATTAAAACTTTAATTAAATGAGATTTAGGGAAACAAAGGAAGTTCAAAACTCTATAAAAGAAAGGGAGGAGAAGGAGAAAGGATCATATTTTGTTTGTGTAACATTACGCTGCAGAAATAAAAACTTGATTGATTCACTTGTGGGGAGTTGGGATACCTAGCTCGGAGAGGAGTGGTAGCTCGGCCTTGCGAGGTGACCCGGGAGCTAGACAAAACCTCTGGATAGTGTGTGTGGCCCCTTTGCGGCTCGGGGGTCTAAGGGGAAAGAAGAGTACCCCTAGCGTTGGCTGGGAGGTACCGGTGAGGTCACGACGATCGACGAGCGAGAGTTGCATGGAGCACAAGACACCAATTGGAGCGGGCGAATAGGCAAAGGTACGCGTTCTTAGTTGAATGGTATAATGTTGTAGGTTTTATGATTGGATATGCTTGTTTATTTTGTGAGTAAATTGGATGTTTAGATTGATAGATGAAATTTTCCTAGCTTAGCTCCTTGGTTGTCGTCTCATTTGGTCTTGTTTTCGACATGTTGTGACCGCCCTTTGTGTGATGATGGAGACCTTGAGGCTGTTTAGCCTTCGTCCCTAGCTCACCAGTCCTCGCATGAGCAGTCAGCTAGGAGCCTAATCTATAGTCGTCGTCTTAGCGTTAAAAGACCTATGGATCTCAACGCCCTACTTTTTTGTGCGAAGATGGCTAATGAAGGAAGTTCCCATCAGCCCTCTACCCCTCCTGATTGTCCCTAGTTGATTGTCAGTGTTGCACCTTGATGCAATAATTTATCCATGTTTTTCCTTGATTGATAGCCCTGAGTAGAAGGCCCATTATCTGCATTTCTACATTCATGAATACGTTTCATTGTTGAACATTTGCTCTGCGTTTTTGCATCGAATATGTTTTCATTTCTTCTTTGTGATTTTTTATTGAATGTGTCTCACTGCTGGGCATACTGTTCTGAAAGTATAATCCTTGGCCCGCGATTAAAATATTCTTCTTCTATTTGATGTAATTCATGGGCGATGTAACCCGATGATTTACCCTTTGCTTCCAAATGTTATAGACTTCAATTGCTTAACTAATCTGCTACAGAAAGGCGTTTTTCCCTCTGCTTAAGAATTACTTCGGTAAATTACTTTATTTTTACTTCAGTGTGGTTTCTCTCTGCTTTTCATTTTTTTTTTAATTTGACCCTTTTCTCAATGTTTGGATGATGTCCCTTATTGCGTTTACGTGGAATCCTCAGCCGGTACCTCGGCTTTTATATCATTCTTTACCTTAGCAAAACAACAACAAGCTTTTCTGCGTTGCTTCAAATCTCTGCGATTTGTCTTGTTGTGATTCGTTGGTTGCGAAATTATTTTACTTCAGTCCCATGATATCTCTTTTTATTTAATCATAAACTAAGACCAACCATTTGGTAGCTGCTCTATTAATCCACTACTTAGAATTTGAGAAAGATCGATCATGTTGTCAACTAAATTATCATCCCCAAACTTTAAATTTTGTTTGGGTACCTGCAAGTGAATGCATGTCGGATTGTATGGTCGTTGACAACCATATCTTACATTATCCTCCAGACTACTAAAGTCTCCCTACATTTAATTGGTAAACTTGAAGATTAATACCATAACAGTTGCTGAGATTTAGTTGTTGTACATTATTGAACTTGAGTGGGTTGTATTCTTATTTTGTTGTGTCGAAACTTGAATTTTTGAGGGTCTCTGTGTATTTTATTTTTAATTTGGATGGGTGCATGTTTAATTCGATGTACAGTAGATCTAAAATTTGTAGTCTTTGGTTTCCATGGACGACATGAATAACTGTGGTGAGTTTCATGAGTAATGAGATCCACACTTTATTGGAACTGCACTTTACCATATTATAGTCCATGATTTTAAGAGAATAGTGCCATTGTAGAATTATTCAACCACCGTCATAAATGACATAATCACTATAAGAATTATATGTAATCCCTAATTCGACACTACAACATGTCGTAGCTAGTGCTTTTATCAGTTGAGTTTCCTTCCCTAATGATGATAGCATAACCCTACACTCCAACCGTGCATGGAATTTCGCTTAAAAATGTAACTGATTCGACTGGTATTAGCTAGCCATTACTAAATAATTGTTATGAACTGAGAATGCGCTAACCCAGGGCAAGGCGAATACAATCAATGACAATCATGAATTTATTGAACTGGCAGTAATTTTTTGAAAACATGAAAGAATCTAATTGAGTGATAGGTTGATCTGCAGAAAAATTTATTAGATATTAAATCTTGAACTGGTAGTAACTTATTATCTGAACCTTAACCAATTAGACCTCTCTACCCACCTATGTGACTGGCAAATTTTGGACAGATTCTACACCTGTGCGTCTTGTATTTTCTTACCGAAATCCTTGTTAATAAATTCTTTTATGGTAGTGCCTTTAGGTATAAATGTGTGTAAGTGAATCTTTTGCATTGAAATAATTTGAGGTCCATATGAAGTACAGTGTCTTATACGAGTCTCCTTAAGTTATAAGGAATTTTAAGTTTAGTATTTTATATGTTTGATGGTTCCTAATTATTAATGGAAAGCCTTACAATTCTTGGAATTTGTATTTTAGCTTGATGTTCAATAAGACAAGTACTTCATAAGAGTGTGTAACTTGGGTATGTTAACTATGTGGTTGTCCTTACATTTCACTTTATATGTTTTAAGAATAGATATGGAGATCCATGTCACATGAATTTACAATGGTTCCTAACCTTAGATTTTATTGTCTCCTTCATTATGTATTCTAAATTTTGGAGTAAGTGTGATTGTTATTGACAACATATACTTTTATTGTAATATGTATATGTAAAGTTACTATAATATATTGTTATTGTAAAATATAGATGTAATGTTCTTGTAACATAAAATAAAATGTAAACGTTATTGTTTTGATAAAATATCAAATGTAATGTTATTGTTACTTTATTGCAATGCTATTGTAATATAAAATGTAATGTTATTATGTTATTGTAATTTTTTGTTTAATAACATATAAAATGCAATGTCTTTTCGAACTAAGTGCATTAAGTTATTATGATATTAGTAAATGGGGATTTTGCAATTAATTAAATTTACATTATTTTTAAGGTTGGGTTTGGTAACTTGTCGACTAATGGTAATTAGTGGAGTAAGTGATCTGTAATTAATACCAATTGAGTTGTAGATAAGGCCCTTGTCTTAAATAATGGTTGGTTGTTGTCGGAGTCTTTCTGATTTGTGCCTTCCATAGAGGATGTGGTTGTTCATTTAATTATTGTTGTACTTTGTTGTAAACATTTAATTGTTGGGTCCGCTAGTGTCAGGCGGGTTGTAGACACCTCCTAGTTCCTCAAAATAGTTGCCAGTCCTAAGACCTTAAATGGTCAAAATCGATGGGAGCCTGGGCTTGAGCGTTGCTTATGTGTCCGGGAGGTCCTAACCATTGCAGGGTAGGACAAGCAGGTAGTTGTCTTGTATTTTCCGGTTGTTTTTCGATCATGGCATCCAAATGCTTGATGTGTGTCATAGCTTATCATGTTGTTGTTGCAGTTGCATGCGTCATGTTCGTCGTCGTGTTGTGACGTAGAGTATAATGTATTTATTACCCTTGTACACATGCACACACACACACAAAAAAAAACTTTTCACTTGTTATGAGAGGTTGATGTCATGACGAATGGGAGGTTCATTACATATGGTATCAGAGCGGGTTCAACCCGTGACTTGGGATCGCTACGAATTTCGTTGATATTGTTGATTATATTGTTGCTGATCAAGTTGACTTGTGTGCATGCAGGCAATCATGTTTAGAGGATGTTGTGGAGGTAGACGACGGGGTGCTAAGGGAGGGGGCATGACACCTCCAGTAACATCCATGCTTGAGGGGTCTGACCCCCATGGGGCTGAGCAGGTTCTCAAACAGGAGAAGATAGCAGTTGGCGATGTAGTCAAAATGATGATATCTTTTTAGCGCATGTCTGAGGCTCTAATCAGTCGTTTGGACAGAGATGAGGCCAGGGAGACAACACCCACTGAGGTTCCACCGTGCGCTCCGGTCGGTACTGGTAGCATTCACCGTGAACTCGAGAAGGTCAAATTTCCCAAGTTCTTTGGTGCCCTAGATGGTGCAGCTGCCGAGGCATGGTTGGAGAACATGGCGATGTGCTTTGGACTTCGTGATTATACCTCCAACATGAAGGTCCACATGGCAGTATTTCCACTGAAGGGGAGTTCTCTTCTATTGTGGAAGACGCTCTTACCATAACTGAACATGGTCATTGAAGACATGTCATGGGAATTGTTCGAGGAACGGTTCCGAGAAAGGTACCTTTCATAGGAATTCATTGAGCATCAACTCAATGAGTTCAACGCCTTACAACAGGGAGGCCGTATGATGCCCAAGTACGAGGCCCGTTTTATGGAGCTACTCCAGTATGCTCCGCACCTTAACAATGATAAACTTAAGGTCAATAGGTTCGTGTTCGGCCTTAACGGTAGTATGTGTGCAAAGGTTAGGATTTTGATGCCTCAAACCTTGCATGATGTCGTCCAAAAGGCCCTCATAGCATAGGAGGAGCTTGTCAATGGGGGTCAGACCAAGACTCCAGCGAGACCAGCAGGGCCGGTTTCATCTGAAACATAGCAGCACCAGATATCTGCGAGTCATACGCCAGGATATCGTGGCTTCCAGAGGGGATCCACTTTCACCACACCTCGGCGACCATCGCTTCAGCAGCGAACACATTATCAGGGACCCCAGCATCAGCAACAACATTGACCGCAACAAAAATAGTTTAGGCTTGTTCAGCAGAACATACCAGGATTCTAGGTCGATGGGCTGTCATTTTCTACTTCAGGTGCTAGGACTACTGGGTTGAAGAGGGGGTGTTGGACATGTGGGGAGCCACACAACCAACACGACTACTTGGTGGAGAGGAATAGAGTGTTCAGATCAGTCGGACCAACTACCATGGGAGATAAGGGCAAGGCCCATTGGATTCATGCAATGGTGAATAACTGCCAAGCAGAGCATCAGTTGACTGTGCTCGAGACAACAGGTACCATTGCTGACCAGACCCTTAGTATTTTGATAGATCACGGTGCTACCAAGAGTTTCATTTCTGGTGCAATGGTAAAGAGGATTAAGGTAAAGGCAGTTGAACAGGATGAGTTTAGCTTCATGGATATGGCTTTGTGAGCCAAAGACAAGGTTGGAGGAAAGGTTACAGGTTGTGTCCTTAACCTGAGAGAGTTTGTCACAAGGTCCAACTTGTACATCATGATCTTAGGATCTTATGATGTCGTGATTGGTATGGATTGGTTGGAGTTGCATGAGGCGATACTCAACTATAAGACATAACGATTGAGCTTGGTCGATGATGAGGGACAAAGATATGTGATTGTAGGATGGAACCAGGGAGTTTCCATAAGGTTCATCTCTTCCTTGCAACTTCGGAAGAGCATGCGCAAGGGGTGCAAGATTTATGCGATCCTTGCGTTAAACGAGAAGGGGGTAGCAGAAGGTATAGAAGATAGTCCGGTGGTGAAAGAGTTTGCAGACGTATTTTCAGAGGAGTTACCTACGATGCCACCAGAGAGGGAGTTGGAGTTTACCATAGACCTAAAACCAGGGACTAAACCAATAACAAGAATGCCTTATCGGATGTCGACCTCGGAGTTACAAGAGTTGAAAATATAGCCGAAGGAGTTGTTGGACCTGGGACTGATATGTCCTAGTGTGTCCCCATGGGGTGCACCTGTTATTTTCATACGAAAGAAGGATGGATCATGGAGGCTTTGCATTGAATACCGTCAACTGAACAAGGCTACGATCAAGAATCAATATCCATTGCTGAGAATTGATGATCTTTTTGATCAAATGAAGGGGGCGGCGATATTCTCCAAGATCAATTTGCGATCAGGTTATCACCAGTTGCATATCAAGGAGGATGATGTCCCTAAGACCACCTTTAAGACGAGGTTTGGACATTACGAGTTTATTGTTTTACCGTTTGGACTAATAAACACCCCAGGGGTATTTATGAGTTTGATGAATGGGGTGTTCCACGAGTACTTGCACAAGTTCATCCAAGTATTCATTGACGATATTTTGATCTACTCTCGGACAACAGAGGATCATGACGAGCACTTGCGCTTGGTGATACAGTGTTTGCGAGAGTACAAATTGTATGGGAAGTTGTCCAAATGCTCCTTTTACCAATCGAAGATTCACTACTTACGGCATGTCATCTACGACGAAGGCATCGCCGTGGATCCAACCAAGGTTGAGGCTTTTATGGAATGGCCTGCACCTACAAATGTCCCAAAAGTGCGTAGCTTCATGGGTCTAGCAGGATACTATCGATGATTTGTCGAGGGATTTTTGAAGATAGAAAATCTGATCATAGAGTTGCAGAAGAAGAACAAGAAGTTTGTATGGACCGAGAAATGCATGGATGCATTTTGGAGGCTCAAGGAATTGTTGACAAAAACACCAATACTAAAGGTCCCTGACATGGATGCAGACTTCTTGGTATGCACTGACGCATCCAAGGAAGGATTAGGTGGAGTCTTGATGCAAGATGGACAAGCAATTGCTTACATTTTGAGGAAACTGAGAAGGCATGAGGAGAACTACGTGACACACGATTTGGAGTTATTAGCCATTTTATATGCCTTGAAGGTTTGGAGACACTACCTTGTTGGAAGAAAATTTGAACTAAAGACTGACCGTTGTGGACTACAACACATTTTTATGCAAAACGACCTGAACGTGCGACAATGGCGTTGGTCGGAATTTCTTAGCGAGTATGACTTTGAGATTACTTACATAAAGGGAATAGTGAACCGAGTGGTAGATGCCTTGATTCAGAGACCACACATCTTTTCAGTTCTGCCTCTTCAAATGAATCTATGTGAAAAGATTCTAACTTTACAATGTGACGATGACTGGTACAAAGAGGTTGAGGGGTTTATCGGACAAAACACAATGATGGTACCACAATTTGAGGGATTTTATTTTGATAGCGATGGTTTATTGACGTTTAAAGGTTGGATTTACATACCGCCAAAGAACGAGTTGAGGATGTTGATCCTGAGTGAGGCTCATAGAGCAGTCTATATGGATCACCCAGGAGTCACGAAGATGAGGGAAAACCTTAAACCCTTATTCTTCTAGAAGGGAATGAAGGAAGACATAGTCAACTATCTGGCCAGATGTCTAGAATGTCAGCAGGTAAAGGATGAACATAGAAAACCAATGGGATTACTACAACCACATGCTATTCCAGAATCAAAATGGGAGGTTATTTCAATGGATTTTATTGTTGGATTGCCACTAACGGCAAGGAGACATGACTCGATTTTCATGGTAGTAGACACTCTGATGAAGAGTGCTCACTTTATTCCTGTGCATACAATGTATCAGGCACTTGGCATAGCTATAGTTTTCATCAGTGAGATTGTGAGGCTGCACGGCGTGCCTAAGAAGATTATCTCTGATCGAGGATCAATGTTTACTAGACGATTTTGGACCATTTTCCAAGAGGCCTTGGGAACCCAACTTAACTTTAGTACTGCATATCACCCAAAGACTGACGGGTAGACTGATCGAATGAACCAAACCTTGGAGGACATGTTGCGCATGTACGTGATGGATCGACAAAACCGTTGGGAAGAATTCTTTCCACTAGTGGAGTTATCTTACAACAACAGTTACCAGAGCACCATTAAAATGATGCCTTTCAATTTTCTTTATAGGTGACTGTGTCAAACGCCTTTGAGTTGGGATCAGCTTGAGGATAGGGTCCTACTGGGACCAGAAGCGATCCAAGAAATGGAAGAGAAAATGTAGACAATAAGACAAAGGATTAAAGAAGCGCAAGATCGAAATAAGAGTTATGGCAATGTGCACCGTGTCGATCGTAGTTACGAGGTCAGCGATCGAGTCTTCTTGCGGGTTAAACCCCATAAGAGTTCAATCAAGTTTGGGAAGGGAGCTAAATGCTCTCCTAGGTTCATGGGACCCTTCAAGATTGTGGAGAGAAAGGGGCCTGTGGCCTATCAACTAGCCTTGTCTGATTATTTGAGGCGTATTCACGATGTTTGTCATGTATCTGTTTTGAGACATTATATTAGTGATCCTAAACATGTTATTGACATGAGTTCCTTCCAGGGATCAGATGAGGGGGCGCTCATGGCTGAGCTGGTCCACATCTTGAATCATCGCGTTCAAAAACTATGATGTCGAACGATAGATCAGGTCAAGGTCTAATGGGACAATTATAGTCCACACTCAGCGACCTGGGAGGATGCATATGATATGTGCCAGCAATTTCCATTTTTGTTTGATAGATAAACATATGATACTTTGATACACTTTATTTCAGCTTATATACTATGAAACTTCGGGATGAATTTTAGACCAAGAGGGGGTGTATGTAACATCCCTCTCTGGTGCACTGAGAAAACTTATTCTTTGAGGACACTTGCTCGCAAGTGATCTGGATTATTATGCTATTAAAACTTTTGATTTTGATTTTGAGGCGTTATGGGATGATGAAATGTTGTTTTACCAATTTGACATAGATAGGTGCTATTGACTCGGTTTTACTAAGTGTGAACGGTTTTGTAACTTGAGGATGTAGAGGCATCGGTGGAAGCCCTTGGACTCTCGATCGAGTCAGGGAGTGCGCCATTGGGGTTTGATTGTTTTACTGTGATATTAGTGCATCGGATTAGATGGTATGATGGGGATATGTTCTGACATGATTTGTTGATGATGTAGGTTGATGATAGCTTGATGACCAGACTCACATATGGAGTAAAGGGGTCACACACGACTACCAGAGAGGTTGAGGGAGATGTGTGGACAACAACCCTACCACAACCTACTAGCACTCCCTCCGTGGCTCAAACTATAGGTTAACGATTACCTAGCTCGAGAGGACCCATGATGTCATGAGGGTAGACTGCGATAGTCGCTCATGATGATTCTAAGTGGTACACAATAAGGTGAGGGCCTTATTCCTTAGAAGCCCTTAGTCTCCCACAAGTTCACCTGGCAGAGTGTTGACTCCAGGGGTTATTGATGTCTACCAATAAGTCAAGAGGCGAGTAGCACCCTTGGAGCACGTAGTGCGTCCTAAAGGGAACGTCGCGCAAGGGAACAGATGAGGCAAGTGGCACCCTTGGAGCACCTAGTGCATCCTGAAGGGCACATCACATTGTTGATGATAAAGGATGAACCTAAATGGCCTAAGAAAAATAACATGTTAAGAAATTTTAAAACAATTTCCCTAATTAAATGTCACCCACTACAAAATCTAAGTTCTAAGTCTAAAATTTTGCTAGGGGTAAATTTTGTCTACCAGGATACCCAGATCGGAGAGGAGTGGTAGCTCGGCCTTGCGATGCGAGGTGGGTTCTAGATGAAACCTCTAGATAGTGTGTGTGGCCCCTTTTCGGCTCAGGGGGCTGAGGGGGAAGAAGAGTACCCCTAGCGTTGGCTGGGAGGTACTGGTGAGGTCACGATGGTCGACGATAAAGAATTGCACGGAGCACAGGATGCCAAATGGAGTGGGTGAACATGAGAAGGTACGCATTCTTAGTTAAATGGTAGAATGTTGTAGGTTTTATGATTGGATATGCTTATTGAGTTTGTGAGTAGATTGGATGTTTAGATTGATAGCTGAAATTTTCCTAGCCTAGCTCCTTGGTTGTCGTCTCCTTTGGTCTTGTTTTCCGCATGTTGTGACTTCCTTGTGTGTGATGACTCAGACCTTGAGGTTGTTTAGCCTTTGTTCCTAGCTCACCAATCCTCACCTGAGCAGTCGGCTAGGAGACTGATCTACGATTGTCGCCTTAGCGTTAAAAGACCTATGGATCTCAATGCCCTGCTTTTCTATGCGAGGATGGCGAATGAAGGAGGTTCTCGTCAACCGTCTACCCCTCCTAATTTTCCCTGGCTGATTATTGGTCTTGCACCTTGATGCAATAATTTATCCATGTTTTTCCTTGATTGATAACCCTAAGTAGAAGGCCCATTCTTTGCATTTCTACATTCGTGAATATGTTTCATTATTGAACATTTGCTCTGCGTTTTTGCGTCGAATGCATTTTCATTTCTGCTCTGCAATTTTATATTGAATGTGTCTCATTGTTGGGCATACTGTTCTGAAAGTATAATCCTTGGCTCACAGTTAAAATATTCCTCTACTATTTGATGTAATTCATGGGTGATGTAACCCGATGATTTACCCTTTGCTTCCAAATGTTATAGACTGCAATTTCTTAACTAATCCACTATAGAAAGGTGTTTTTCCCTTTGCTTAAGAATTACTTGGGTAAATTACTCTATTTTTACTTCAGTGCGGTTTCTCTCTGCTTTTTGTTTCTTTTTAATATTCCCCTTTTCTCAGCTTTTTCCTGATGTTCCTTTTTGCGTTTACGTGGAGTCCTCAGTCGGTACCTCATCTTTTATATCAGCCTTTACCTCAGCAAAACAACAACAAGATTTTTTGTGTTTCTTCAAATCTCTATGATTTGTCTTGTTGTGATTCATTGGTTGCGAAATTATTTTACTTCAGTCTGGTGACATCTCTTTTTCTTTAATAATAAACTAAGACCGAGAACTTGGTAGTTGCTATATTAATCCACTACTTATAATTTGAGAAAGATCTATCATGTTGTCAACTAAATTATCATCCCTAAACTTTAAATTTTGTTTGTGTACCTGCAAGTGAATGCATGTCGGATTGTATGGTCATTAACAAACATATCTTACATTATCCTTCAGATTGCTAAAGTCTCCCTACATTTAATTGGTAGAATCGAAGATTGATACCGTAACAGTCACCGAAATTTAGTTGTTGTACATTATTGAACTTGAGTGGGCTGTATTCTTATTTTGTTGTGTCGAAACTTGAATTTTTGAGGGTCTAGTATTTTCTTTTTAATTTGGATGGGTGTGTGTTTAATTCAATGTGTACAGTAGATCTAAAATCCATATTCTAGGGTTTCCATGGATGATGTGAATAACTGTGGTGAGTTTGATGAGTAATGAGATCCACACTTTATTAGAA
Source organism: Picea engelmannii (assembly GCA_009831015.1). Lineage (NCBI taxonomy): Eukaryota > Viridiplantae > Streptophyta > Pinopsida > Pinales > Pinaceae > Picea > Picea engelmannii. The sequence goes on from ML783707.1 coordinate 84,207, forward strand.
CTGCACTTTACCATATTATAGTCTAGGATTTTAAGAGAATAGCGTCGTTGTAGCATTATTAAACCACTGTCAGAAATGGCATAATCACTATAAGAATTATATGTAATCCCTATTTCAGCAGTACAACGTCTCATAGCTTGTGCTTTTATCAGTTGAGTTTCCTTCCCTAATGATGATAGTGTAACCCTACACTACAACCGTGCATGGAATTTCCCTTAACAATGTAACTGATTTGACTGGTGTTAGCTAGCCATTACCAAATAATCATTATGAAATGAGAATGCGCTAACCCACGACAAGGTGAATACAGTCAACAACAATCATGAATTTATTGAACTAACAGTAATTTTTCTAAAACCTGATGGAATCTAATTGAGTGACAGGTCGATTGGCAAAAAACTTTATTAGATATTAAATCTTGAACTAGAAGTAACTTATTATCTAAATCTTAACCAATTAGACCTCTTTACCCACCTGTGGAACTGGAAAATTTTGGACAGATTCTACACCTGTGCGTCTTGTATTTTCTTACTGTAATCCTTGTTAATAAATTCTTTTATGGTAGTGCCTTTAGGTATAAATGTGCATAAGTTAATCTTTTGCATTGAAATAATTTGAGGTCCATACGAAGTAAAGTGTCTTATACGAGTCTCCTTAAGTTATAAGGAATTTTCAGTTTAGTATTTTATATGTTTGATGGTTCATAATTATTAATGGAAATCCTTACATTTCTTGGAATTTGTATTTTAGCTTGGTGTTCAATAAGACAAGTACTTCATAAGAGTGTGTAACTTGGGTATGTTAACTATGTGGTTGTCCTTACATTTCACTTTATATGTCTTAAGAATAGATATGGAGATCCATGTCACATGAATTTACAATGGTTCCTAACCTTAAATTTTATTGTCTCTTTCATTATGTCTTCTAAATTTTGGAGTAAGTGTGATTGTTATTGACAGCATATACTGTTATTGTAATATGTATATGTGAAGTTAATATAATATATTAGTATTGTAAAATGTAGATGTAATGTTATTGTAATATAAAATAAAATGTAAACGTTATTGTTTTTATAAAATATCAAATGTAATGTTATTGTTACTTTATTGCAATGTTATTGCAATATAAAATGTAATGTTATTATGTTATTGTAATTTTTTGTTTGATAACATATAAAATGCAATGTCTTTTCAAACTAAGTGCATTAAGTTATTATGATATTAGTAAATGGGGATTTTTCAATTAATTAAATTTACATTATTTTTAAGGTTGGGTTTGGTAACTTGTCGACTAATGGTAATTAGTGGAGTAAGTGATCTGTAATTAATGCCAATTGAGTCGTAGATAAGGCCCTTGTCTTAAATAATGGTTGGTTGTTGTCGGAGTCTTTCTGACTTGCGCCTTCTGTAGAGGATGTGGTTGTTCATTTAATTATTGTAGTACTTGGTTGTAAACATTTAATTGCTAGGTCCACTGGTGTCGGGCGGGTTGTAGAAACCTCCTAGTTCCTTATAATAGTCGTCAGTTCTGAGATCTTAAATGATCAAAATCGATGGGAACCTAGGCTTGAGGGTTGCTTATGTGTCTGGGAGGTCCTAACCATTGCAGGGTAGGATGGGCAGGTAGTTGTATTGTAATTGTCAGCTGTTTGTCGATCATTACATCCAGATGCTTGATGTGCATCTTAGCTCGTCATGTTTTTGTTGCAGTTGCATGTGTCATGTTCATCGCTGTATTGTGACACAGAGTATAATGTCTTTATTACCCTTGTACACAGGCACACACACAAAAAAAAATAAAAATTTGCACTTGTTATGAGAGGTTGATGTCGTGACGAACGGGAGGTTCGTTACAGATTGACTCCCATGGCCTTCATTTCCCTGCATGTCTTGATCTCCTTGTGGTGTATTGATTGTCACCATTGTGGTTGTTTTTCCTTTCGTCCCTAGCTCATCTGCCCTCGCCTGAGCAGTCAGCCAGGATCCTGATCTATGATCGTCGCTTCGGCATTAATAGACCTATGGATCTCGACGCCCTGCTTTTTTGTGCGAGGATGATGAGAGAAGGACACACCTGTTAGCCATCTACCTCTGATGTTCTTCCTTAGTTGAAGGTTCACCTTGCGCCCTGAAGCATTTATTCAACCCTGCAAATTTGATTGTTGGCGAAGTTTTTCATTAGACTCGGCAAGTTCATTTTGTTTTACCCCATTTTTAAATCTTGATGGATCAATTTTTAATCTCTCCGTTTTTATAATATGTATCCTCGAAATGAAAAAAAATGTTTCTGGCATTCCTGTCTACAATTTTTCCTTGGCCTGTGATTTATTTTTCTCCATGCTTTTAATTCATGAAAAACAATTTTCGATCCCTGGCTGTGTTTTTTTTTCTGGGCTGTGATTTTTTTTCATGCCTTGAATCAAAAGGGATTATTTTTATCTCTGTCTTCATTGTTGGGTATCCCAGGTGATTGAAAACATTTATCACTGTCTACATTTCTTATTGTTACCACGAATTTAATTTCTACAATTTTAATACTCAACTTTTTTCCACGATTTAACTGTCACATATTTTATTTTTGCATGGTTACCACAGTTATGTCATCACGATTTTATTACACAGGTTTTTATTAACAAACTTTACCACCCACGATATTTCTCCAAACTGTTTGATGAGTGTTCTTTAATGCCCACGATTTTTTCTCCCAACCATTTGTTGAGTGGCTGTTAACGCCCATGATTTTTTTGCTTGAAAACATTGACTGAGTGGCTCTTGAAATCACCCACAAATTTAGCCATTTAAATCATAAATTTACTTGATAGAATGACCATGGTTTTGATAATTAAAAATTGACTGTGTTTCTGTAGAAATCACCCATGAATTTAGCCATTCAAATAATAAATTTACTTGCTGGAATGACCACGATTTTGATAATTGAAAATTGACTCTGTTGTTGTAGAAATCACCCACAAATTTATCCATTTAAATCATAAATTTACTTGTTGTGAATCAACCACTTTTTCCTTTAAAAACTTTTCAGTGTTTTCTTATTGAAGGCCCATAAATTTTCCATTCAATGCATGGTTGAGGTTGTTGTAAATGCCCATGGTTTTTCCCAAAAAATATTGACTTTAATTGCAGTAGCGCCCACGAATTTTGCTATTAAAACTGATGATTGTGTTGCCGCCTTAATTGACCAAGAAATTGCCATGATTTAGATGATTGTTTTTCCTATTATCCACCTTGAATTCACCACCAATTGTGGGTTGTGTTTGTGATTGAAAGACCATCAGTTTGCCTCAATTGTTGACTTCCCCTTTAACCTGGAAACGACAATAATGGCTACATCGATGTCTTGGGTCCATTAATTACCTTGATATTTTCCAGCGAATTAAATGGTTAATAGTTGGGTAAATGCCTTGTTATTTCTAGATTCATTGTTATGTATTTGTCATATTAAACACCAGAACAATTGCTACTGCAAGATTAATGGTCGGTCGTTTCCTTTTTGCTGTTAATTGCCATGTTAATTGCAATGCTAAATTCTATATTACTTGCCTTATTAATAGCCAGAACAATTGCTACAACAATGTTAATGGTCAACAGATTCATTCTTATTGATTAAATGCCACAACGAGTTAAATGGTTAACAATTAGGTAAATCGCCTTGTTATTGCGCTATTAATTGTTATGTTAACAATCATGTGAATTGCCTTGTTACTAATATATCAATTGCATGTTAACTAACACGTTAAATGCCTTGTTATTTCTATATTACTTGTTCTGACAACATCCATGTAAACTATCTTGTTATTTCTAAATTAATTATTATGTTATTCATTATGTTAATTACCTTGTTAACTGCTATATTAATTGTTATGTAACTGTTATCCTATTTTCCTTGTTAAAATGCTACAACGATGTTAATAGTAATCAATTTCCTTCCCAATGATAGTAGACAACTAGCATTGTTAGTTTGGTCAATATAACTAGACTACATGTTGAGATTTAATTGTTCATAAGTGTTATAATGATAAAATTATACTTTAATATTGTTAATGTTGTCATTTAAGTTAATAACTAGTTGTAACTTAGACGTGCCCCATCTAGAATGGAACCTTGTGTTAAAATAGATTGTAATCAGTGACTAGCTAGACTGGGGGATTGGTTGGGTCATGGATGATGTTGGGGATTGTCTTGTGTCATCCCTTATCTTTGTTTTGGTGCTTTGTCGACCTATTGTTGGGGTATGGGTGTGGTTTCGTCTCAGTATTCGGGTTCTAGTGCGTCAGATTTATCTAGATTTCTTGGTCCAGATAGGATGTGTTGCACCAAGGTTATTGGCACATATATCACCTGGAAAAAACATGATTCCTGATGAGGGGATCATGGCGCACCCTGGGGGATAGCGGTGAACGAGATCTTGGTCAAAGTAGGTTCCTTTGTGTGAGTGTGGTCGAGAATGAGAGTTTCTTTTGGCACAAGGGTCGAACACCTTTAGGAATTAGGTCCGCACACCTTGAGGTTCTAGTCTTTGTTCATCTACGCTGTGATGTCAAGATGGGGATGTTGTCCCTTAGCTTGTAGGTGTGGTCGTGTTTTGTTGGTCGGGTAGTCATCCTCCTTGTTATTCCGTGCATGTTTTTTTAGTTGTCTTTGTGCCTGTGTGTGGTGTCATAGTAACCTATTTCCTGGACTGCGTGCTTGCGTTCGTCGTCAGTGGTGTGGTTAAACTATTTTTGTCGTCGCCTCTTGCCTCTTAAATCCTTAAAAAAAAAAAAAAAAAAAAATAATTCTTGTTCTCGTAACGATGGGGTCATTACAGAAAATAGATGAAAATGATGAACTTGCTTGTTGGACAGTGATTTTTAGACAACCCTACAAAGATAGATTTGCAGAAAATGTTGAAGAATTGGCCAATAATTGTTGGTTGACAGAATAGTGTGTTTCACCACATACAAGGGATGTGTTGCGATGAAGAATAGCATGAAAACCATATGAAGAACATCCAAAACATATATTTCCAATGACAAAAATAGAATTGTTCAATAAGTTTAAATCAGAGCACAAAGAAGATACAATTTCCATCAATACATTTGTGCAATCAAAACCATGGTTTGTTAGACCCATCATTGTTCATGACACTTGTTTTTGTCATTATCATGTGGAATTTGAGTTATATTATGACAATTTTCTTAACTTTTGTAAAACGTTATGGCCAAGTTCAACTCCTCCTTCCACATTTTGTGCTTTTATATCTGAATTTCTATGTGAAAGAGAAGGTGATGAATTATTTTACCGAAAAAAATGTGTTGGCGGAAAGAAATGTGATCGTTATGGAAATCTAAGTTTGTTTCACTCAAAGTATCCTATTCATATGAATGATCAATCATTTTCTAATATAATAGTCAATTGGAAGAGATATGAATCTATCAACAACATGGCTCCACATTCTTCAAATGTTATTTCCAAAAGGATTGATTTGAAAGTAGATAAAATATGTGTGATATATTTGTTGAAGAAGTTTGATGAAGAAATTTATAAATACATGAAGCATTCACATAGAGATCGATGGAAAGACTTACAATTGAAACAATCCCGTGAAGTGTTTCCACCAAGGAAAATTTTGTCTATAGTTGATTTTGTAGAGAATTACACATTCACTGCACAAAAAGAAATACAAAGTGAAAATTATCATTCTGATCAAGTCACTATATTTGTCCATGTTCTATATAGACATGATCAACAGAGTCTTGATAACATATAAAGAACCAACGAATGTCACTTTTATATAAATAACATCACTTTTAAAGAATATCACTTTTATATAAGTGATGATCGAGCACATGCCACACATTATGTACAACATTGTTTTGATAAATTTTATGATTCACTGAAAGAACAAAAAATCATATTCGATCGACATTGGATATGGTCATATGGGTGTGCAGGTCAGTTCAAAGCTTCACGATCATTCTATTGGTTGTGTCGTCTTAAAAAATCAAACATTATACATTGTTGGAATATTTTGAGACTGGTCATGGAAAAGGAGAGCACGACGGTGCAAGGGCATGCGTAAAATGATCACTTCGAAGGTATCATATGAACCCTCATACCGATCGATTTGAATCCGCTGATCAACTTTTTGAATGGTGTTAATCCATGAAAATAGTCCATCAAGGGATGTGCGCAGGTGTGTTTATATATTGTAACGAACCTCTTCGTTACGACAACAACTCATATAACAAGTGTCAATTTTTTTTTTGATTTAGACGTGACGTGTGTGTGCACATGTAAAAAGGGATAGACACACTTGACTCTACATCTCCACTCAACAACCAACAAGACACAACCACGATGTTCATCACAAGAAGACTGAAGGCACACAACAAGTAATTGCAAGCAATAAACGACCATAGACACAAGGCGTACAACACAAACATTTAACAAAATACTGGGTTATGCACAGTACGAACACAAAGGGAAGCATCCATAGTAGTAGATATTACTATTTCGGCACAGGAAAGTAGGGCGTTGAATCTTAGTTCGTTGATCTGGAGAGAGAGAAGGTCAGATAGGCTCATAGTTGACTGCTCAGGCAGAAACTAGTAATCTCCGTCAGGTGTGTCGCAAGAGTAAAAACCCTGCCTTTAAAGGGCCCGAGACTCTTGATACGACACATGATTCTTCACACAAAATAATCACTCACACAAACTTATATACTAGGCTACACGGAGGTGTCTACATCTCGCCCGGTAATACTGACTAAGCAGAAAAATGATTACGACCTTGTACAACACAAATCATATGAACAACCCATCCTCTAGGAAGGCGCAAGTAAGAAGGACTTCGACATTGACCATCCATGATTAAGACTTAATGACATAATCACCGACCAACTACTTCATTTAAAATTCATTAATCAACGAGTTACCAACCCAGTCTTAAACAATGTATGTTAATTAGTTGCAAATCCTTGTTTACTGAATCATAAGGAAATTACCATAACATCACCATAACATAACCATATCTTCGCCTTCTACATCACCTCATCAATGCAATTAAAATAATAATAACTTTACACTTTAATTGCTAACATCAGCAACGAAATGACAATATCATTACCAAAACGACAACCAGTTACATTTTAAATCACCATCACTTGTAATAAAAGAATCTCCTTACAAGACAAAGATAACTAACCAACTAGTAAGGCAATTAACTGAGTCTATCCTGACCTCCAAGGCAAGCCCAACCTTGTATGTCTATGGTACATAAAGACATTATAGTAAAATCTAAGATGGTCTTAGTGGGTCATTGGTCTTAGTTGGTCATGGGCACATAATGACATTATTAAGGGAAAATTTATAAGAAGACACTTCGAGTAGCCAAAACCAACCACAAAAGAGATTGCAAATAAAGACAACTCGCCTCATAAAATGAAAAATATTAGAGAGACTATTTGAACATAAAAATAATCTTATCCAAGTTAAGATAAAATATGTTGAAAACATATAAACCATACTAAATAAAATGTAGGTTGTTTATAATTGGGTATCATTTATACTTGGTTGTTTATAATGACCTTGGAGGTTCCTTAATAACGATCTGGAATATTTAATTATGACAATCTTAATCAATTCATAAAAACTCAATCATAATTCAATCACTAACAACATAATCAATTCATAAAAACTCAACATAAATCATAGTTCCTTATAAATCTAAATCAAGTTGCATTATCACAGTAGGTGATTAAATTAACATGACAAAACACAAATGCACATACATTACCATCAACTTAAATAAATCCCATAAATTAAATCCTACATCATAATTAGATTAGATAAATCCAATAAAATAAATAAAATAAAATATATGTCTTAATACTAAAAA
>ML783707.1:100064-118463 GCA_009831015.1 Picea engelmannii
TTTTTAAACCAGAAAGGTAAATGCACTAATTAATCTTTTCATTTTATTTTTAAAATCATACTTTTTATACTCCCGCACATTAAATAATTTTATTACTTATTAATTGTCTATGTTTCCTTTATTACTTTGTTTCTCTATTTTTATTAATCCCTTCCTTTTTTCTTTTTTTAAAACCAAAAAGGTAAATGCACTAATTAATCTTTTCATTTATTATTTATTTAATATCTTTTGTTCTTCCACGAGTTAGGAATTAATTTCTTCTTTGTAAAATTTTAAAACCATTAGTTTTAATTTAAATCTTACCCTCGTCATCACCCCAAGAATTTTATGAAGACCCAACTATTACTTAGGTGGGTTCTTGTTTAAATTGTTGTTTTTATTACAGGGTCTGTTCTTAAGGTTAGACTAAAATTTTACCCTGAAAGTTTTAGACTCAGTACTTAGATTATGAACTGGGTGACACTTGGTTAGGGGAGTTGTTTAAGGATTTATTAAGGCGTTATTGTCTTAGGGCTATTTAGGTTTGTTTCCTTCATCCACATCAATGCGACGTTCCCTTCAAGATGCACCACGTGCTCCAAGGGTGCCACTTGCCTCGTTCGTTTCCTTTGCGCGACGTGCCCTTCAGGATGCACCACGTGCTCCAAGGGTGCCAATCGCTTCTTGTGTTTCTTTTGTACGACGTTCCCTTCAGGATGCACCACGTGCTCCAAGGGTGCCACTCGCCAACTAGACTGATTGGTAGACATCTATAACACCTAGAGTCAACACTCTGCTAGGTGAACTTGTGGGAGACTAAGGGCTCTAAGGAATAAGTCCCCCCCCTTATTGTGCACCCCTTAGAATCATCGTGAGTGACTATCGTAGTCTTCCCTCATGGCATCATGGATCCTCTCAAACTAGGTAATCGTTAACCTACAGTTCAAGCCACGACGGGAGTGCTAGTAGGCAGTGGCAGGGCTGCTATCCACCCCTCTCCCTCAACCTCTCTGGAAATCATGTGTCGTCCCTTTAATCCATATGTGAGTCTGGTCAGCAAGCTATCGTCAGCCTGCATCATCGAAAATCGTGTCATAACATGTCAACATCAAATCATCAAATCAATAAAATATCACAGTAAATAAATCAACCCAAATAGCACACTCCCTCACTCAATCCGGAGTCCAAGGGGTTCCATCGATGCCTCTGCATCCTCAAGGTCACAAACCCTACACACTCAATAAAACTGAGTCAATAGCACCTGTCTACATGAAATAGTAAAACATCATGTCATCTATCAATTGCATCATAATCAAGTTTAAATGGTTTAACATCATAAAAGTCCAGATCACTTGCGAGCAAGTGTCCTCAAAGAATAAGTTTTCTCAGTGCGCCAGAGCGAGATGTTACATACACCCCCTCTTGGTCTAAACTTCATCTCGAAGTTTCTCAGTATAAATGCCTAAATAAAAGTACCACAATATCATAAGTACCACAGTATCATAAGTCTATCTATCAAACAAAAATGGAAACTGTTGGCGCATATCATATGCGTCCTCCCAGGTCGCCGAGTGCGGACTATAACTATCCCACTGGACCTTGACCTGATCTACCGTTTGACATTGTAACTATCGAACGCGATGATCTAAGATGCAGACCGGCTGAGCCATGAGCGCTCCCTCATTCAATACCTCTAAGGAACTCAGGTCAATCATGTGTGTAGGATCACTAATATAATGTCTCAAAACAGATACATGAAAAACATCATGCATATGCCTCAAAGAATCAGGCAAGGCCAGTCGATAGGCCACGAGCCCCTTTCTCTCCACAATCTCGAAGGGTCCCATGAACCTAGGAGAGAGTTTATCTCCCTTTCCAAACTTGATCGAACTCTTATGTGGTTTAACCCGCAAGAAGACTCGATCGTCGACCTCGTAACTACGGTCGACTCGGTGCACATCAGCATAACTCTTCGATCGATCTTGTGCTTCTTTTATCCTTTGTCTTATGGTTTGCATTTGCTCTTCCATTTCTTGGATTGCTTCTGGTCCTACCAGGACCCTATCCTCAAGCCAATCCAAAATCAAGGGCGTCCGACACGATCGCCTATAAAGGAACTCAAAAGGCGCCATCTTAATGGTGCTCTCGTAACTATTGTTATAAGTGAACTCTACTAGAGGCAAGAATTCCTCCCAATGCTTTTGTTGGTCCATCACATACATGTGAAATATGTCTTCCAAGGTTTGGTTCATATGTTCTGTCTGTCCTTCCGTCTCTGGGTGATACACAGTACTAAAGTTAAGTTGAGTTCCCAAGGCCTCTTGGAAACTCATCCAAAATCGTCCAATAAACATCGATCTTTGATCGGATATAATCCTCTTAGGTACGCCATGTAGCCTCACAATCTCACTGATGAAAACTATCACTATGTTAGGTTCTTGATACGTTGTATGCACAGGAATAAAGTGAGAACTCTTCATCAGAGTGTCTACTACTACAAAAATTGAGTCGTGTCTCCTTGCCGTCAGTGGCAATCCGACAATAAAATCCATCGAAATAACTTCCCATTTTGATTCCAGAATGGAATGTGGTTGAAGTAAACCTGTCGGGGGTCTATGCTCAGCCTTCACCTGCTGAAACTCTAGACATCTAGCCACAAAGTTGACTATGTCAGCCTTCATTCCCTTCCAGAAGAATAAGGGTTTAAAGTATGCCCTCATCTTCGTGACTCCTGGGTGCGCCATGTAAACTTCTCTATGAGCCTCGCTCAGTATCAACATCCTCAACTCATCATTTGGTGGTACACAAATCCGACCTCTAAACCTCAATAACCCATCACTATCAAAATAAAATCCCTCATATCGGGGTACCATCATTGTGTTTTATCCGATAAAATCGTCGACTTCTTTGTACCAGTCATCATCACACTGTAAAGTGAGAATCTTCTCATGTAGATTCGTCTGAAGAGGCAACACCAAAAATATGCGTGGTCTCCAACTCAAAGCATCAGCCACTCGGTTCACTGTTCCCTTTATGTAAGTAATCTCGAAGTCATACTCGCTAAGCAATTCCGACCAACGTTGTTGTCGAGCGTTCAGGTTGCTTTGCGTAAAAATGTGTTGCAGTCCACAATGATCAGTCCTTAGTTCAAATTTTCGTCCAACAAGGTAGTGTCTCCAAACCTTCAAGGCATATACGATGGTTAATAACTCCAAATCATGCATCGCGTAGTTTTCCTCATGTCTTCTCAACTTCCTCGAAATGTAACCAATCACTCGTCCGTCTTGCATCAAAACTCTACCTAATACTTCCTTGGATGCGTCGGTGCATACCAAGAAGTCTGCGTCCATGTTAGGGACCTTTAGTATTGGCGTTGTCATCAACAACTCCTTAAGCCTCCGAAATAATTCCGCACATTTCTCGGTCCAGACAAACTTCTTTTTTTTCTTCTGCAATTCCGTGATCGGATTTGCTATCTTCAAAAATCCCTTGACAAACCGTCGATAGTATCCTGCTAAACCCATAAAATGATGCACTTCTGTGACATTTGTCAGTGCAGGCCATTCCATAATAGCCTCAACCTTGGCTGGATCCACGGCGATACCTTCGTCGGAGATGACATGCCCGAAGTAGTGAATCCTCGATTGATAAAAAGAGCATTTGGACAACTTCCCATACAATTTGTGTTCTCGTAAACATTGTAGTACCTAGCGCAAGTGCTCGTCATGCTCCTTCTTCATCCGAGAGTAGATCAAAATATCATCAATGAATACTTGGACGAACTTGTCCAAGTACTCGCGGAACACCCCGTTCATCAAACTCATGAATACCCCTGGGGTGTTTGTCAATCCAAACGGTAAAACAGTAAACTCGTAATGTCCAAGTTTCATATTAAAGGTGGTATTAGGGATGTCATCCTCCTTGATCCATAACTGGTGATACCTAGATTGCAAATCGATCTTGGAGAACACCGTCGCACCCTTCATTTGATCGAACAGATCATCAATTCTTGGTAAGGGATACTAATTCTTGATCGTAGCCTTGTTCAGTTGACGGTAGTCAATGCAAAGCCTCCATGATTGGTCCTTCTTTCGTATGAAAATAACTGGTGCACCCCACGGTGACACACTAGGACGTATCAGTCCTAGTTCCAACAACTCCTTCAGTTACATTTTCAACTCTTTCAACTCTGGGGTCGACATTCGATAAGGTGTTCTTGCTATCGGTTCGGTTCCCGGTTTCAGGTCTATGGTAAACTCTAGTTCCCTTTCTAGTGGCATCCCAGGCAGCTCCTCCGGAAATACGTCTGCAAAATCCTTCACCACTGGAAGGTGTTCTAGACCTTCTGCTACTCCCTTTTCGTTTAGCACGAGGATCGCAAAAATCTTGCACCCCTTACAGATACTCTTCCGTAACTATAAGGAAGAGACAAACCTCAGGGATACTCCCTGGTTCCATCCTACAATTACACGTCTTTGTCCTTCATCATCGACCAAGATCAACCGTTTCGTCTTACAGTTGAGTATCACCTCATGCGATTCCAACCAATCCATACCAATCACGACGTCATAAGATCCTAAGATCATGACGTATAATTTGACCCTCATGACAAACTCTCCCAGGTTAAGGGTACATCCATTAACCTTTCCTCCAACCTTTTGTTTGGCTCTTTAAGCCATCTCTACGAAGCTAAACTCGTCCTGTTCGACTGCCTTTACCTTAATCCCTTTTAGCGCTGCACTAGCAATGAAACTCTCAGTAGCACCTGAGTCTATTAAAATACTAAGGTTCGGGTTAGCGACAATACCTGTCATCTCAAGCATAGTCGATTGGTGCTCTGCCTGGTGGATATTCACCGTTGCATGAATCCGATGGGCCTTGCTCATATCTCCCATGGTAGCGGGTCCAGCTGATCCGGATGCTCTGGTCCTCTCCACAAGATAGTCACACTGGTAGTGTGGCTCCCCACACATCCAACACCCCTTCTTCAGCCCAGTAGTCCTGGTGCCTGATGTAGAAGATGACGGATCACCGACCTGGAAACCAGGTCTGTTCTGCTAGATAGGCCTAAATTGTTGCTACTACGGGTGACGCTGCTACTGATGTTGTGGTCCCCGATAAGGTGCCCACTGCTGAGGCGATGGTCATTGGGGTGTAGTGAAAGTGGATCCCCTCTGGAAGCCACGATATCCCGATGTATGTCTCACTGGTGTTTGATGCTGCGGTGTACCAGATGAACCCTGTCCTACTGGTCTCGCTGGAGTCCTAGTCTTACCCCCACTAATAAGCTCCTCCTCTGCTATGAGGGCCTTATGGACAACGTCGTACAAGGTTTGAGGCAACAATATCCTAACCTTTGCACGCAGGTTGTCGTTAAGGTCAAACATGAACCGGTTGACCTTGAGATTCTCAGTGTTAAGGTGCAGAGCATACTTGAGTAGCTCCATAAAATGTGCCTCATACTCGGGCACCATACAACCTCCCTGCCGTAATGCGTTGAACTCATTGAGCTGATGCTCGATGAATTCCCTTGAAAGGTACCTCTCTCGGAACCGTTCCTCGAACAGTTCCCATGACATGTCTTCCACGGCCATGTTCAGCTGTGGCAGGAGCGTCTTCCACCATAGATGAGCGCTCCCCTTCAGTTGAAAGACCGCCATGCGGACCTTCATGTTGGAGGTATAATCGGAAAGTGCGAAGAACATCGCCATATTCTTCAACCATGCCTCGGTGGCTGCACCGTTCGGGGCACCAAAGAACTCGAGAAATTTTACCTTCTCAAGTTCACGGTGAATGCTACCTATAACGGCTGGTGTGCACGACAGAACCTCAGTGGGTGCCGACGCCCTGGCCTCGTCTTTGTCCAATCGGCTGATTAGAGCCTCAGACATGTGCTGAAAGGATCTCATCATCCCAATAACATTGCCAACTGCTATCTGCTCCTGTCTGAGAACCTACTCGCCTCCCTAGGGGTTAGACCCCTCAGGCATGGATGCTACTGGAGGCGTCACGCCTCCTCCCCTATCACCCCGTCATCTGCCTCTGCGATGTCCTCTAACCATGATTACCTGCACCCACACAATCAACTTGATCAGCAATAGTATAATAAGATCAAATCCTGTCAATGAAAGTCGTAGCGAATCCCAAGTCACGGGTTGAACCGACTCTGATACTATATGTAACGAACCTCTTTGTTACGAAAACAACTCGGATAACAGGTGTGATTTTTTTTTTTGATTTAGACGTGATGTGTGTGCACGCATGTAAAAAGGGACAGACACACTTGAATCTACGTCACCACTCGACAACCAACAAGACGCAACCACAATGTTCATCACAAGAAGACTGAAGGCACACAATGAGTAACTGCAAGCAATAAACGACCATAGACACAAGGTGCACAACGCAAACATTTAACGACATACTGGGTTATGCACCGTATGAACACAAAGGGAAGGATCCATAGTAGTAGATCTTACTATTTCTGCATAGGAAAGCAGGGCGTTTAATCTTACTTCGTTGCTCCGAAGAGAGAGAAGGTCAGATAGGCTCCTGGCCGACTGCTTAGGAAGAAACTAGTAATCTCCGTCAGGTGTGTCGCAAGAGTGGAAACCCTGCCTTTAAAGGGACCGAGACTCTTGATACGACATAGGATTCTTCACACAAAATAATCACTCACACAGACTTATATACTAGGCTACATAGAGGTGTCTACATCCCGCCCGACAAAACTGACCAAGCAAAAAAATGATTACGACCTCATACAACACAAATCATATGAACAAGCCGTCCTCTAGGAATTCACAAGTAAGAAGGACTCCGACATTGACCATCCATGATTAAGACTTAATGACATAATCACCGACCAACTACTTCATTTAAAATTCACTAATCGATGAGTTACCAACCCAGTCTTAAACAATGTACGTTAATTAGTTGCAAATCCTTGTTTACTGAATCATAAGGAAATTAACATAACATCACCATAACATAACCATATCTTCGCCTTCTACATCACCTCATCAGTGCAATTAAAATAATAATAACTTTACACTTTAATTGTTAACATCAGCAACGGAACCACAATATCATTACCAAAACGACAACCAGTTACATTTTAAATCACCATCACTTGTAATAAAAGAATCTCCTTACAAGACAAAGATAACTAACCAACTAGTAAGGCAATTAACTCAGTCTATCCTGACCTCCAAGGCAAGCCCAATCTTGTATGTCTATGGTACATAAAGACATTATAGTAAAATCTAAGATGGTCTTAGTGGGTCATTGGTCTTAGTTGGTCATGGGCACATAACGACATTATTAAGGGAAAATTTATAAGAAGACACTTCTAGTAGTCAAAACCAACCACAAAAGAGATTGCAAATAAAGACAACTCGCCTCATAAAATGAAAAATATTAGAGAGACTATTTGAACATAAAAATAATCTTATCCAAGTTAAGATAAAATATGTTGAAAACGTATAAACCATACTAAATAAAATGTAGGTTAATTATAATTGGGGATCATTTATACTTGGTTGTTTATAATGACCTTGGAGGTTCATTAATAACGATCTGGAATATTTAATTATRAAAATCTTAATCAATTCATAAAAAATCAATCGTAATTCAATCACTAACAACATAATCAATTCATAAAAACTCAACATAAATCATAGTTCCTTATAAATCTAAATCAAGTTGCATTATCACAGTAGGYGATTAAATTAACATGACAAAACACAAATGCACATACATTACCATCAACTTAAATAAATCCCATAAATTAAATCMTACMTCATAATTAGATTAGATAAATCCAATAAAATAAATAAAATAAAATATATGTCTTAATACTAAAAACTACACTTTACTAATCTACGAAAATGTTTAATACCTTAGTTATAGAAACTACAACATTTATCACACTCAAGCATAATCATCACAGCGACAACATTATTATTTTTGAAATATTAAATGAGAAAATCGGAAAACTAGGCAATAAAATGGACAACCGAAAGGCCTAGTTAGGAACATATTTTAAGAAAAGGCAATGAAACAGAAGGTTCTCAAAATAGACAAGAAGGGAAATCATTAAACTG
The DNA here is from genome assembly GCA_009831015.1 of Picea engelmannii. Taxonomy (NCBI): domain Eukaryota; kingdom Viridiplantae; phylum Streptophyta; class Pinopsida; order Pinales; family Pinaceae; genus Picea; species Picea engelmannii. Next base: position 108,149 of record ML783707.1, read on the forward strand.
GGGTTTTCCAAAATGGCAAACGCAGTGCATCACTCCGGCGAGTGAACTCGAAGAAGTTAACTGCTAAAACGGGGGTGATTCTACAGCCACTCGGTCAGAGTTTTCTGCAATGATGAGGATGTAGACAGGGACAAGTTCGCCATTTATGGGAACCAATGCATTTTGAGGAAGCCACTTAACAAGGCAGATTGAAACTACCTTTCCAATTTCCACAAAATTCACCATAATAGGAGGAACCAATGCATCCAAAGATTGAAAGAAAAAAAAACAAGATATATTGACATTGGTAAATATCCACCCTACCATCTGCAAATACTATGGAGCCCACTACCGAGACTATGTACTGTAACACTTACTCTCTTTCAAATAGTGAATGGGGCAGAATTTCAAAAATTTGCAATATCATCATCTGAACAACTATTTCTTTTTATCAAAGACATTGAGAAATACAGAACCTGTTTTCTTCATGAAACAATAGTCACTATGAAATGTGCTATAGCAAGAATCAAATCAACCATCTGTATTGGGCCAACTGAAATAATATCTCGAACTCAATGTACTCTATTTTATGACAGAATGCCACACATTGTAAATTAGCATATATTCGTCAGAAAGTTTTCCAAAACCTTTAGCTCAAAACTTACGATGTATAGACAACAAGATTGAATGAGAGTGTTAAATGTGCAACCAAGCATAATGTTCATAGTTTCGACTTAAGGGAACTAAAGTCAGCACTAAATCGAGTCTACATTGCATGACCAACCTACCACGAAGCTATGACTTAACCATCAAACATCTTGCAGCAATAACAATTGAAAAGCTAAAAGCTAGAGTATTAAAAAAACTCAATAAGAGATCAGACCAGCAATACAGTAAAACCTGCTTGTAAGAGTCGAAAGACCTGTCTACGAGAGTAGACCTTCAGAACATCTTTGACCCTCATACAAAGAAAAAAGTTTAAAAGGCCCTTGTGAGCATTTGAACAAGCAAATATATCGTGCACAGATATCTACATAGGAATTTATTCGATCTATAAATTAAAAAAAAATAAGATGGGTAACCCCGATATTTATGGTGTACACCACATCTTTAAGTGCCTCCAACTGTTTTGATGGTCTAATATAATGAAACTTAAATTTAGAAACTAAAAAATGAACTAGCAGAAGTATACTCTACTGTACTACCAACGATAAAAAGGCAATATGATGTTGAATACTTGTATTTATAGTTGAATAAATAAAAATTGCAACTTTCCACCAATATTTATATTTACTGAGTAATTAGGAATAAATACTGCTAGATGATTCGATATTTGTAGTTGAATAATAAGAATTGAAACTTTCCATCAATATTTAGATTTACTGAGTAATTAAGGTCGACTGAATATATTGTATGGTAAAGTCCTTTCAACGAAGTAACCGAAAAGTAAAAACGCCCCCGATAATATAAAAACGCTCAGGGAAATGTAAAAATGCCCCGACAATATAAAAATGCCCAACATTCAACTATAAGGAGAGGGTTTTAATAACATAACTGGTTCATCGAACTAACCCATGCGTAAAAACGCAGACCAACATAACTCAAAGTAGTGCATAGTAGGAGACTGCGTAGAACCCCAGCAAGGTCATTGAAAGGCCCGCCAAGGTTGATCAGCTCAGGGTGCGATTAAATTACAACAGGGTAAACACGCACAAGGAGGAGAAGGCAGTGCCAAATTTTTTTTTACAACAGATACTATATCATAAAACCCTTTTGCATTCTATATTACCAAATTAAAAATCATATCATTGCCTTATAGCCCATCGCGATGTCATCTGCGCTTCGTGCTGCTCCTGCTCCATGCCGCTCCCGCTCGCCGACCATAGAGACTACACCGATACCTCCCAGCCAAATGCTAGGGGTGCTTTGCTTCCCCCTTAGCCCCCCCGAGCCGCAAAGGGGCCACACAAGATCCAGATGTTAAGTCTAGCTTCCCAGCTTGCCTCCAAGGCTGAGCTACCACTCTAATCCCAGCTGATAAAATCCCAACTCCTCACAAGAAATTAGTCCAATCCAAATTTGGTAGCATAACGATACCTAAAATCCCATCCCCCTTTCCCCTCATCCCCCTTTATTTTATAGAGTTTTGAGACCCCCTCTTTTCCTAATCACATTTAATTTAATTTTTAATGAAAAGCCTCTAAAAATTCTCTGTCTTACAAGTGTCACTCATCCCCCACGTTCTCCAAAATTATTTTCTTTAAATTTATTAAAATCTCATTTCCCTATTTTTATTATTCCCTTTCTTTCCCCCCCCCCCCTTTTTTTTAAACCAGAAAGGTAAATGCGCTAATTAATCTTTTCATTTTATTTTTAAAGTCATACTTTTTATACTCCTGCACGTTAAATAATTTTATTACTTATTAATTGTCTATGTTTCATTTATTACTTTGTTTCCCTATTTTTATTAATCCCTTCCTTTTTAAAAAAACAAAAAACAAAAAGGTAAATGCGCTAATTAATCTTTTCATTTATTATTTATTTAATATCTTTTGTTCTTCCACAAGTTAGGAATTAATTTTTTCTTTGTAAAATTTTAGAACCATTAGTTTTAATTTAAATCTTACCCTCGTCATCACCCCAAGAATTTTATGAAGACCCAACTATTACTTAGGTGGGTTCTTGTTTAAATTGTTATTTTTATTCTAGTGTCTGTTCTTAAGGTTAGACTAAAATTTTACCCTAAAAGTTTTAGACTCAGTACTTAGATTCTGAACTGGGCGACACTGGGTTAGGGGAGTTGTTTAAGGATTTCTTAAGGTGTTATCGTCTTAGGGCTATTTAGGTTTGTTTCCTTCATCCACATCAATGCGACGTGCCCTTCAGGACGCACCACATACTCCAAGAGTGCCACTCGCCTCATTCATTTCCTTTACGCGACGTCCCCTTTAGGATGCACCATGTGCTCCAAGGGTGCCACTCGCTTTTTGTGTTTCTTTTGTGCGATGCGCCCTTCAAGATGCACCACGTGCTCCAAGGGTGCCACTCGCCAACTGGACTGATTGATAGACATATATAACCCCTGGAGTCAACACTCCTCCAGGTGAACATGTGGGAGACTAAGGGATCTAAGGAATAAGGCCCTCACCTTATTACGTGCCCCTTAGAATCATCATGAGCGACTGTCGCAGTCTTCCCTCATGGCATCGTGGATCCTCTCGAACTATGTAATCGTTAACCTACAGTTCGAGCCATGGCGGGAGTGCTAGTAGGCGGTGGTAGGGCTGTTGTCCACCCCTCTCCCTCAATCTCTCTAGAAATCGTGTGTGGCCCTTTTACTCCATATGTGAGTTTGGTCGGCAAGCTATCGTCAGCCTACATCATCGATAATCGTGTTAGAACATCTCAACATCAAATCATCAAATCAATGAAATATCATAGTAAATAAATCAACCCAAATAGCACACTCCCTGACTCAATCCGAAGTCCAAGGGGTTCCACCGATGCCTCTGCATCCTCAAGGTCACAAACCCTGCGCACTCAATAAAACTGAGTCAATAGCACCTATCTACATCAAATAGTAAAACATCATGTCGTCTATCAATCACATCATAATCAAGTATAAATGTTTTAACATCATAAAAGTCTAGATCACTTGCGAGCAAGTGTCCTCAAAGAATAAGTTTTCTCAGTGCGCCAGAGTGGGATGTTACATATATACATGTTACACATGTACACAATATAGTTTTATTCACGTGTTCAAATTTGTATTCAATCTTCAATAATTTTCTTGAGATATTTCAAGTTAACAAGTTCTTGTCTTGTGAAGGGTTTTTTGGTATGCTGGAATCCAAGATGTAAATAGATCAATCCCATATGAATCCGGTACAATACACGGGACACGAAAAATGAATTTAGTTAAAACAAAACGTTATCAAAATGTGTTTGCATTTGATAGAAGAAATGAGTCTTGTTTTTGTTTAGTTTGCATAGAGGACACAAAATCCATAGAGATTTGCGAAAACGAAAATGCAGAATATGTTAAAGGTTGGAGACATACCGAACTTAATAGAAAAGGGAGAATTCTGATTGCAAGCTCAGAGGAAATAGAATCAAATGAAACAGTAGTGTCAGTTGATGGTGATAGAGTTTCTGATCTTGTTAGAGAAGGTAATTTTTATGTTTAAATTTTTTCAAATAACTTGTAGGTGTACTTGTGTGATAATCTAAGACGAACTATTTGTTGTCCAATATATCGAATTATTTGCAAGAGATGTTTTTTCCATGGTTTCACCTGTAGACAACAATGAAAACATGAAATATTATTTGATGTGATGCAAAGAGAAAAATATGAAGTTATTAGAAGATTTTGATGATAACGGTTGTATATATGAAAGAGGATCCATCGTATTGAAAGGATATCTTTTTCAAGAAACCCATCAAGTCGATACTCATGTTCACTTTCAATACTACTAGTCATATGTCATAAGTTGTTAATATAGTCATTTGGTATGTGCAATGCGCATAAAGTTAATAGAAGTTCAATCAAGAAAAAAAACTAAAATTAAAAAATTAAAATTGTCCAAAGATGATCATGATCGAATAATTGAAGATGGAATACCATTACGATTTCTTTAAACAAGTGACATGTACATTCCATAATTTTATATTTTGCATTGAAAGTACATGCATATATGAATATGTATGATTTTAGAATCATTCCAGTTTAGTTTACTTTCATGGTCCACTCAATAAAGAAAAGTTTTATTTTTGATGAATTATAAAGTTTACCAAGACTTATTTACAATTTCAGGGAAGAACCTATAGATTGTATCTAGGGAACCTAAACTGATCTATACTTTGGATGATTATACTTTAAGCCTACAAATTATCTAGATCCTATACACAAATGATTTAATGCATGTAACAAATTTAGTACGTATAGGATTTTCATTCATTATTTGCAATGACTGTTCAATTCTTTTTCATATGAAGAGGATAACTTCATATCAAAACTAGGACCCATTTCTATGTTATTATAAGGGACTATTGATGGCTTATAAAAACTTTAAAGACATCTTAAAAAGTATGATTAACATCCTAATTAAATAATTCAAGGTAATAAATATGATTAAACTCCTAATTAAAAATTTTAAAGACATCTTTAAAAGTATCAATTTTAATTATGAAATTGTGAATTTTGATTCCAAATGTGTTGATATTATGAGCTACTTGAAAAATGTGTATGATGAACCTAACACTACTTATGTTCTACACATTAAACATAGTTTTCATTGAGTTTGAATGAAAAAAACTTTAGTTAAAAATGAATTTGATTTCATGGTCCGATAACAAAAAATAATAGGTCATCTACCAAGGCTTGGTTTGTTGCATTTAGATTTTCATAATTTTAATTGAATTAATGGTAGGTGTCATATTAATGGAATTAGTGAATACTTCCAATGTGCAAAGGATTGATAATTTCCATCAACCATTTTCTACCATTTTTCGATACATAAAAAATTTATATCAATACAAATTTTAGTGAAAAGCACTTACTTATATTAAATTATATTTTAATTTTACATATTAAAATAGGTTCTAAATCATGTTTTTATTTCAAAGTACATATTTTTATTTCACATTTTCTTGAATAAATATATTGAAATCTTGAAAAGAAACCAAAGACTAACATAATGAGTTTAGTGTTGGACTGTCATAGTGAATACTTCCATTAATGGTATAGTTAATACATCAATTAATGGTAGGTGTCATATTAATGGCATTAGTGAATACTTCCAATGTGCAGAGGATTGATAATTTATAGATCACCATTTTCTATACATAAACAATTTATATCAATATAAATTTTAATGAAAACTGCTTACTTATATTAAAGTATATTTTAATTTTACATATTAAAATAGGTTCTAAATTATGTTTTTATTTCAAAGTACACATTTTTATTTCACATTTTATTGAATAAATATATTCAAAGCTCAAAAAGAACCCAAACACTAACATAACAAGTTTAGTGTTGGAAATAAAACAATGATGTTTATAAATAAAATGAAATAAAAGAATTTTAATTTCAACAAAGTATCGTAAAACATAAATTAACCTTTTTTTTCTTGTAATAAAGTACGATACTTATATTAATAACTAATTATGTCTATATAATTCCACATATTAACCACCTTTTCTGCCACAAAAGAGAAACGAGAATAGGTGGCTTTCAGCAAAATCTTATCCTTTCACCATCATAAAAGATGAAATTATAAAATCATAATTTTTTTTTTTTTTTTTTTTAAGTTAGAAAGATGTATTAAATCCTTCCGGTATGAAAACATTACATGTTTCATGGTAACTAGTGAGACAATGGTTACCTCTCCCAGATGGGAAACCAATGTTGCCACTTGTCCAAACAGTTCACAATTGAAAAAAAAGGAGAAAAAATTGTCTTGTGACATGTTGTTGTTGTAAGACTAGAAACTAAGGAGGGCTAGAGCCAAGAGAAGTAATCTTTCTAAAGACATAAAAAAAACAAGAAAACCTGTGAACACCATTTTCATCTAGAGCTTGGCCCTCACTTTCGTTCCCTCTAAGGATCATGCACAATGTCTGAGAATGAAGTCCCTGTTTCTAAAGTGGTGTGAAGGAGAGTGCAGATGAGAGTATCCAAGTGCTCCTCGCGACATTCAAGAATTTTTTCTATGTTCAACAGCTCTGCCATGTCATGCCTGACTTCGAAGACTGGGCTTTGGATGTTTTCTAAAGAATTATGTAGCTCCATAAACCCATCGCACCGAGCGCATGAAGGTTGTGTCTACGGAGAAAGTGGGGGTGGATAGGACATGAAGGTGGTGGTGGGACCGTGGAAGAAGTATCGGGGGAGGTGGAAGAATTTTGTAGGGAGTAAGAAGAAGTGTGGGGGGAGGCAGAAGAAGTGAGGGGGGCAGTCGGGATAGGGAGAGTGGATGAAAAAGGAAGGTGAGAGGGATTACGATGTATGGAAAATTATTCGAGGCTGAATTGAGGTGCGAAGCTGAGTGAATTACCCATGCTGTCAAAGCACTCCACTCTGCAGGCCCATGGGGAGAAAAAAGGAGGGATATCTAGGGTGGAGGATTGAGCTATAGGTGGAGGCAATTCTGGAGTGTTTTTCCATCCTTTCCCCATGAGCTATACCACACAGCCCCTCTCTTGGATTTTCCCCTTTTCCTTGGCATCGAGAAGAAACAAGGGAGCAGAGGGATGAAAATGAATTTAAGGCGAGTTGACACGAACCAGAGATGAATAAAACCTGCTGAAATTATAAGATGTTGCCCATGAAACATAAATTATTCTTTCATCATCATAAAAAATCAAATTATAATCTATTGACTATTTATTAATGAATAACAAATATATTTCACCATCATAAACAATATAAGTTTCAACACCATAAACAATATAATAGATTTATCAAAGATGAAACAATAAAAAATATATTCCACCATCATAAACAATATAAGAGAAATCAAATATGTGACAATAAATTGATATTTTGAGTTCCAAATATATATATATATATATATATATATATATATATATATATATATATAATGAAAGTTTGAATAGTTACACCGCCAAATACATAGGTTCCACATCCATTTTAGGATGATAACAAAAACTAAGACATTTAACTCCAAAATTATGGACACTAAGCCATCACTTTAAGATGGATCACTTCATACATGCAATTCATACCTGCAAAAGAAAACATTTGTCAAATTAAAAATTAAAAAAATTACAATAAAATATATGTACAAATTCAAAATAAAATGTACACATGTACCATTTTAGATAAATAAAACAAGTTGTGATTAAAGAAAAATTGACATACATACCAAAAGAGTTAAGTCTCATCCTCCACCATACTCATTTCCACCAAATATAATGTTAACATATGTAACAATAAAAAACAACAATGAAAAAAACCAATAACACATATTAGAATGTATACTTTAACTAAATATTAAATAGACAATAAGAAATAATAACATACCCAACCAAACTTCCACAGATTTAGTATTATCCTTTTCTTTTTATTACACTTTTCTGACACTTTTTTAAAACCAAAATTCCATCACAAAGTTCCAAAAATTCCAAAATAGTTACTCTCCACATTAAGCATACATGATTTAAACAATTTGTAAAATCTTATCTAAAATCTTAAATAAAATTAAAGAGAAAAATTGTATTCTTGGTAACCAATTTTTGTGTTTGGAGTTAGATAATACTTATCTCCTTGTGGATAAAGTCTCAAATCCTTCAGGTGGAATTCTCATGCCAAGTGATCTTATTTACTCAGGAGTAAAATACTTATCTCCTCAATAGTAGAATACTTCTCTCCTCTTCTGCAGTGGAATAGATGTTCTCATATAATCAAATGCCCTCAAATATCCTTTCAAATTAAAGAACTCATAAATATCCATATTAATCTATTCTTCCAAGAAATTACTTATATCTATGAAACAAATTAGAGGAATCAGAAATCTCCATATTAATCTATTCTTCCAAGAAAATACTTATATCTATGAAAGTTCGCAAATCTCCATTTTAAAAATCATTCTTCCAGAAAATACTTATCTCCTCTTTCTGCAGTGGAATAGATGTTCTCATATAATCTTTCATGTACATAAAGAAAACACAAATATGCACATATATTAATTCATTCTTAAAAAACCATTTAAATATTTCATCTTTGGAATGTATTCATATTATACATAATCAAATACTCTTTGAAATATGCCTTCATCATAATCTAAACATAAGTGAGATCATGAACGTACATAGCTTATTTGTAAATATACTTGAATGTTGGTTTTTGTGGTTAGTAGTCAATTTAGTTAAGAGTTTGAAAATACCCTAGAAAGAAGGAATTCACTTCATTGTATGCAGAAAACACAAATGTCCATACTACGCCATTCTTGGAAAAGAAAGAAAGGAATGCAATTGAAGAAAATTTAGAAACTTCCCCTTTTTGGATATGGGGTAGAGTCTGTTCTCAAATAATCAAATGTTCAAGTTCAAAATTAGGTTTTCATCATGATATAAACATAAATAATCTTGAATGTACCATTTAAGACAACGATAAGCTTATATCTAGGGGTTCTATGTATTTCAAAATAATTGATCAAAGTGTTGAAAAATTATATAGGCACTAGTTTAGTAACCCTATGAATAGGAAAGGATAAACTAAAATTTTGAGAAAACAAAAATTTAAAAAAAGTAAAAAATATAAGCTTATTCAACAAAAATAAGCTTGAACACTTTTATATAAAATTCCAACATAAAAGAAAATTAAAACTCACTAATGTGAAATGAGCATACATTTATGAATCATCATGAATAGACACATCCTTTCCATGTATGGATGCTTCCACCTCAATCCCAATCTCTCGCACTCTCTTCTCCACATTTTGTTCAATCACACTCTCATGTACTCTCTTCTCCACATTTTGTTCAAGCACACTCTTATGTACTCTCTTCTCCACATTTCGCTATATAACACATTTCAAATTTGAAATTTAAATTTAAATGATTTTAACACATTAAATTGTAGTTTTAAATTTTGAAACATGTAATTCTTATGATGTGTCAACCTATGATTCAATAAATTAAATATTGTTTAAGCCATCCTTCTTTTAAATTGATAATTTAAATGACAATTTGCAATTTTAATATATAACTAAATTTGTTTACAACAAGCAATGATACGTGTGAACTCCTACCCTCTTCAAACTCTCCCAATGAGAATTGGGACAAACCTGCCCAAGTAATAGGAGAGGGAATTGTAACATACCTCCCATTCGTCACGACAACAAGCCTCTCCTAACAAGTGCAATTTTTTTTTTGTGTGTGTATGAAGGTAAACATGACATTATACTCAACAATGCAACACGACGACGAACACTATGTAAGCAACTCTCGCAACCACAACATGACGACCTGGAAAGAACAAGAATGACTACCCGCGTGTCCCACCCTGCAATGTTTAGGACCTCCAGGACACATAAGCAACACTCAAGCCCAGGTTCCCATCGATTTTGACCATTTAAGGTCTCAGGGCCGGTGACTGTTCTGAGGAGCAAGGAGGTGTCTACATCCCCTACATTACTCCATTAATTAATTTCTTTATTTAAGTAATCATCTTTATTTCCCTCACCCACCTAGAGTTACTCCTAGAATCACTCCTAGGTGTCCCTAGATTCCCTTACAGGTTTTAAAGGCTTTCCCTATTATGAAATTGCTAAATCAGTTTAAAATTAGAAAGCTCTTAAATGTGGATTCC
>ML783707.1:118513-129501 GCA_009831015.1 Picea engelmannii
CCCCCTTTTATTACAAGCTTTTAACTAAGGTCATAATTATTAATTATGGGGTTTTTATTTTTTAAATATTATTATCTTATTTTAATTTATCTATTTTTATTTTTATTTTTTTTTAAGGTAGACAAAATTTACCCTGGGCGAAATTTTAGACTTAGAACTTAGATTTGTACTGGGCGACATTTAATTAGGGAATTTTTTTTTAAAATTTCTTAACCCGTTATTGTCTTAGGGCCATTTAGGTTGATCCTCTATCATCATCAATGTGACGTGCCCTTCAGGATGCACTAGGTGCTCCAAGGGTGCCACTCGCCTCATTTGTTCCCTTGCGCGACGTGCCCTTCAGGACGCACTACGTGCTCCAAGGGTGCCACACGCCTCTTGACTGACTGGTAGACATCAATAACCCCTGGAGTCAACACTCCGCCAGGTGAACTTGTGGGAGACTAAGGGCTTCTAAGGAATAAGGCCCCCGCCTTATTGTGCACCCCTTAGAATCATCGTGAGCGACTGTCGCAGTGTTCCCTCATGGCATCGTCGATCCTCTCGAACTAGGTAATTGTTAACCTATAGGTCGAGCCACGAGGGGAGTGATAGTAGACTATGGCAGGGCTGTTGTCCACACCTCTCCCTCAACATCTCTGGTAGTCATGTGCGACCCCTTTACTCCATATGTGAGTCTGGTCGACAATTTTTTGTCAGTTTGCATCATCAACAAATCATGTCAGAACATATCCACATCATATCATCTAATTAGATGCACTAATATCAGAGTAAAACAATCAAACCCCAATGTCACACTCCTTGACTCGATCCAAAGTCCAAGGGGTTCCATAGATGCCTCCGCATCCTCAAGGTCCAAAACCCTGCACACTCAGTAAAACCGAGTCAATAGCACCTGTCTATGTCAAAGTGGTAAAACAACATGTCATCATCCCATAACGCCTCATAATCAAAATCAAAAGTTTAAATAGCATAATAATCTACATCACTTGCGAGCAAGTGTCCTCAAAGAATCAGTTTTATGAGTGCGCCAGAGCGGGATGTTACAGGAATAGGGATATGTGAACAACACAACTAAGAACTAAATCTAGGATTCAATGTGTTCACATTTATACAAAATTATAAATGTCATGTTGTTGATCGTATTCAAAATATTGGATATTGGAAAACTAAAGTGCTCATTTGTGGATATTAGAAAACACATACCTGATTCAACCCATCCAAAATTAAACTTGTGGAATCAAGTCCCCTATTTACTAGTGTAACGATCATCCTCATTACGACGACAAACCTCTTAAAACAAGTGCAATTTTTTTTTTTTTTTTTGTGTGCGTGTGTACAAGGGTAACAAGACATTATACTCTGCGCTACCACATGACGACGAATCATGATGCATGCAACTGCAATATCAACATAAATATCCAAGACGCATATCAACATCTGCCAGCAATGAACAACAATCAACCGACAATTATAAGACTGACTACCCGCCCGTCCTACCCTGCAATGGTTAGGACCTCTAAGACACATAAGCAACACTCAAGCCTAGGTTTACATTGATTTTAACCATTTAAGGTCTCAGGGCTGGCGACTGTTCTGAGGAACATGGAGGTGTCTACATCCCGTCCGACACAAGAAGACCAAATAATAAAATGTTTACAACGAAGTAAAACAATAAATTAAGAACAACCATGTCCTCTACGAAAGGCACAAGTTAGAAGGACTTCGACAACAACCCACCATTAGTTAAGACTTGATAGTACCTATGACTCAATTGGCAATAATTACATATCAATCACTCTGTTTAATTTCCATTAGTCGACGAGTTACCAATCCAACCTTAAAATAATGTAAATTCAATTAATTGCAAATCCCCATTACTAAATCATAATAACTTATTGTACTTAGTCCAAGACATTATATTTTATCTGTTATCAAAGATAAATAAATCTCAACATCATTGCAATAGAATAATAACCATAATTCATTTTATATTACAATAGCTAAATAAATGACCATCACATTACATCTTATATATTATCTATAACAATTACATTAACATCACCATAAAATGATAACAACATTAACATTAACATTTCCATAAACATTAATAACATTAACATTTATACTATAATAACTTTGCGAGTAAAATAACAATCATATTACTTCTTGGATGTTACCAATACAATAAAATTTACAATACTTTTACCATAAAATAGATCAACATTATTTTTTTATTTTAATAACCTTGCAATTTAAAATAACAATTAAATTCCTTACCATAGCATTACACTTACCTATTAATATCAGTATATCGCAACTACATATTTCATAAACAACATATACATGACATTACCTTTAAGCATTATAATAACAATATTATCGTAACATTACATTTACACTAGACTAACACAATTTGTGTTATCAATAACAATGAAGGCTAGCGGCGGTGAGTGCGTGCCAGACCAGAAGGGAAATTGAAGCGTGCATGCCAGAATTCACGCCTCAAACTGGCAGTTATCAAGGAGACAGTCAGAGACCAGAATCAATTTGGCAAATTCTAGCTGGCAACTGACGGAATCCGAGAATCAAATTGGCAGTTTCCAATTTGATCCAAATCGCAACTTACCAGCCTTGAACCTTGATAAGAATTACTTAAATGATACAGAAAGTTATTTCTAATAGTTGGTAAGGCCGGGTTGTCAATGTTAAAGGTAATTTATTGTCATCTATGGAAACTAGGTTTATCGAAAAAGTAATTTCTGTCTTTTCCAATTTAGAAGGTGCAGTTAGTACTGGGCACGCTCTCAAGACAGGGTGTGCTCTCTTAGCAGGAAAGGGTTAATAGGCTAGTAGCATCGAGAGTGGTGGAAGGAGAGTCACAAAAGCTCCAACGCACAGATTCAAGTCAAAAGTTAGTCGTTTAAATCACCACACGCAACCACTAGAGTAGGGGCATGCGCAGGAGGCATAGGGTCACCACGTAGCCTATTAACACTGGTAGAAGGTGAGTTGGGAATTGATCAACGAGACTAAACTCAAGTCATATCCAAAGTGTCAAGCATAATGCGCACAAGTGTCAAGTAAGGCATTGAGTACCAGAATGGAAGGTGCCAGAACGAAATTCAAAAACAAAATTTCAGAATTAAACTTACAATGAGAATGCCAGGAATGAGAGGCCAGCTCGAATTTGCCAGATCGAATTCTACAACTAATCTTAAGAAAAGAAAATTTCCAATACGCCCATTACAGAATGAATCCAAATTTAATAGTTTTATTTCCATGCAATTAACAATGGTATTATCTATATATCAATTACAACACGATTTGCCAAAACAGGATGAATTCAAAATTTTATCTAAAATTGGCAGAGGTAATAAATAGATATCTGATGTAGAACAAATTCGCCACTAAAACACCCCCATATATATATATAACAATGCATTAACCAACAATGAGTGTCAAGACTATAAAAATACACATCCAAAACTTTAAATGTGGATAAATACATCCGGGAATGTACAACCACGGAGGTTCACGCAGACGCGTAAGGGTCACATGGGTAAGCAATAAATATGGGTAAGATGGTAAAATTGTAGGGGTATCATAAGAACACTATTTCAATGTTAGAGCTAATGGTAATGGTTTTATTCTTCCTAAAAGCGTAGTTGAAAATCAATTTCAAATACTGTAATCACCACTCCCAGGCTACCATAGAAATAAACTGTCAACCATTGCTGGAGTAATATGATATTGTCAGGTGTCACACCAAGAAAATTGCGGGGTGTTTCCCATAAGGATCCAACCAAAGAACAGAAAAAACCAACCAGAACGCTGACCATCATAAGTTTAGTCAATGACTCGAACGGGAAAATCTCAAGGAAGAATTCATCCATTGCTACTGTGCAGAGAAAAAATTTGCAGAGAGAAAGGGGCATTTAAATAGTCATAGGGTTAAGTTGCAGGGGAGGCACTACCACACAGTGCGGGTTCATCCAGCAATACATAGAATGTAGAGGTAACTTATCTGGCGAATACCAAACGCGGAATAAGGCAAACCATTCATCCACAGACAACAACAGAGGTAGAAATTTAAAGATATGGATACCATAGATGAGGTATAGACTATTTTTCCATCAATTACCGTATTACAAGAACTAATTTAAGGTTTTTACAATAATACAATTATAACTTCCGAAATAAATAACTATTCATTTTACTCTACTAAATAAGGAGCATACAGTTGCCTTATCACCTGCCTTGAATGATGTCTGCATGCTCTATGCCGCTCCCACTTACCGACCATCAAGACCTCACCAATACCTCCCAACCAACGCTAGGGGTAATCTACTTCCCCCTTAGCCCCCCCGAGTCGCAAAGGGGCCACACACTATCCAAAGGGTATGTCTAGCTCCCAGTTCACCTCGCAAGGCCGAGCTACAACTCCTATCTGAGCTGGGAAATCCCAACTCCCTAGAAGTAAATCAGTCAAGTCACTAATCTGATAGTGTAACATTATGCTAACAGTTGATCCCCTACTTCCTCCTCCTTCCTCTCTTTTATAGAGTTTTAGAACTTCCAAGCTTTCCCTAAATCTCATTTAATTTAAGTTTTAATAAAAATCTTCTAATAATTCTCCTTTGTACAAGTGTCGTCCATCCCCCACTTTCCTCCAATAATTGTTTTCTTTAAATTAATAATTGTCTCATTTCCCTCACCCACCTAGAGTTACTCCTTAATTTACTCCTAGGTGTCCCTAGATTCCCTTACAAGTTTTATATACTTTCCCTAAAATGAAGTTGCTAATTTAGTTCAATTTAGAAGGTTCTTAATTGCAAATTATTTACTAAGTTGACCTCACTTTTTACGATAAGTTCCCCTCTTTCCCTTTTTAAGTTACCTCCATTCCCTAGTTTCCTAAATGTTATATTTTCCCTCTTTCCCCTTTTTATTAGAGCTAAAAACGGTTGCAATTTAACCCCTTTTCCCCTTTTATTATTAATTCAACATCTTTTTAAACTATCAAAAATTTAAAAATAATTAATTTCTTCTTTATATTTTATATCCACAACTTTTAATTAATTTCTTACTCTCTTCATTTTACCCCAAAAATTTATGAAGAACTAAATTATTAATTAAAGGGTTTTTATTTTAAATTTTATTATTGTAATTTTATATAGATATCTTTTCAAGGGTAGACAAAATGTTACCCCTAGCAATTTTTTTTTTTTTTTTTGACTTAGGACTAGATTTTGAACTGGGAAACATTTAATTAGGGGAGTTTTTTTTTAATTTATTAATGTGTTAAATGTCCTAGGGCCATCTAGGTTCAACCCTCTATCATCATCAACGCGACGTGCCCTTCAGGACGCACTAGGTGCTCCAAGGGTGCCACTCGCCTCATATGTTCCTTTGCGCGACGTGCCCTTTAGGATGCACCACGTGCTCCAAGGGTGCCACTCGCCTCTTTGTTTCTTTTGCGTGACGTGCCCTTCAGGATGCACCACGTGCTCCAAGGGTGCCACTCGCCTCTTGACTGATTGGTAGACATCAATAACCCCTAGAGCCAACACTCCGCTAGGTGAACTTGTGGGAGACTAAGGGATTCTAAGGAATAAGATCCCCACCTTATTGTGTGCCCCTTAGAATCATCGTGAGCGACTATTTTCGTCTTCCCTCATGGTATCGTGGGTCCTCTTGAACTAGGTAATCATTAACCTACAGTTCGAGCCACAACGAGAGTGCTGGTAGGTTGTGGCAGGGTTGTTATCCACACCTCTCCCTCAACCTCTCTGGTAGTCGTGTGTGACCCCTTTAGTCCATATGTGAGTCTGTTCAACAAGCTATCGTCAGCCTACATCATCAACAAATCAAGTCAGAATATGTCTTCATCATATCATCATCTCATATGTACTAATATCATAGTAAATCAATCAAACCCAAATAGCACACTCCCTGACTCAATCCGGAATCCAAGGGGTTCCATCAATGCCTCTGCATCCTCAAGGTCCAAAACACTGCACACTCAGTAAAACCAAGTCAATAGAACCTGTCTATGTCAATGTAGTAAAACATCATGTCATTTATCATAACACATCATAATCAAGGTCAAATGTTTTAATAGCATAATAATCTGGATCACTTGCGAGCAAGTGTCCTCAAAGAATAAGTTCACTCAGTGCACCAGAGCGAGATGTTACAACTGGAGATTCATTTAACATATCTCCAAACTGAAATTAATGACAATAACAAATCAATTATTTTTATAGATACAATGATATGTATCTAGATCTAGAATTAGAAGTAAACTATTCTAAAATGTGTTAAAAATTTACTAACTAGAACACATACCAATCCTTTGTTCAATTCATCATTCTGAATGACCTCTTTCCAACTATCATGACAAAATTTTGCATACCCCTTAAGATATTCTAATGACATGGTATCTAACTCTGTATCTGTTTTATAAACAAAAATGGTCCAAGAATTGGCTTTCACTCGTTGATGGTTCAAACCAACATCAACACCATAAACAATTGATTACAAATTTTCCACGATTTCATTCTTAGCCTCTTTTCCAACCTATGATGAATCTCCCAACTCTGAATGTGAAGCAAATGCCCTTGTTGGGAAAGATACTAAAGGTTGTGGAGGCCTCTGCAATGTTGCATTTCAATATACCCATTTTCGATCATATGTACGTCCTTTATCAACCCCATAATAATCAGACAGTAGACTAGTATAATCAGGGTGCATGTCCATGAAAAAATCTGCATAAAAGTGTCTAACAAAATAATGTGGAACCTCATCATTCCATGGCAATTTCCCATATGCTACCAAAAATATGTTATACAGATGTCCTGCTATGTTGGGGTGCTTAAAATATTTCACCTTCAACATATTTCGCTTTAGCCCATATTTGAAATTGAACATAGAAATAATGTTTTCTTTTGAAACTTTATTTTTTACTACGTCTCATTTATCAGGGCCTATCACCTTTGACTTTTTCCTCCTCATCAGATCGATAAAACTGTCAGTGGTTGGCCCCATCTTTTGATGTGAACCCATAAATATTTACAATGAATGAAAAATAGTATCCAAGTTGTGTTTACTATCCTGAGGGAGATCTAATCTCCTCAAATCATGTTCCAACCTTATTTTAACACCTGAACATTACTCAGGGGTCATTTCTTCAATAATACCTTCTCAGGGAAGCTCATCACCAACATCTGAAGGATAGGTGGACGTAGGCATGTAATATTTTGTTTCTTGATAATGGCGCCTCCTAAATCCACCTTCACCCTCTTCACCAACATTAGAATCTACATGACACCCAATCTCTCTTTGATTGTCTTCCCTCGCACTAAAATGATTGTCTACACACACATTTGAAATTAATTACGAATTTTAACTTGACCTAATTTAACATAAAAACAAATTAAAAAATCAACATAAATACACAAAAATACAAAATCAAAGAAAATTACCAAAAATATTTTCTTGTCTTGATGTATTTCCTACATTCTCAGGTGTAGAAATATCATTGTGAAACCTCTCTAAGAGCGTTGCACCCATAGCACTTGTTTTAGCACATTCTTGAGATGATCTATTCAAAGACTCATTTTATAGTCTCTTCCTCTAACTAGATTGTCGTTTGTCACTCAGAGTCTCAGTCAAAGATGGGGTTCTTCTTCTTCCTTCTTGGGATAGCCTAGAGTGTTTGTGAGGAATGTTTGGAGACTCTTGTCTCAACATCTCACCTCAATATATATCCTTTGAAAATTCATGAATATGAAAGTTCATAAGTTATAAAAACAATAAATGGAAATAATAAATTTATAACAAAAGAATTTAAGCATTTATGACAACTTCAAAGCATCACAGACATATATTGAAAAAACTAGAACACCTATATTTTTTACAATCATTGAAAAAAACAATCATTGACAAAACATTAACTTAAAACTAAAACAAGAAACAATATTACATCATATGTTATTGCTATCCTCTTAGATATATTCTCATAAAAAGATTGAAGGGATCATTGATCAAACCCTCAGGGTAGATATCATCATGACACATAGCTCTTTACCTAATATGTACACCTTTTTACATAAACTCATTGTAATGGGTGACTATGGAATGGTCAAACTTAAAATTTTAACAGCTCAAAACAAGATGCTCTCATAGTAGTAGAAAATCAGATAAGCCACATTTAAGAGGCCAATTCCAATAGAATCTTCTTTGAAAATGACTTATTGACATTAAAAAGGTTATAAAATGCGAAAAGGAATTGTTGGAAAGGGAAGAAAAAAATTGGAGGAAAAAGAGTTGATCTACTTTGTTGGGTCAAGGATATAGGAATCTAAATTTTATATAATTTTTCCAATATGCGGAAGAGTAATAATACTATATGGGACATACATGCATAATATCATTAAAAATTTTATAGTTTCAATTATGCATGTACATCGACAAGCCCAAATTCATCATAATCAATAGTACATAAAGTTGGAAACAGTGAATCTATTGTTGGACACACCTACCACACTTAGAGGGGGGGTGAATGAGTGTGGGGCTCTTTTTCCCAAAACTTCCCTCTTGCACAAAAACTCATCAATTAGAATTCAACATTTATTCATTACCCATTGTTGTTATTTATAACCAGTTATATATGAGCACATATCAGCAACATATATCAGCAATATATCATCAACAAGTCATCACCACAATGAACACAAAGAACACAAGATGTATGTACAATTTTATTTTTATTACGGACTACAATCCTTGGGGTTTATCGGAAACAACTGAATAGAGTACAACTCTACAAGAGTACCATCTCTATATGCAAGACTCAACTTGCATTCTTAGCACCAACTGAGATGAGGCAACAATCCTCAACAAATATCAATATGTACCATAAACAAGAGCATCAACCATGCACCAACCTGTGCCAAACAACCTGTAATCAATCTGTACCATAAAAAAGTGCATCCAACCATGTACCAAGTATATACCAATCATGTTTCAACAACTCATCAAAAATGACTCATCAATATGTACCAACATCATCAACTATACACCTCATGTATGTGTCAACTCATCAACTGCTTGTCTCAACCATGACTAGTTTTGGATTAGTCAACAACCCTAACTTGAAATAATCATAACTTTGTACATGTATTGAATAAAGATATGAAACTGATACACAATTTTCTTCACTGTGTTTTATGAAATTCCTCTAAGTGGCACTACTTGGAACCTCTCAGAAAAAGAGTTATAGAAAAAATGACATACCTTGCTGAATTCTAGCTTATTCTAGAGAGTGACATTGTAGAGCGTGCCCCGCAACAAATATTTGATGAATATATATAAAAATATTTCATAGCATACTAAAGAATATAATATAACCAACACAATTGGTCTCACTAAATTTGGATCTGTTATGAATAATTTATGACGTTTTTACCCGAAACACCTGATTTTGACTAGTTTCAGGACTAGCCACAAACCCTATTTTCCATGGAGTGTAAATCCCAAAATACAACAACCCACAAGATGAATTTTTAACCACAGATACTTGGCTATGCTTTCTAACTTGCAAAGAAATTTCAGGATCTGAATCATTATATAAAAAACGTTATAGCGAAAATGGTGAGATGACCTGTAAATAACATACCTTAGAAAGCACCATCAAAAGAATTTATCCTTCCTTGCATTTTGGCCTTCTTTTCTTCACTTTCCTCATAATTTAGGATTATATATCCTTGGTTACCTCAATCACCTATATATCTTCAATATCCTCAAGTGTTCCACACCAAAAATGCTCAAGAAGCTCTCACAAGAAGCTCTCCATCAATACTCCAAAATATATTCCCACAAGAAGATCTCCATTGATCCAAAAAAAGGATGATCTACAAGAGACCATTTCTATATTATTTATACTTTCATCCTTTAGGTCACTTAACCCATTTCTAGGTCACTTAACCTATTTTCCTTATTTTAGGGTTAACCACTTTCCATAAATAGAAATTTCTCCAATACTTTAACATTTAAATATTCCTTCTTGATTTTGTCACCTTCCTTTATCATTTCTTGATTTTGTCACTTCTCTTGATTATTTAAATAATCCATATTGAATTTGTCACTTTAATTTATCATTTAAATAATATTAACCCATTTCTAGGTCACTTAACATATTTTCCTTATTTTTCGGGTTAACCACTTTCCATAAATATTCCTTCTTGATTTTGTCACCTTACTTTATCATTTCTTGATTTTGTCACTTCTCTTGATTATTTCAATAATCCACCTTGAATAAATAATATTAACCCATTTCTAGGTCACTTAACCTATTTTCCTTATTTTTTGGGTTAACCACATTCCATAAATATTCCTTCTTGATTTTGTCACCTTATTTGATCATTTCTTCTTTTAGGTCACTTTGACTTCTTTGACTTTGGGGGCTTCAAGCCTTCATGTGAGGGTCCTTAATCTTCGTAAGGCCATAACTCTCAAACCAGAAGGAGTTATGCGACATTCCACATACCACCAGAAATGGCATGACAAGCACTATCCATCTAGGATAGCTTTACCAACAATTTCCTTAATCTTCATCTCATTATTCCTCATACAAGCATGGGTCCTCCAACCATTTTTCTAGGATAACTCAATCCGCAAAGCGTCTTCCCATGAGGGATTTCACCATAAGGGGGCCACTTTGGAGTTCATCCATTTATACACCTTATCAATCACAATAAGACAATAATGAGAGCATGGGTCCTCCAACCATTCTTCTAGGATAACTCAATCCGCAAAGCGTCTTCCCATGAGGGCTTTCATCATAAGGGGACCACTTTGGAGTTCATCCATTTGTGCACCTTATAAATCATGATAAGACAATAATGAGTCATCTATACATTTTTCCAACAATGCATCATATACCAATGGAACCACATCGATCCATCTTCATCATGTATCAATGA
>ML783707.1:169298-183247 GCA_009831015.1 Picea engelmannii
TGCAAGAGGGAAGTTTTGAGAAAAAGAACCCCACACTCATTCACCCCCCCTCTAAGTGTGGTAGGTGTGTCCAACAAAGTCCATTCAATAAGTCAAGAATAAAATCAATTTCAATTGTTCATCGCTCGTCTCCTTTACAACATTTTGATTTTTAAAATTGTAGAGAAATGATCATATAAACATTGAAAAGTTAAGTGACATGTATTGATAAATTATTTTAAGATACAACCTTTTAAAGGTAATGTTAAATGGAATATAATCAAAAGTTGTGATCCTTTTCATTAGTTTACTCAGATTATCCTTACTTGCTAGTTTTGAAATAATGATCATATTAAAATGTTCCGCAATAAAGATAATAATAAGAAGAAATTTAAAGATATGACTTGAAGGGAAACACTTAAACATGATAAGAAAGGAAATAAGTAATAAAAAAGAAAAGAAGAGAAGACTTCCGTGAATGATGATTTTCCTTCTTCCTGAAAGTGACACCTTGCTGCACTTATTCAAATTGAAAAAATGAAAGAAAGAAAATAAAATTTAACCCATTTCTAAATCTACTCTACACTATTCTACTCTACATGAACTAAGTGAAATGGAATTTCCAATGTAATCAATGGAATAACTCCAATCCTACAAAGACAAAGAAATTTCCAATTAGAAATATGGATTGAAGTATTTTAGAAATGAAAATAAACACATCATACTTACCTTTACCTTTATGTTCTTTATTAAGAAACAAAGTAAGTATATCCTTACCATTCTGTTGAATTTTTTTAATATATGAACCCTCCAGCCAATATGCAATTCTATCATGATAGAGATCACAAAAGCATGGAATAATGTAAATACATGAAGAAAACTTGCCAAAATTATGGGGACTTGACATAACCATCTATCAAGACTGAAGTGCCCCATTCTCCTAACAATTCTCCACTGGTTCATGAATTTCTTCACATGGAGGATATGAAAAAAACAAGTCATGCTTACCCCCTAGATTTTCTATAAGAAACAAACTAAGCATGAATTTAACATTACGTCGAAGAGTTTTTATATATGATATATGAAGCCAATCTTCAATCCTATCATGAAACTTGGAATGAAAATTATCACTTTGATGAGTTAGATCTACAATTGATAAACATATCGTACAAGGATTCATTATAGAAATAAAATTGTTGGTTTGAGCATTCCTTTTCATGAGATGAATTGGTTCCAAATATGTAGTAGAATCGTGAGAGTTGAATCTAATCAATGAATGAATATGAAGTGTGGAATATTCGATTTCCATAATGAATGCATTGTCTTTTTCAAAAATAAATTGTGTAGAACCATCTTGCGACATATTGTTTTTGCATGTGAGTGATGAAAGTGAAAGAACATCAAATACGACTTATAAATGTTATGTTCGAAATTAATTTCACCAAATATTAACATATCGAAAATATCAGATTGTGATGGAAAAGAGTAAGATACCGTGGGTAAAATATCATGCACACCAGAATCTAAAAAGAGATCAAGATATGAAGAGTAAAATGAATTAGAAATGAGAACATGAAAATATTCTCTTGAGATATGATAATTAACAATGGTATTCTCAAGACATTCCTCTTCACTTGCATTAATAATTTCACTCTGTTTTGGTGATAAATCCCTTAACATAATACGACCTTCTAAATTTTCCTCGTTTATGATAGACAATTCAAAAATTTCGTGACAAACATCTAATCTTTCCTATTGATAAAGTATGATTTGTGGATGAAGGTTGAATGTTTCTTCTTCCAATTGTAGATATACATATATAATCTATTTCATTGGAATGTTAGAATTCTTAAGATCATTTTCATCACCTAAATGTTCTTCAATAATTGAATCTAATTATTAGTTAGAGAAAGAGTTAGAAGAATATGGACATATACCTAGACCCATAATAAAATATCTCTCCATGATAGTTTAGGATTGAAGATGCAATGGTTTAGAGGAAAAAATAGTTTCATTGTCAGTGAGAAAATTTTCAATAGATTCTACCTCCCTTGCTTGTTCAGGTTTTTTTGATGGATTCTTACAAAAAAAATTCATCTTATTTAGGATTTGTAATTGACTCATCATTCACGATTGAATATGTCTTTATGAAATGGGTGCAAACATCAAAGAGGAGATTTGGTATAATTGACATGTCATAAAGATGAAATTTATAGAGAACATGATGGATGTTTGTTGAAAAATGTAAGAACCTCGTTGTTACTACCACAATAGGTAATTTTTTTCTTTGCTAAAATAAAATTGCCTCCCTTTATGCGATAAAAATTAAATCATCGCCATAATATAAATTTCATCGAACCAACATCCCATTATTAAAATAAAATATAATGACGTATTAACAATCAATCACGACCCAAGGTCGACACATCATTACCATAAATATGATCCATCTGTCGACGTATTAACTCAAATAAAAAACAACACATAAACATGGTAATTTAAAGGAACTACCCTCCCTAACAATGATAAGAAATGGAAATAGGGTTCCTTCGATCAACCATCCATTGGATAAATTCCCAAGGCACAAGAGAAATAAATACTAAACCATCATACCGAGACATAAGAGAAAACACAATATAAACAACTTTAATTATCGCGCGAAGGTAGACAAATATAAAATAGAAATGCATCCACATGAGCCATAACGCTCAAGTAAATGTCCATTTTAATTTCTCTGCACAAAGGAAATCCAATCACATAATGAAACATTCATCATGAAAATTCAAGGATGCTGGAAATCTAATTAATTTATCACAACATAAACCAAGGCACTTGGGTAATTATCTAAATCTTAACTTGCGCAACGAATGGATGATCAATCCTTTCGACGTAAAAAATAATCCAATGGAGCTAGAGAACACATTTCTTAATCATTAATGTCAACACCTTTTCGTAGCGCGAGAAGTCCCAAATATAAACAATTGTTCTTACACTTTAATTTGAAGCACACAAGGATTCCATCTTCTACTAAACATTTTCACAGCAACATTCCAAGAGATTGAGGTATCAATTTGGTTGCAAGGCATAAGAGGAACACCTAAAAATCATTCAACATCAAGGTTCTTAAATTAAGCGTGAAATCGCAGGTAACAAATCGGGTTAGTAATACAAGCATTAATGTGACCACCTGGTGTAGGAAATCTAAACACAACCATTCACCCCCACCTTATTTCAAGGTTCTAAAATGTCAATTCTAGCATCTTGACAAAATCTGATCAGTTTACTTAGCCATGAACTCTCAATATCCTAGAATTATAATGGGAGAGAGCCTTGACTAACGATTTCACTAAACCATCATTGATTTTGTATCTAAGTTTTAGAATACAAAAGGGTCTACTTAAAACAACATTTACTCTTGGATGAAAGGATAAATAAGGAGTAATCGGTGTCTCCTGGAAGGCATTAATATCAATCCCAAGAAATTATACTATATCTTATTGCAATTGATAATTAATTTATCCTTCCAAATGAGTTAACCACCATCCATTTGACTAATGAGAAGAGAAGAAAATTGTGCAAACATAAATAACCAAAGATTATTTAATTAATAATAATAAATGATTGTTCTTTTTCAAGCTGGGCAGCGCTCCAGGGTAACGACCTAAATTGTGTGTGCAGCTTCGCAACACCCACGCACTGTTGGATTACTGAGAGGGGGTGGTGAATCAGTGATAGAGAAATTTAATCCTTTTTAACCATATAATATAAGTGTTATATCAATGTAGCATTATCATCCAATAATTGTAGAGTAAATAAGACATGAACAAATGAACAATCATACACATACAAAGTACACCAGTATTTTACGTGGAAACCCAAAGTAAGAGAAAACCACATAATGTTTTTTCTTATATGTCTTGAAGAATTAAATTCATTGGAAGCACTAACTTCCTTTGTTTCTAGATGCAACTGGAAGGAGGCTCCAACCCCCTAGTTTCTCAGGCTACAACCTAAGGGAAGCCCCAACTCCCCAATGCTTTGGCTATAACCAAAACGAGGCTACAACCCCCTATGTTATCAAACTACAACCGGAAGGTGGATGCAACCACTTTTCCTTGCTCTGTCCAACCGCTCTAACGTATAAGTAGAATGATGGAACCAATGTGACACTATCACTATGAGATATACTATTGTAAACATGTACCAATTGTTAGAATATAAAATATTTTGTGCTCATTTTACCATTGATGATACCCTCGTCACCCAACCATAGGCTTAAGCCACCCTCTGAGCACCTTAACCTTTACTGAGAATTACTCTGGAATCAAACCCTAGGCTAGATAGCCAAACAAGGTGTAGCGCATCTTCCTCCAATTATAGCGCACCAACAATAGCAGATTAGATAGTCCAAACCCTAGCCCAGAGATAGTCCAAGCTAACACTGAAACTGCTAGCTGCAGCTCTCCTCCATACGTGTGCACCAAACTAGGAACTGCAGTGCGCACCACTTGCTTTCTGTAATTCTGAGATGTGTCAAATGAGAACTGGCGCCCTATATTTATACTGGTTCTACCATATTTTCTGGGGCCAACTTCTCCTTATGGATATGTGTATGTTCAGTATATTATTATTATTTCTTTCCGACTTCTTCTCTTGGAGGCTAATAACCTAATATAAATTACCTTCTTGAGCCGACAAGACTTCTAAGGTTATTAGCCAACTCATTAGGGTTTTCTCTTGCTTTCTGGAGTCTTCTATTCTCGTCAAGTTCAGACGTGGAGGTAAATACCTCCCGCAGATAGCATAATATTAACACTCCCTCCTAGCTAGGGAGGTATTATAGGTAATGGTCTTGAGCATAAAAACATGCCATTTTACCCGGTAGCATCAATATAGTCATCTAGACTATCTCATGACTAGATCATTAACATTACCATCACCAATAGTTGCATCATCTCTCGAAACCATACTTCATCTACGTAATTAGACATGATGCTAGATAAGTCACTCACAACATAGAGTGATACAAGAGCCACTCTTATAATCTAGAGGAGTAAATGCTCTAAACCAATTTCCGTCTGGAAAATATCTGTTCATCTTTCGTCTGGATGGTGATTATTTCCAATAAACTACTGATAGTCTTCAAGGCAATTAGAATAAAAATAACACACGACTGTGTCTATCCATAGTAGTACATAACAACAATCCAGTGGTTCACTACCACACCAAGTAACACACAAGTACTTGATCAACAACATATAGTCACGAACAGTGGAACATATCCACCACAATAGTCTTCATCTACTGTCATACAGTCTTCATAACAAACATCTGATAGCAACTTGCATAGAAACAATGTTATGATATAAACTGAATCATCTGGGCCAATCTTTCACTCACATCTGTGGGCTATGAAAGAATATCTTCCTCAGGAATAGTGGAACATATCCACCATAGTAGTCTACATCTACTGTCATATAGTCTTCATAACAAACATCTGATAACAGCCTGCAGAGAAACAATGTTATGATATAAATTGAATTATCTGGACCAATCTTTCATTCACATCTGTGAGCTCTGAAATAATATCTTCCTCAGAGTAGAATAATGAGATATCTGGGCTATTCTTCTCAAGCAAGGAAGAATAACTGTCATGTCTTCTGAACATGGACCATTCCCCACCCTGGGCCATTCTTCCTACACTAATCAAAGTGAACCCTAGAGAGAATGTATAACCCTAAGGAATGATGAGTCTAGACCATTCCCCACCCTAGGCCATTCCTCCTACACTAATCAAAGTGCACCTTAGAGAGAATGTATAAACCCTAAGGAATGTCTGTCCCTGATTGTTGAGCCCGGACCATTCCCCACCCTGGGCCATTCTTCCTACACTAATCAAAATGCGCCCTAGAGAGTATGTATAAACCCTAAGGAATGATTGTCTAGACCATTTCCTATGTTAACCACAAGAGGAAAAGACTGTCCTACCTCAACCTCGAAAGCAGACCATTCCTCATGTTAACCACAATGAGAAATCATTGTCCGACAAAGTGGGCCAGTCTTCTTGAGTAACCCTCAAGAAGAGATAATCCCCTATACCACTACCCATGTTAACCACAATGGGAAGACATTGTCTATGATACATAAGCAATCAAACTACTTCGCATGTTAACCACAATGGAAAGTGACTATCCGTCAGAAGTCTCAATCCACTTTCTAAACAGGAAAGCATTTGTCCAAGATGGATTGTTTTTCAAATTTAAAGATGAATGTTTTCAATAATGTTTTTAGTGCTCCCTCCTAACTTGGAGATTCATTTCTTCCTTTTTCAATGAGAAGGAAGTTGTTTCCACAAGCTCTAGCTTGAGTACGCAAACTCTTTCATCTTGGATAGAAGCTTTACCAAATTGTCTGCTTATCTGCTCATATGTGGAGATATGTATTGGAGAGATCATTTTCTCCTTTATGGACTTCATCATGGATAATGTAATGCTTGATTTCAATTGTAATTTAGTCTAGAACACTGTGAAGGCTTCATGTAGATCTAAACAATAGAGTATATCATAGTTGGAAAACTGGAACATATCTATGTGGCACTTCTTCTGTCATCATGAGATCTGATTTACTGAGTAGTCATCTTGATGTTATAGGAAATATTCACCATGCTTCTATTTTGCACTAGAGGTTCTCCACCAAGTTATCTTATTTTATCTGCATATAAGAGTCTCTTTCTGTTATGCCTCAAAGTCTTGAGATTGCTCTTCATTCGCTCTTTATTCAATTTCTCTGGAAAACATTCTTTACATTCATCTGATGTAGAACTCCAACTCATGGATGTTGTGGATGATATAATGACTCATGTAGTGATATGTTTGGTGTATTGGAACAAGTAATCATCATAGTCTTCTCCCTCCATTTGGGAGAACCTGTGGTTCTAGATCTCACAACACTTTCATTCATAAGTCTTCCATACACTGTTCTTCATCACGAATTTTAGTTCCTTTGCTTGATTTCTTTTAGTGAGTTCATATCAGGCTAGTACGCTTTTGATTCTTAATATTATGACTAGTTGTTTTGGATTTTATTTCTTTCTTGGAATCTTCATGTTCTTCTTCATGTTTTTCTTTAGCTCTTGGGTCCATGGAGTTTCTTATAGATTCCATGCCCTAGAGATTCCACTTTTTCCTTTCATCATAGTATCACTGATCTAGATGAACAACTAGGAATACTTTAAGTATTCTCTTTGAAGAAGTCTTCTTCTGTGGTTGAACTGAACACGTACTTGTCTTTCATGACTGCTACCATGGATATATATATTTCATCATCTTAAATGGATCATAGGATTAGCTCCCTCCTAACCCTTTCTTTATGTAAGAGTGCATACAATCATCTCCCTCCATCTAATAGAGTCCATGCTTCCATATGCATCCTTATTGTCTTCTCCAATGTATAACTGGCTCTTTTTTCTAACAAAGTCCACGCTTTTGTCTTGTTATCTTCTACAAAACATCATAAGTCTTTTTCCAATTTCCTCTTGGTTCCTGACTTCTTTCTGTCTTTGCTTCTTCTAAGTCTTTTCATGATTGATTTGGCTTAATAGCTTCCACATGATTTGTATTTCATCCTTTCATGTGTATTATCTAATGATATCCATTTTCATCTTGTTTGTTCTTCCATAGGTATAGTTCTTCTTGGAACACATTATATTTCAAGAGATAGATATACAAGATATGTACAGAGACAATGCAAGCAAGATATGTACAATAAATAAGAAGAGTGTTGTTACCTTTTAGAAGAAGAAGTCTCTTCCTTCCTGAGAAACTAGGAGGTTGGAGCCTCATTCCAGTTGCAGCTGGAAAACAAAGGAAGTTGGTGCTTCCAATGAATGTAATTCTTCAAGACATATAAGAAAAACAATTTTGTGGCTTTATCCCGCTTTGGTTTTCCACGTAAAACACTAGTGTACTATGTATGTGTATGATTGTTAATTTTTTCATTTCTCATTATTGGATGATAATTCTACATTGATATAACACTTGGATTATTTGGTTAAAAATGATTATTATTTCTCTATTACTGATTCACCCCATGTTTGGACAATAAGAAGAGTGTTGTTTCTCTATTAGAAGAAGAGTGATAGTGTGACAATGGTGTTTGGACACCATTGTCACACTGTCACTGTGATATATATCGATGTAAACCTATAGCAATAAACCTAAACCATGCATCAACCTGTACCTCAACCTGTAATCAACCTGTACCATAAACAAGTGCATCAACCATGCACCAACCTATACCAAACAACCTGTAATCAACATGTACCATAAACAAGTCCATCTAACCATGTACCAAGTATGTACCAATCATGTGTCACCTACTCATCAACTATGACTCATCAATATGTACCAACATCATCAACTATACACCTCATGTATATGCCAACTCATCAACTACTTGTCTCAACCATGTACCCAACATGTACCTTAACCAAAATCTATGTTCAATTTCATCATCCAAATATGATGTGTAAATATTTAATAGACCTAGTGTATATAATCACATACCTACAAACCTTCCTTAAATTTAACAACAAGAGACTAGCATTTTCATCAAACTTTTCTTTAGTCTCACATGACTAGTTTTTTATTAGTCAACAATCCTAACTTGAAATAATCATAAATATGTACCTGTAATGATTAAATATATGAAACTGATAAAAAAAATTCTTCATTGTGTTTTATGCAATTCCTCCAGGTGTCACTACTTGAAACCTCTTAGAAAAGGAGTTATAGCAAAAATGGCATACCTTGTTGAATTCTGGCTTATTCTAGAGAGTGACCTTGTAGAGTGTTACCCACACGGAATATTTGTTGGATCGATATGAAAATGTTACACAACATACTAAAGAATATAATGTAACCAAAACATTTGGTCTTACTAAACTTGTATCTATTATGAATAAGTTATGATGTTGTTTCCCTAAACACTTGTTTTAGACTAGTTTCAAGACTAGCCACAAACCCTATTTGCCACGGAGTGTAACTCAAAAAATACAACGACCCACAAGTTGAATTTTTTACCATAGATACTTGGATATGTCTCAATGGAATATAAATTTCATGGTCTTAATCATTCTAAAAAACAATGATTGCGAAAATGGTGAGACGACCTATAAATAACATACCTTAGGAAGAATCAACAAAATAATTTATCCTCCCTTGAATTTTGACCTTCTTTTCTTCACCTTCATTCTGAAATTCGTCTTAGATATCCTTTGGTTACCTCAGAAACCTATATATATT
The DNA here is from genome assembly GCA_009831015.1 of Picea engelmannii. Lineage (NCBI taxonomy): Eukaryota > Viridiplantae > Streptophyta > Pinopsida > Pinales > Pinaceae > Picea > Picea engelmannii. Next base: position 178,580 of record ML783707.1, read on the forward strand.
CAATATTATCAAGTCTGATCTAAAATGAGAGAGCCTTGTCTCTTATTTATACTCTCCAAGTAGCTTCCTTAAAAACATCTTCTAGGTCACTTTGCCTACTTTCCTTATTTTAGGATTTAACCCACTTCTAATTTCTCCATTAAATTTATTATTTAAATAATTTGTTTTGTATTCACTTTGAATTGTATTACACTTATCACTTCACTTTATTATTTACCTTCTAAAATCTCTTAAACCACTTTGATTACTTTGACCTTTGGGGCTTCTAGATGACATATGAGGGTCCTCCAACTTCGTAAGGCCATAACTCTCAAACTGTGAGGATTTCTGTGGCGTTCCACATACCACCATAAATGGAATGAAATGTACTATCCACATAGAGTAGTATTACCTACAAATATATCAAAACTCATACAATTATCCATCAAACAAACTTGGGTCCATTACCCAAACCCGGGTTCTCCAACTTCTTACGGCCATAACTCTCTAACTATGAGGAGTTATGTGACGTTCCACATATCACCGGAAATGGAATGACAAGAAATATCCATATAGGATAGTTTCATTTACAAATTCACTAACCTTAATCTCATTATTCCACAAATAATCATGGGTTCTCTAACCATACTTCTAGGATAACTCAATCCGCAAATAATTTTCCCGTGAGGGATTTCACCATAAGGATACCACTTTGGAGTTCATCCTTTGTGATATTGATATTTATTCAATGGTTGACATCAATGAAAACCAACATTAATCAACAATATCCCCCTTTTTCATTGATGGCAACACTCTGATGCAGAACTGAAATTATGTCATGCAATACTGAAGTCATATCACTCATGGTCCCCCCGGAAACATGCTTCTGTCCTCTGCATCTCTGTGACCATTTCTCCCCCTAGAATTATGTCTTTTTCCTTTGCATTTGATGAATCTTTCCCCCTTTTTCATCAATGGAAAATGTATGTTTCCATCTCGAGCTTCTCCCCCTGACTTAATTGTCCTCTTTATGGTGCTTCCTCGTGTACATCTAAGACATATAAGATAAGCATTCAAAAGAATTTATTTTGGAGTAGAAAAAACTTTGAGTCTCTGGGGAAGATACTCAAAGGCTTCACATGGAAGTGGTTTTGTAAAGGTGTCTGCCACTTGTTCTTTTGTGCCCACATACTCAACTCTGATGTTCTTTTCTACAACCTACTCCCGTAGAAATCGATACTTGATTGGAATGTGCTTCATCTTGGAGTGCATCAATGGGTTCTTTGAGATACTAATGGCACTTGTATCATCACAATAGATTGAAAAGGGCTCATCATACTCAACCTGTATATTTGTCAGAGTTTTCTTCATCCAAAGAACTTGTGTACAACATGATGTTGTTGCAATATACTCTGCCTCGACTGTAGATAAATATATTGATGATTGTTTCTTTCTTAGCCATGATACTAAACACTCACCCAAGTAGAACGTTGCTCCACTGGTGCTTCGTCGGTCATCAATACAACCTACCCAATTTGCATCTATGTAGGCAATAAGTGATAGATCTTTTCCTTTTGGATACCATAATCCAAACTCTTATGTTCCTTTGAGATATCTGCAAATCCTCTTCACTACTAATACATGTGATTCCTTTGGTGCTACTTGAAATCACGCCACTTGTCCAACTGGCTACATTAAATCTGGTTTGGATGCTCTCACATATAGTAGGCTGCAAATCATTGACTTGTATTGCCTCTGATCTATAGACATTGAATCATCATCTTTTCTCAACTTGCAGCTGGTTTGCATGGGAGTGATAACTGGTTTGCAATATTTCATTCCAAAACACTTTAGCATTTCTCTGATATACTTGGTTTGAGAAATAAAAATTCCTTGGTTTCTTTGACGTATCTAAAGTCCCAAAATGAAGGATATTTCTCCAAGTAACGACATTTCAAATTCATTTTGCATATCCTTTGAAATTGTTTAGCTTAACCTGTCATCATCACTACCAAAAATAATATCATCAACATAAACTTCAATTAATAAAATATTACCTTGACTTACCTTGATGTAGAGGTCGTTGTCTGCACTTCCTTTTCTGAACCCTTCCTATTGTAGATACTTATCCAGTCTAGAGTACCATTCTCTAGGATCTTGATCTAGACCATACAAGGCCTTCTTTAATTTACACACATGATATGAGTTCTCTGACAACTGAAATATTTATGGTTGTTCAATGTAGACTTATTCTTCAAGTTCCCCATTCAGAAAAGATGATTTTACGTCCATCTCATACACTTTAATATTTTTGGAGAATGCATACGCTAAAAGAAAACGGATTGCTTCCATTCTGGAAACTGGGGAAAATGTCTCTTCAAAGTCAATTCCTTCAATCTGTGCATATATTTTACATACCAATCTAGCTTTGTTCCTTGTAACCTGTCCATATTCATTCAATTTATTCCCGAAAACCCATTTTGTGCCGATCACATTCTTATTCTTTTTTCTTGGAACCAATTCCCAAGTGTCATTTTTCTCTATTTGATCCAATTCTTCATCCATGGCCTTATTCCAAAATTCATCCTGGTTGAATTCTTCAAAACAATTTGGTTCAATTGTAGATAAGAGCGCTAGGTATGTTTTTTCTAGTGAACATATTCTTCTTCTAGTCTCAAATCTTGCATCTTTGTTTATGATAATCTGATCTAAAGGATGATTCTTCTGTAATCGTCTTCTAGGTGTATTTGGAGACACTTGTTGAACTTTCTCTTTTGTTTCTGTCAGATTCTCTTCATCTTCCTCTTCTACTTCTTTTTCATCTTCTTCTTCTTCTTCTTCGAAAGGTTGTTCCATTGATTCATTTTCTTCTTCCTTTGATTCTGGTTTGCATGTTTCATCAATTGTTACATTGATGCTTTCCACAACTTTGTTCAATCTCATATTGTAGCACTTTTATGCTTTCCTTGTACTTGATTCACCAACAAGTACTCCTTTCTCCACACGAGAGTCAAACTTTTCTATTCTTCCATCTTCTCTTTTGATGTAGCATTTTCTTCCAAAAACTTTGAAGTGCTTCACATTTGTTGGTCTTCCTTTCCATAGCTCGTAGGGTCTTTTGTAAGTGTTGTTTCTAATAATTACTTTGTTTTGAATTTGAACTATTGTATGCATTACCTGTGTCCAAAATATATCTGTCAATTTTAAATCCATTAGCATTGTTCGAGCCATGTCATGTACTGTCATGTTCTTTCTTTCAAAAACTCCATTCCATTGAGGTGTCCTAGCAATGGAGAATTTCCTTTTTATTCCATGACTACTGCAGTAATCCATAAATTCCTTTGAAGTGACCTCTCTTCCATTATCATATCTCAAGCATTTGATTTTTGAATCCATTTCATTTTCAACCATTTTCTTATAGATCTTAAAGTTTTCAAAAGCTTCTGACTTATTCTTGAAAAAGAAAACTGCAGTCATTCTTGTATAATCATCAAATAATAACATAAAATATTTCTCTCCTTTTAAACCCTTTGTTGTAGTTGGTCCAAATAGATCATTGTGCACAATTTCCAGTGGTCTTGTAGTTGAATATTCCTTTGACTTGAACCTAGTATTTGTTTGTTTTCCTTGTTGACAATGCTTGCATAAAGTGTTGGTTGGTTTCGTGATCTGGGGAATTTCTCTGACCGCTTCTCTTTTGCTGACTTTGACAAGGTTTTAAAAATGTATGTGACTCATTCTTATGTGCCATATCCAACTTTCATCTTCCTTTCCTAGACAACACTTTTCATTTCCAATTTACCCTTAACACATATATGTTGCTTGAAGTTCTTGCAATTGTAGCAATCAATTTTCCTGAACCTTATTTTCTTATCTCACACTTTTGTGAATCGAAAGTAACTTTATGACCTTGGGAACACATTTGAATCAAACTTAGAAGGTTATGTTTCATATATTCTACTAGTAGAACATTTTCTTCCTTTCTATTCTCGTTCCCAATTCTAACTGTGCCTTTTCCAATTATTTTAGATGAATCATCATTTCCAAAGGAGACTGATCCATCTATTTCCTTTATTAATGTAAGACACCTATCTCTATCACATGTCATGTGTTTTGAACAGCCACTGTCAACATACCAACAATGTTTCTTCTTCTTAGATTGTAGAGCAAGTGTGAATTATCCATTGTTATATTGATTATGCTTTCTTATCCATGTCCTTTTATGAGGTTCTTGTCTATGACTGTTGTTATTCTGTTGTGGTTCTCTAGGAGGGACTATCATTCAACAATATTTGGCCATGTGTCCAAAGTTGTTACATTTGTAACATTCCACTTCAGTGCTCAAAGATTCACCCATTGTAACTTCTTCTCTGTGTTTCACTAGGCCTTCTTGGACAACCCTTTTGTGTATGACTTTCAAAGTTGTTTATGTTCATGTTGTTAGCTCTGTAATTCATAGATTTATGTCCAAAATTATTACATGCATAACATAAACCAAAAAATATAGTTTGATACCTAGGAGTTGAAGATCTTTTGAAAATAGGTTTTGTTATGAATCATTATTCTTCTTGAGGGCTATCTATCTATTATTGATTCTAAAATATGAATCTTCTCGGTGGAGGAGTGTTCCTGTAATCTTCCTATCCCCTTTGATTGTTTCTGCATAGATTTTTGGATATGTTTCTTGCT
>ML783707.1:193503-204789 GCA_009831015.1 Picea engelmannii
AAGCCCCCGAAGCAAAAATTGCCTTATAAAAGTATATTGTAATTTCATTGTAAATCTGGACTGTTCATTATAAGGTCGCAGATCTAACGGTAGAGATTATGTTAGGGTTTTTGCCCTAGAAGGCAACCCTCTTTTATGAGGGGAATGTATTGCGGCTAGGTATGAGGGTGAATATTGTATTCTGAGAGAGGAGACTGTGAGAGAAAGAAGAGGAAGTTACAACAGGTTTTGTTGTAGGTTGTATCCCTTCATTTGCTGGAAAATAACAAAGGAAGGACCTGGCAATTTCTTTGGTGGACGTAGCCCACACTGGGTGAACCACGTATATTTGTGTCTCTCTTGTATTGTGTGTCTTCTGTGTTTTATTTCTGCATTTGTTTTATTTTATTGCTCCGCGGTCCTGTTTTTTCTAACATTTTTGATCGAGTTGATTGTGTGCGTGAAGGAAATCATGGTTAGAGGAAGCCATGGAGGCAGACGATGGGGTACTGGGGGAGGAGGCATGACGCCTCCAGTAGCATCCACGCCTAAGGGGTCTAACCCCCAGGGAGGCGAGCAGGTTCTTGGTTTGGAATAGATAGTATTTGGTGATGTTGTTGGGATGATGAGACCCTTTCAGCGCATGTTTAAGGCACTGATCAACCGATTGGATAGAGACAAGGCCAGGGCGCCGACACCCGCTGAGGTTCCACCACGCGCACTGGATGTTACGGGTAGCATTCACTGTGAACTTGAGAAGGTAAAATTTCCTGAGTTCTTGGGTGCCCCGGATGACGTAGCTACCGAGTCATGGTTGGAGAATATGGCGATGTGCTTCACACTTCACGATTATACCTCCAACATGAAGGTCTGCATGGCAGTCTTCCAATTGAAGGGGAGTGCTCTTCTATGGTGGAAGACACTCCTGCCGCAGCTGAACATGGCTGTTGATGACATGTCTTGGGAACTGTTCAAGGAATGGTTCCGAGAGAGGTACCTTTCTGAGGAATTCATTGAGCGTCAACTCAATGAGTTCAATGCTTTACGACAGGGAGGTCATACGGTGCTCAAGTACAAGGCATGTTTTATGGCGTTGCTCTGGTATGCTCCACACCTTAACACTGAGAAGCTCAATGTCATCAGGTTTGTGTTGGGCCTTGATGACAGCCTGCATGCAAGGTTTAAATGTCTTGATGCCTCAAACCTTGCATGATGTCGTCCAGAAGTCAATCATTCAGGAAAAGATTAGCTTCATAGAGATGGATTCAGAAGCCAAACAAAATGTTGGAGGAAAGGTTATGGGTTGTACCCTTAGCTTGGGAGAGTTTTTCACGAGGGTCAACTTGTACATCACGATCTTAGGATCTTATGACGTCGTGATTGGTATGGATTGGTTGGAATCAAATGAGGTGATACTCAACTGTAATATGAAACTGTTGAGCTTAGTCGATGATGAAGGATAGAGACGTGTGATTATAGGACGGAACTAGGGAGTATCCCTGAGGTTCGTCTCTTCCTTACAGCTACGGAAAAGTATGCGCAAGGGGTGCAAGCTTTCTGCGATCCTTGCACTAAACGAAAAGGGAGTAGTGGAAGGTCTAGAACACCTTCCAGTGGTGAAGGAGTTTGCGAATGTATTTCCAGAGGAGTTACCTTGGATGCCACTGGAGAGAGATTTGGAGTTTACTATAGACTTGAAACCGGGGACCGAACTGATAGCAAGAACGCCTTATCGGATGTCGACCCCGGAGTTACAAGAGTTGAAAATGCAACTGAAGGAGTTGTTGGACCTGGGACTGATACACCCTAGTGTGTCACCGTGGGGTGCACCAGTTATTTTCATACGAAAGAAGGACGGATCATGGAGGCTTTGCATTGACTACCGTCAACTGAACAAGGCTATGATCAAGAATCAATATCCCTTACCAAGAATTGATGATCTGTTCCATCAAATGAAGGGTACAACGGTGTTCACCAAGATCAATTTTTGATCAGGGTATCACCAGTTACGGATCAAGGAGGATGACGTCCCTAAGACCTCCTTTAAGACGGGATTTGGACATTACGAATTTACTATTTTACCTTTGGGACTGACAAACACCCGAGGGGTATTCATGAGTTTGATGAATGGGGTGTTCTATGAGTACTTGGACAAGTTTGTCCGAGTATTCCTTGACGATATCTTGATCTACTCTCGGACGGCGGAGGAGCATGATGAGCACTTGCGCTTGGTACTACAGTGTCTACGAGAGCACAAATTGTATGGGAAGTTGTCCAAATGCTCTTTTTATCAATCGAGGATTCACTACCTAGGGCATGTCATCTCCGACGAAGGTATCGCCATGGATCCAGCCAAGGTTGATTCTATTATGGAATGGCCTGCACCAACGAATGTCACATAAGTGCGTAGTTTTATGGGTTTCGCAGGATACTATCAACGGTTTGTCGAGGGATTTTCAAAGATAGAAAATCCGATCACAAAATTGTAGAAGAAAAACAAGAAGTTTGTTGGACCGAGAAATGCGCGGAAGCATTTCAAAGGCTTAAGGAGTTGTTGACGGCAACGTTGATACTAAAGGTCCCTAACATGGATGCAAACTTCTTGGTATGCACTGATGCATCCAAGGAAGGTTTAGGCGGAGTCTTGATGCAAGATGGATGAGTGATTTCTTACATTTCGAGGAAACTGAGAAGGCATAAGGAAAACTATGTGCGCATGATTTGGAGTTATTAGCTATCATATATGCCTTGAAGTTTTGAAGACACTACCTTGTTGGACGAAAATTTGAACTAAGGACTGATCATTGTGGACTACAACACATTTTTACGCAAAGCGACCTGAACGCGCGACAATGACGTTGGTTGGAATTGCTTAGTGAGTACGACTTCGAGATTACTTACATAAAGGGAATAGTGAACCGAGTGGATGATGCTTTGAGTCGGAGACCATGCATCTTTTCGGTGTTGCCTCTTCAGACGAATCTACATGAGAAGTTTCTCACTTTACAGCGTGATGATGACTAGTACAAAGAAGTCGAGGATTCTATTGGACAAAACACAATGATGGTACCACGATATGAAGGATTTTCTTTTGATAGCGACGGTTTGTTGAGGTTTAGAGGTCGGATTTACGTACCGCCAAATGATGAGTTGAGGAGGTTGATCCTGAGTGAGGCTCATAGAGTAGTTTATATGGCTTACCCAGGAGTCACAAAGATGAGGGCAGACCTTAAACCCTTATTCTTCTAGAAAGGAATGAAGGTTGACATAGTCAACTTTGTGGCTAGATGTCTAGAGTATCAGTAGGTAAAGGATGAGCATAGACACCCGACAGGTTTACTTCAACCACATGCCATTCTGGAATCGAAATGGGAAGTTATTTCGATGGATTTTGTTGTTGGATTGCCACTGAGGGCAATGAGACATGACTCGATTTTTGTAGTAGTAGACACTCTGACAAAGAGTGATCACTTTATTCCTATGCGTACGATGTATTAGGCACCTGATATAGCGAGAGTTTTCATCAGTGAGATTGTGAGGCTGCATGGCGTGCCTAAAAAGATTATATCCGAACGAGGATCGGTGTTTACTGGACGATTTTGGATGAGTTTTCAAGAGGCCTTGGGGACCCAACTTAACTTTAGTACTGCATATCACCCAGAGACTGACAGACAGACAGAACGAACAAACCAAACCTTGGAAGACATATTGCGCATGTACGTGATGGACCAAAAAAAGCGTTGGGAGGAATTCTTGCCTCTAGTATAGTTCTCTTACAACAACAATTACCAGAGCACCATTAATATGGCACCTTTTGAGTTCCTTTATGGGCGACCGTGTCAGATGCCCTTGAGTTGGGATCGGCTTGAGAATAGGGTCCTGGTGGAACCAGAAGAGATCCAAGAAATGGAAGAGCAAATGAAAACCATAAGACAAAGGATTAAAGAAGTGCAGGATCGACAGAAGAGTTATGCCAATGCGCACTGAGTCGAGCATCGTTACGAGGTCGGCGACCGAGTCGTATTGCGGGTTAAACTGCATAAGAGTTCGATGAAGTCTAGAAAGGGAGATAAACTCTCTCCTAGGTTCATGGGACCCTTCGATATTGTGGAGAGAAAGGGGCCCGTGGCCTATCAACTAGCCTTGCCTGATTCTTTGAGGTGTATGCACGATGTTTTTCATGTATCTATTTTGAGACATTATATTAGTGATCCTACGCATGTGATTGACCTAAGTTCCTTGCAGGTATCAGATGAGGGAGCGCTCATGGCTGAGACATTTTTCATCTTAGATCATCGTGTTCGACAGTTATGACGTCGAACGATAGATCAGGTCAAGGTCCACTGGGACAGTTATAGTCCGCACTCGGCGACCTGGGAGAATGCATAGCATATGCACCAGCAGTTTCCATTTTTGTTTGATAGATAGACTTATGATACTATGGTACTTATGATACTGTGGTGATTTTATTTTGGCATTTATACTGAGAAACTTCGAGACGAAGTTTAGACCAAGAGGGGGTGTATGTAACATCCTGCTCTAGAGAACTGAGAAAACTTATTCTTTGAGGACACTTGCTCACAAGTGATCTGGACTTTTATGATGTTAAACCATTTATACTTGATTATGATGCAATTGACAGATGACATGATGTTTTACTATTTGATGTAGACAGGTGCTATTGACTAAGTTTTATTGAGTGTGCAGGGTTTTTGAACTTGAGGATGCAGAGGCATCGGTGGAACACCTTGGACTCCGAATTGAGTCAGGGAGTGTGCTATTTGGGTTGATTTATTTACTGTGATATTTCATTGATTTGATGATTTGACGTTGACATGTTCTGAATTGATTTTTGATGATGCAGGCTGACGATAGCTTGCCGACCAGACTCACATATGGAGTAAAGGGTCCACACACGATTTCCGGAGAGGTTGAGGGAGTGGGGTGGACAACAGCCTTGCCACCGCCTACTAGCACTCCCACTATGACTCGAACTGTAGGTTAACGATTACCTAGTTTGAGATGATCCACGATGTCGTGAGGGCAGAATGTGACAGTCGCTCATGATGATTCTAAGGGGCGGGCAATAAGGCCGGGGCCTTATTCCTTAGAACCCTTAGTCTCCCACAAGTTCACCTAGTGGAATGTTGACTCCAGGGGTTATAGATGTCTACCAATCAGTCCAGTTTGTGAGTGGCACCCTTGGAGCACATGGTACATCTTGAAGGGCACGTCGCACAAAAGAAACACAAGAAGCGAGTGGCACCCTTGGAGCACGTGGTGCATCCTGAAGGGCACGTCGCGCAAAGGAAACGAACGAGGCGAGTGGCACCCTTGGAGCATGTGGTGCGTCCTGAAGGGCATGTCGCATTGATGTGGATGAAGGAAGAAAACCTAAATATCCCTAAGACAATAACTCCTTAATAAATTCTTAAAATGACACCCCTAAACAAATCGTCGTCTAGTTCAAAATCTAAACCTAAGTCAAAAAAAAAAAAAAAAAACTTCTCTAAGATAAAAATTTCGTTTAACCTTAAGGGAAAAGGCCCTAACTCTAACTCTAAAAAGATCCTAACCGTAATTCTAAATGAAATAGCTCCTATGAATCTTGACCTAATCCTATACCCAAATATCATTAGTAATAGCAATTAACCCTAATAATTATTAAAATAATTAAGCAAAACATCATTATGAGATTTTAGGCTAGATTTCGCACCTCAATATAGTTGAAGGAGAATACAATTTTTAGAACGTACTTGAGCTCTAGTTCTTGGATTTATTAACGTTAACTTCATCCAACTACAACCAATATATCAACGGATACTAGATTTCATAATCTTTTTCAACCATTTAACTTTTAATGAACTCATAACCCTCATTCAAATTGAAACATAACTTTTCTTAAAAATAAAAATATACATACGTAYAGTTTTAGTTAACTTAGACAATAAATTTCATTGAATGCCTCTCCTTCTCTAAACTCAACCTTCAATGAGAGTTCATTAACATATTGAAAGCATAACTCCCTTATGAATGCAATAGTTTTTCAAAAATTAAACTAATTCATAAATAAACGAATACCAAAAGCCATAGTTTTGATTGACAAAACGCATAACCTTCAGTGAATAAATTGAATGCTTAAGGGACTAAACTATATTCCTTAAAACTCATACATAAACTCAGATTGAACCAATAGTAATAAAATTATTTAACAAGTGGGAGTATAAAAAAAAATACGAATTTAAAAATAAAATGAAAAGATGCTTAGCGCATTTACCTTTTGGGTTTTTTTTTTTTTTTTTTTAAAAAAGGAAAATAATTTTGGAGAAATGTGGGGGATGAGTGACACTTGTAAGACATAAAATTTTTAGAGGGTTTTTATTAAAACTTAAAATAAATGTGATTTAGGTCAAAATTCAATAAAATGAAAGGGGCATGGGGGAAAAAAGGGGGAGATCAACTATTAGGTATTGTGATGCTGCCGAAATTGAAAACTGGACTGATTGCTTGTGAGGAGTTGGGATTTTCTCAACTTGGATTGGAGTGGTAGCTCAGCCTTGCAAGGTGAGCTGGGAAGCTAGGCATACCTTCTGGATCATGTGGCCCCTTTGCGGCTCGGGGGGCTGAGGGGGAAGCAAAGTACCCCTAGCGTTTGGCTGGGAGGTATCGGTGAGGTCTCTATGGTCAGCAAGGTCTCTATGGTCTCGGTGAGGTATTAACCTTGCGATAAACCATTCGGATTCTCTACCATCAGTTATGGTACGCAGGTGTACAATTTTTCATTGGTATAGTAGTTAGAATATTATAGGTGGATTCATTTATGGATGAAATCTAATGGGTTTTGGATTAAGATCAAAGTTATATTAAGATTGTTCCATCCTTGAATTAAAATTGTTCAGTTTTTGTTTAGAAAATATGTTCATGAATCCCTGTATAACCCTCACTGCCTTGTGATGGTTCCTTGCTTGACCTTCTTAAGCCCGCCTGTAACCCTTCTTCCCAAGACCTTTTAGTACATAGACTCCTTGCGCGCACTAGTTTTCATGTGTTAATAATGATGGTAGAAATTGGCTTCTTTCTCTGGTGAAATTTTTAGGACAGTTAGATCTTTGACTGATTCGCAACGATTGATGGGCCCAATCACTCTCTACGTCTTGTTGGCTACTCTTTCCTTTGGATTCCAACTCTTAACCTGGAGACATTGCGTTTTCTAAATCATCTGCGATTGTTGTGTATCCTTGCATCCCCTTTTTGCTAAAACCTCTCTGCGTCTACATTGGTAATTACCCTGACTTTCTGTTCATACACTCTGTGTGTGGTGTATAGATGCATTTATGTGGTTGAGTATAGATTCGTTTCTATGGTGTATAGATTTGTTTCTTTGGTTGTGTATAGATGCGTTTCTGTGGTGTATAGATGCGTTTTGGTTCGTACCCTCGTGTTCTTCCTGGTTCTTGAAATACATCCCTTTTTGTGACGACTTAGAAAAGATACACAGCCTTCCCTTTCCATCCATGTCAATTTTAACCCTCATTCATAAGTTGCCAGCAGGGTAAACCTTTCCTGTGTGAATCCAGTTATCATTCTTTCCTCCGTCAATTTCTTTAAGGGAGTGTAATTACTGGCATGGATATATTTTCTTTTACTCGTTTATTGATTATTGAATTATGTTGTGGCTATCGCTATAATATCCAGCTAGCATATCCATAGTGTGGTTATAGAATTTCAGTTAATCGGGTAACCATTTCAAAATCATTTTTTTTTAAGTGGGAGGGGGATTCACCTATGGTTGATTTTTGTTTTACTTTTACATATATATAATTCTTTAATTTCATAGGTTTCCTTTCATTCTGGTTATGCCATTCATTATGGTTACATCCACTCTCCCTCGACTGACCGTGTCAACTGTTTGTCTGCATCCTCCTTTTGCTAGTTCTCTTTTCCATGACAGCCTATTTATTCCCGAATTGCCAGCATTTACTTGGGATCGGCGATTCTAATTGATGGACAGGAAGTCTAATCCTTAGTGGCATTGAGTGTGTTAGAGACAGCGTTAGTTAAGGCTGTGTCTTCATGTTAACATTATTATTGGGTTAGTGTAATCTTAATAGACATTCTTAGGATAATGTAGTGCTGGTATTATTGTTGTTTATGGTAAAGAATTTCAAATGAAACATTTATGTTAGAGCTACTGGTTATGGAACTATAAAGAACAACGTTGTAGTTGTTGATGGTAAAGTTATTGACATGATTATAGGTAACAGAAACGCCTCGATCCTGACTTTACCTTACAGGTCTCTTTATTGTTATCGGTCATTTATTGTTAGCTGCCTGTTGAGTTTCTGTAATGCCTCAATACTGACTTTACCTTACCAGTCTCTTTATTGCTGTCGGTCTTTTATTGTTAGTTTCCTGTTGAGTTTCTTACTTGGTAAAGTGAAAAACAATGCCCTTAAATTTAATTAATTTTTGTGTCTTACGATTCAAATAACCTTAGGGTTTTACTCATTGTTTTACCTTTTATGAGAATTCTTTTATTCTATAAATTACCTTTCAAATTAAAGCGAATCCGTAAATTATGAAAAACATTATAGACCATTATGAGTTATGGGCATTGTAGTCATATCTTGAGATTAATTTATCCTGGAACATTTTTCCAAGTCGAAGGGTCAACTGCTTGGGAACCCTTGACCTATGAACCTTCTTCCATTTGGTATGGACTAGAGTATATATGATGGAATTACACTAACTACTTAATTTCGTTAAGTATTTGATAACAACAATCTTCCTTAATTAATCAAGCATTTAATTTTTAGTTAACATTCATGCAACTTACTACTTTGGTTATTCTTTAAATACAACAATCTACATTGCTATACAAAAGAAACCAACCCTATTCCAGCCAACATTTCATAATCAACAGTTCACTTATTTAGTTAGTATTTAATATTAGCAAACTACTTAAGTTAGTTAATTTGTTCATTAATGATAATACAAGCAATAGAAGTTGATGTAATAGGATGTGAAGGTGAGGTCACATAATTGTTAAAATACTGTTGAAGTATTTATGTGTTAGTTGTTAAGTAATAATGGTAAACGTAATATGGGCTTAATGGAAATAAATGTTAGAAAATTATGGTTTTATAAGGAATAATTGTTAAGATGATTGTTGAATTATTTCAATGGAATGTAGATATAGGGTAGTGATTGTTAAAGAAATATGAAGGTAAGGTGGTGAATGATTATGTCAGTGCTAACATTCAAGGTAAGGGAATTGTAGTGGGTTCATCATTTGGTAATGATATCGCGGCTTAATTATTATGGTTGGGTTGATGACTTATCGACTATGGATTTAAACGAAGTAAATGATCTGTACTTGTGGCTAGTTGAGTCATAGGTTATGCTGAGTCATAACTAATGGTCGTTTTTTGTTAGTGTCCCTCTACCTTGTGCCTTCCATGGAGGTTGTGGTCGTGCATTTATTTATTATTGTACTTGGTTGTCATCATTTCATTGCTTGGTCTGCTTGCATTGTGTGGGATGTAGACACCTCCATGTTCCTCAGAACAATCACCAGCCCTGAGACCTTAAATGGTTAAAATCGATGGGAACCTAGGCTTGAGCATTGATTATGTTTCTTGGAGGTGCTAACCATTGCAGAGTAGGAAGGGTGGGTATTCAGTCTTATTATTATCGCTTGATCATCGTGAACGCATGTTGTTACCGTGGTACGTCATGTGTCGTCTTGCTGTGTTTGTCTTGCTTGCGTCTTGTTCATTGTCTGTTTACTAGTTTCTGCCTTAGCAGTCGGCCAGGAGCCTATTTGACCTTCTCTCTCTCCGGAGCAGAGGACTAAGATTAAATGCCATGTTTTTCTGTGCAGAATAGTAAATCTACTTTTTGGATTCTTATTTATGTCTATGGTCTTTTAATGCTTGCAGTTACTTGTTGTGCGCCTTATGTCCTTTTTGTTGTGATCATCGTGGTTGTGTCTTGTTATTTCTTGGGTGGCAATGTAGAGTCAAGTGTGTCTGTTTCCTTCTACACGTGTGCACACACACTATAAAAGAAAAGAAAAAAATCACCTGTTATCAGAGTTATTGTCGTGAGTGTGGAGGTTGTTACACTTTTATTTCTAATTGCATCCAAGTACAGACTTGTCAAGATGAGATTTTTGAATGATGATAATGTCATCCAAAATGTTTCATCTATTCTTCATATTTTTCTTTTGAATATCCTTTCTTAATGTGACAATCTCTGCTTCCAAATTTCCAATGTTCCTGTCCTTTTCTTCTAGATGTTCTTTGAGTGCTTGTTCAATTCTTTTATCTTCTTCTATTTGAACCTTCAAAATTGTGATCATTTGTTCTAGTTCTCAAGTATCTTCTTTCTTGTCTAGTTCCGCTTGTAGTGTAATGGATCTACATTAATTTAAGCAACCATTAATTTTCAATGCTATTGTAAAATTTAAAAATTACTTCATCTAGAAAATTCAATCAAATATTTCAATAAATAAAATTTACTAACAATTTAATTCAAAAGATTCATAACTCTAACATGAACCTGATGTTGTCGCTTGCTTCCTTAGCTTGAACCTGATGTTGCTCCTTAGGACACCCCAAAACCAACCTCCCTATCAACTAGTAGCGCCTAGCCCTATGACATCAATGGATGTCCTAGCTCTCCGAGCCCAAAACCTCCGCAGCCCCCCGGTGCACTGTAAATTCCACTGTAATTTCACTCTGTCCCATAATCCCAGCAATCCCCAAAATCCTTTCTTCCCCCTCATAAAATGAATCCCCTCAACTCCTTTCTCCCCCCCCCCCTATTCCTCCTTCACCACCCCCCTACATTAACTCCCACCTAACTCTTTATTACACCTTATCCCCCCGCCATTAATACCCTTATCCATTCATTCATTACTTATCCTAACGTATTGGATACGTTATCCCTTGTGGGATACGTAACCCAATTTAAACATTATATTTTATTATCCACCCCTTGTTTAATACTTAATTAATTAATTAATAATCAAATTAATCATTAACCATATTGATTAAAGAGTTAATTATACTTAAATTAAGCATAGTCAAGAGTAACTAATTAATAACAAATAATTAGTTAAGGTTATTTAATAACTAATTATAGTTTAGCTAATTTTTAAGATTATTTATTAAATTAATCATCTTAATAATTAAGGGTCGTTACATACACCCACCCTTCAGGAAACTTCGTCCCGAAGTTAAGGTATCTTATGGTACAAAGAACAAGAACATGGTTCACACATTTATAACAAGTAACCGACAT
>ML783707.1:207289-311269 GCA_009831015.1 Picea engelmannii
AAAGAAGAGCTTCTTCATATCTGCGTACATCTTTTTCACTCCCGGATGCGCACAATAAAGTGATCTATGGGCTTCCTTCAGTATGATGCTTCGAATATCCCCATTCTCAGGGATGTACATCCTTCCTCGATATCTTAACAATCAGTCTGTTTCCAAACTATACCCTTCGTAATTTGGATCTAACTGCCTCCCACTCTGGAGGTTGGAAGTAACCTTTAAATACCAACTGTCTCCTTGCATTTGTTCCAACACACGTTCCCTCAGATTGACCTTTAAGGGTACCAAGGAGAAGATTCGTGGTCTCCTACTCAAGGCATTTGCGACCATATTTTTCTTTCCCTTGATGTACGATATACCAAAATCGTACTCACTCATAAAATCACTCCATCGCCTTTGCCTTGCATTCAGATCTCTTTGAGTGAAGAGATGTTTTAAACTTTGATGGTCTATTTTGAGTTCAAAGTTTCGCCCAACAAGATAGTGCCTCCAAAGTTTCAGAGCTAGCATTACAGCTGCTAACTCTAAATCATGAGTCACGTATAGCTCTTCATGTTTCTTCAACTTCCTTGACGCATAAGCTATCACTCCTCCATCCTGCATTAGCACGGCCCCCAACCCTTGCTTCGAGGCATCCGTGCAGACTGTGAAGTCCTTTTCCATATCTGGCACTCATAGAATTGGCGCACTAGTTAGTAACCTCTTAAGCTCAATGAACACCCTGTCGCATTCTTCTGTCCATTCATACCTGACCCCCTTGCGTTGCAAAGTGGTGATGGGTTTCGCTATTTTTGAGAATCCTTCCACAAATCTCTGGTAATAACCTGCTAGCCCCATGAAGCTCCTCACTTCATGGGCATTTTTTGGCACTGGCCATTCCATAATGGCCTTCACCTTTTATGGGTCCACCGAGATCCCTTCGTCGGAAATGATATGACCTAAATAGTGGATCTCTTTCTAGAAGAAGGAACACTTCGACAACTTACCATACAATTTGTTCTCTCTTAGGCAGGAAAACACTATTCGCAAGTGTTCCTCATGTTCTCTTTCATTCTTGGAATAGATGAGGATGTCATTTAAAAAGACTTGTACAAAACGGTCTAAGTACTTCCGGAATACGTCGTTCATGAGGCTCATGAATATTGCTGGCGCATTGGTCAATCCGAAAGGTACTACAACAAACTCGTAATGTCTGAACCAAGTTCGAAAGGCATTTTTTGGGATATCACCTTCCTTAATCCTTAACTGATGATACCCTGATCGCAAATCAATCTTTGAGAATACCGCTACTCCTTTCATCTGATCGAAGAGGTCATCTATTCGCGGCATCGGGTACCTATTTTTCATTGTAGCACGGTTCAAGTCCCTATAGTCTATACACAGTCGTAAGGATCGATCCTTCTTATTTAAAAAAATTACCGGTGCACCCCAGGGTGAGACACTAGGCCTTATTAGCCCTAAGTCCAGTAACTCTTTCAGCTGCATTTTCAATTCACAAAGTTTCGGTGCTGTCATCCGATACAGAGTTTTGGAAATTGGTTCTGCACCAGGTTTTAGCTCAATAGTGAAATCAATCTCCCTTTCCGGAGGTAACCCTGGTAACTCGTTCGGGAAAACATCTTGAAATTCTGACAAGACCGGATACTGATCTAATGAGGGTCCCTTCCTGTCTTTCACTGCCTCTACTACATAAAGTCGACACCCTTGTCTCAAGCATCGCTTGACCTTCATAGTTGATATAAAGCGTAATGACACTTTTCTTTGTACACCCTGAATCTCTATTGGTCTTCCTTCATCATCGACCCAAAACACCGTCTTTGCGAAACAATCTACCAAAGCTCAATGAGCTGCTAACCAATCCATTCCAATGATTAGGTCATATTCCCCAAGAGTAGTGACGTATACTTTCAACCTGGTAGTACACACTCCCAGGTCTACTATACAATTATCGACGCTAGGTCCTACTACTTGTTTTTCTCCCAAAGCCATCTCGACTTGTTTAAAGTCATCGTGATCGTAGGCTGCCAACCCACTCTTTTCTAATGCAAATGGTGAAATGAAACTATCTGTCACACCAGAATCAAACAAAATCTTAACATTGATATGATTTAGCGTACCTGACGACTCCACCACCGTGGATTGATGTTCGACCTGACGGTTATTAACTGATGCGTGAATATGGTGGTTGCTACTTGCTCTCCCCATCGGCGCCTTTCCTTCTCTATGCACGAACCCTGATTGTAACTCTGGACAGTCCCGTTCGTAATGGGGTCCTTTGCATCTCCAACAGGCAATACGAGATTGAACCGATGCACTGTTATGTGACTGATTCCTAAACGAGTTCCTTCCCCTGGAACCCCTGCCCCTGCTCACTGTTCCCTGAGATGGTCGTGGTCCTATCTGCATCGTTGGCGATGAATGAGATGCTGCGCTCGTTTCCATTGAAATCCCTGCAGCTACTGTCCTTGGTGCGAATCTCTTACCATATGGCAGTGGCCTTGAGCCCCCTCCCCTAGGAAATGTCCTCGGGGCCTTTCCTACGAACCCCGAGCGATGCGGAAATGTCGATCTTGCACCCCCAGTTAAGTTCTTATGTTCTTCCATGTAATGTGTACTTTCCACTGCCTCCGCTACTGAAGACGGCTTCCACATCCTCACCATAGCTCTTATCCTAGGGTTCAATCCATAGATGAAATGCTATGCCTGTCGTTGGTCACTATCCATATACGACACATATTTGACCAGTTCCATAAACCTGATCTCGTATTCTTCTACCGTTTTGTTTCCCTGTATTAAGGCATGAAATGCCCCTACCTGTTTCTCCTCGTAGTACGCTGGTAGATATTTCCTCTTGAACCTTTCCTCAAAAAGTTCCCAAGATACTGTGTCTAGGGTAAGGTGCAGTTGTCTTTCCAGGTTACCCCACCAGTTCAGGGTGATGTCCCTTAACTGAAAAATGGCGATCTTTGCCTTTGAGTTGGACGCATAGTCCCTTAAGGCAAAACACCTGGTCATGCCTTCCAACCATGCTTCCGCGCGTTCACTGGCACGACCTCCAGCAAACTATGGAAGTTTGATCTTTTGCAATTATCGTGTGATGTCTTCAGGTGGAGGTCCTCCCCCTAAATCCCTTGATGCTTCTGGATTACTTGTTCCAGACGGTGGGGATTCCGCTTCAGTCCCTGCCGGTTGTTGCCCCTTTAAAGTCTCATTGATGGCTTCCAACGAGTGTAGTATGAGGGCGAGTTCGGGCGATGGTGGTGGTGGCACTGGTGGTGCTTACGACGATGCTCCCTTGCCTCGACCTCCTCGAGTGCTGACCATCATATGCATTCTAACCTGCATCAACCAAAGTTGTCAGGGTGAGTTCCAGGATGTTTTAAATTGGTGCTACTCAAACTAGAAACAAGGTTAGGCGTAAGTTTTCTTTACTTGTCTGTAAACAGATGTTACTCCATTAGGGGATTGGCTCGGTTAGGGTTAGGTTTAAGCATCTAAGCTTCGTTTCTTCTCCCCTACGAAAATAACTATTGGTTCCTTTTCCTTGTGGCTATGCTAGCTTTGCGCCTTACTCGCCACTTCCTAGGCTTACGCTCCTAACGAATATGCCGCCTTGTTCGCGCTTGTCCTAGTTTAAATAGGATTAAACTGCGGCAACTTGAATAATCGTCCACAACTGCCAGCCATGTTTCAGCGTTCACCAGCGCTATGTACCTTTCGACATTAGTGTTCTTCTTAAGATGCCACGTTGAGCACATACGTCCCTTTGTGGGCTCCTCCATTCACGTCTTTGGCACTTGATAGCTTGGCATGCGACCTGTATGGCTCAAAAGGTGCTTGATAGTTTGGCATGTGGTCTAGTGTATGATAGTTAAAGTATTTAAATGTTAAATTAATTGTAAAGGAAACAAAGCATGGCACGTTGGTAGGGCGGCCATTGTGAAAGCTTTGCACGGTGGGGAGGTTCGGGGTTCAAATCTCATGAACTCCATTTAAATTTATCCTTAGCCTTATTTTATTCGAACTTAACTAATATTTTAATAATTTTTTAATAAAATTACTAAAGTTAACTAGTTTAATTATTAATGCAAAGTTAATATGTATTAATTATACTTTATTAATTTAACAAGTATAGTTTATTATTTACATATTATATATATTTTTTAATAGTTACGCTAGTGTAATTTAAATTATAAAACTAAGATTTAAATTAAATAAATAAAAGAAATTTATTTATTCGAAATGAAAATTTAATTATAAAAAAAAACGCATTTCCTGGCAGCCTTTAAGGTCGGGCTCGGCATGAAGCCCATGTGCCCGGCCTCCGGCTCCTAGTACCAAACACCTATCCCTCCCAACCTTAAATGCGACATTCCTCTATCGTCTCTCCCCTTTGCTTTGCTCAGAATTTCTTCCAAGAATCTTCGCTAGCCATGGATCGCATCCTCGCCATTGTTCTGAGCACTTTGCTCCTCTCCGTCTACTTCAGCCCCCCCCCCCCATTGTTGTTTGCTCAGGAGTCTATAATCTGGCAATGGAAAATTCTCCCCCTAGTGAGATCCTCCTCGTGAGACTTGACGTTGGCGCTTGGTCTCGGCTATCTTGTGCCTTCAAACTAAAATTTAACAAGAGCTAAATGAGATGGGTAGTCTGCAAGAGAAGGAGAGGGGAAGTGATGGGCGATCTTAGCAGCCAGCCACAGATCACGCATTGCAATGTTGGAGAAATCTCTCCAAACGCCTCCACTTAGTAGTTCAATATCTATTCAAAGTTTCATCCTCCTATGTCTTCGGCAGAGGCGGCAGAAGGCGAAAGCACGGTCTTCCCTTACCATTGCCATCCCTTCCACCACGTAATATTTTCATCCCTTACTCTGCTTACCAGGTGCATTGGTTATAATTTCTAGGGCCAATATTCCTTTCATTCAACAAATTTCCTCATGTTAAAATGCAAAGAGTGGTAACTTTTGGGGGGTTAATGAACTTACGTAATATTTTGAGATGGATTACATTATCAGATTAGGCTTGCAGATTTAATTCCAGTGCAGTTATTGTGGTTATCAAATTTTCACTAATTTAAAGGTGAGAAGCATATGATGAGAAAATCAATTTTGTGAACACCCTTATGTTGCATTGTGGCCGGCATTAGCCTGCCTGTTTATTGAAAATTTATGCGCCCAGTTGATACGAGCCACTGCTTTCTTTTAAATAGCAACCATATACATGTAAAATCTAACAGAAAATATGTTCTATATCGATGCGTAGCAGTAGTAGATAAATAGCGTTCAATCTATTCTTCCCACCGTCTGTTCATGCATGAGAGCCACGGCCCGGACCCAGGCAAGGCCCACCATTTACTCCACGCACGAAGGTTGAGTCATTTTTTTTTTATCGGATCCGGGAACAGAAAAGAGAAGGATGCCTTATTAATACTATAATCATTGAGCTAAGGATCTGTGGCTACGATCTATTCTCTTTTTTTTTTTATTCTCGGTCTGATTTCATTCGGATTTAATTCATGGACAGAATAATGCCATTGCTTTCTGCCATTGGGAATGCTATTTATTTGCTTTGATATTCTCCTTTGCGAAGAGAATAGCTACTAATGGTGGACGTGGGTGATTAATTAGGCTTGTGCTCACATTGAAATGTTATAGGCACGCTTGGATTTAGGTTACTGAGTAACTGAGCAATTCTTACCAAATGCACTTACATTGTAATGGTTTGCCTCCTTTACATGCGATGACCTTCATGTCTCTCTAGTTAACCATCCAATTTGCTTTATATGAAAGGAATTTACCAAAGATATCTCCAATACTTAACAGCTGAGTAGAAACTGCCAAAAAGGGGCGAATTAGTGGAAATTGATACTTATGTATCTGGATCAGGGAAAAAAATAGTTTAAGGCGTGATTGGCTTGTTCATGACTACAAAACTGGTTGCATACTTGCACGAACTACCAGCACCTAGGTTATGATGAACAGAAAGACCAGAAGACTATCCAAATTTCCAGAAGCAGTGAAAGAGAAGATATCTCCATATTATCTTGAAAGCTCGGTGATTGACCAGAGTCATCATGAAAAATTAGACAAGCTGGCTGATGAGACTGCTGATTACATCCATTCAGTTTTAACACCAAAATGGACTGACTTGGATTAACTCTCGCCTTAGGATACAGTAGGTACTTTTTTTTTCACGTCCAATATATAAAAAAAATGGAATACAGTAGGATTAACTCTCGCCTTAGGATATAGAAAAATAGAATTAGAATACATACACATTTTTCACGTCCAATATATGTGTTGTCTTTAAGGTACTTTTTACTGACTACATACTAATGAATATCCTGGTATAATATTTTCGCATCCTCCCTTCTATCGGTATCTACATCCTTCAGGTTTTTTATCATGTTTTCCCACATATAACTGTTGACAATGTTTTAAGATGGTGTGTATGATTATGAAAAGGTGGTATGTTTAAAGTGTCAGATTATTTTCTTGTTTTGAATAATGTTGCAAAATATTTTTGGGATTTTCAAAGACTCCAGAACAATCAATATTCCATCTCTGTTGGGTATACATCTTATACTTTGCTTCATCTCATTTCCTCTGTACTCTGGCACTACATATGAATTGAATGTCTTAACAAGCCTTGCTATATTTATATCGCCAATTTTGCATTGTTTCCTTCATTGATGATGTGCACATGTTTGATGGTATCCATGCCATCCAATTGCTACTAAATATTTACTACTTTGCTAAATTGCTACTAAATATTTACTATGTTGAATTGCTGCTAAATAAAGGGGATTAGGGATTTAACATAATCATAAAACACCCTGAAAAAGTTTAAACTTTTAGGCACAAATTATGGGATTGCTTCACTTTTGAAATAAATTGCTTCTATGTAAATTTTGGGCAGCTAAAATTAAGATAGGCCGTGCTGCAAGAGGTGGTTTGTGTAACAACACTTAGTTGTTTGTTTTACTTCAGTAAATTCATATTTTTACATTTTCCATTCTTGTTGCATATATATATATATATATATATATATATATTTATTATCACTTAATAATGCGTTTGGTTTGGTTTGCAGGTTAGGCGGGAGGGACTTTGATCTCGGAACTTGGCCCTTAAGGCTCCAGCATTTCACCCAATTGCTCCGATACCATATGTAATGGCTCTACATTAATTTAAGCAACCATTAATTTTCAACGCTACTATAAAATTTAAAAATTACTTAATCTAACAAATTCAATCTAATATTTCAATAAATAAAATTTACTAACAATTTAATTCAAAAGATTCATAACTCTAACCTGAACCTGATGTTGTCGCTTGCTTCCTTAGCTTGAACCTGATGCTGCTCCTTAGGACACCCCAAAACCAACCTCCCTGCCGACTAGTAGCGCCTAGCCCTAGGACATCAATGTATGTCCTAGCCCTCCAAGCCCAAAACCTCCGCAGCCCCCCGGTGCACTGTAAATTCCACTGTAATTTCACTCTATCCAATACTCCCAGCTCTCCCCAAAATCCTTTCTTCCCCCTTGTAAAATGAATCCCCTCAACTCCTTTCTCCCCCCCTTATTCCTCCTTCATCGCCCCCCTACATTAACTCCCACCTAACTCTTTATTACACCTTATCCCCCCACCATTAATACACTTATCCATTCATTCATTACTTATCCTAACGTACTGGATATGTTATCCCTTCTGGGATACGTAACCCAATTTAAACATTATATTTTATTATCCACACCTTGTTTAATACATAATTAATTAATTAATTAATTAATAATCAAATTAATCATTAACCATATTGATTAAAGAGTTAATTATATTTAAATTAAGCATAGTCAAGAGTAACTAATTAATAACAAATAATTAGTTAAGGTTATTTAATAACTAATTATAGTTTAGCTAATTTTTAGGATTATTTATTAAAGTAATCATCTTAATAATTAAAGGTCGTTACATGTAGTTTCTTGTTTTTCTTCTTTTCTCTTCTGATAACTTCTATGGAACACATCAATTCTTCTCGATAGTCAACTTCCGCCTCTTCAATTTCTTCTTTGACTTCTTCATATTCTTCTTTGGCTTCTTCATATTCTTCTTTGGAGCATTCTTTATAAGAGTCTTCTACTTCCATGAATAGAACTCTTCTTGTCTGACTGTCACCGAATTCATCTTCATCTGATGATGAGATGTCTTCTTTGGTGCATAAGATTTTCTTGAAAACATTCTTTGTAGTTATTTTTCCTTTATATGTTTCTTTTCCTTTTGAGTAACCTTCATCATTTATTTTTTTCTTATGAGGAAATTTGTTAGAAAAATGACCAATACCATCACAATTAAAACAAATTAAAGGAATCTTACCTCTATACCTACCATTGGTTCCCTTGTTCAATCTTTTGATGAAGTTGGCCACTTATTCATCATCATCGGTGACGTCACTACTACTGCTATGTTCTTCTTGTTTCTTTTCCTTTTTCTTTGATCTTTTGGATACTTTGGAGGCTACTTATTTTACATCTCGATTTTCTTGTTCAGTTCTCATTTGATATGTTTTGAATATTCTATGTCATTCATCCATGCTTATTGAGTTTAGATCTGATATTTCTTCTAGTGCTGATATCTTAGGGTCAAATCTCATAGGAAGAGATCTTAGTACCTTTTGAACAATCACAGATTCTTCATTTTCTTCTCCCAATCCTATGATTGCATTCATTGTTTCATTGACTCGTAATAAGTAGGCTGCAATATTCTCATCTTCCTTCATATTTAGTTGTTAAAATTGACCTCTATAAGTTTGAAGCTTTGTTGCTTTGAATTTCCTTCATAAATATTTCGAAGCTTGTCCCAAATCTCTTTAGAGGATTTACAATGTGAAACTTTTGTGAATACCATTTCACTGAGACCTTTCAAAAGTGCATTTATGGCTTTGGAATTATTCTAATGGAGTTTCACTTCTTTGTTATTTGTTGGTGGAACTGCTGGTACTATGTATCCATCTACAATTGATTTCCAAATTTCAAATTCCTATGCCTGTATATATGCCTTCATCCTTATGCTCCAAAAAGCATACATCTGTCCATCAAACTGTGGTATTCCATTTTTATACAAGTTGTTTCTATCCATGATCTACCTTTTAGTGATTAAACTGTTTTCTGAAAGAACCTCCTCTGATACTAATTGTTGGATTACTAAGNGGGGGGGGGGTGAATCAGTAATAGAGAAATAATAATCCTTTTTAACCAAATAATACAAGTGTTATATCAATGTAGAATTATCATCCAATAATGAGAAATGAACAAATAAACAATCATACACATACACAGTACACCAGTGTTTTATGTGGAAACCCAAAGCAGGAGAAAACCACAGAATGTGTTTTCTTATGTCTTGAAGAATTACATTCATTAGAAGCACCGAATTCTTTTTTTTTCCAACTGCAACTGGAAGGAGGCTCCAACCTCCTATTTTCTCAGCATACAACCTGAGAGAAGCTCCAACTCCCCAATTCTCTAGCTACAAACAGAAGGAGGCTACAACCCCTTATGTTCTCTGGCTACAACCAGAAGGTGGCTACAACCACCTATCCTTTCCCCATCCAACCGACCTGAAGTAGAAGTAGAATAATGGAACCACTGTCACACTATCACTGTGAGATATACCACTATAAACCTGTACCAATAAACATGAACCATGCATCAAGCATGCATCAACCTGTACCATAAACAAGTGCATCAATTATGCACCAACATTTACCAAACAACCTGTAATCAACATGTACCATAAACAAGTGCATACAACCATGTACCAAGTATGTACCTATTATGTGTCACCTACTCATCAAATATGACTCATCAATATGTACCAACATCATCAACTATACACCTCATGTATGTGCCAACTCATCAACTACTTGTCTCAACCATGTACCCAACATGTACCTTAACCAAAATTCTTCATCAATTTCATCATCCAAATATTATTTGTAACTATGTAATAGACCCGGTGTATATTATGACATACCTTCATACCTTCCTTAACTTTAACAAGAGACTAGCATTTTCATCAAACTTTTCTTTTGTCTTGCATGACTAGTTTTGGATTAGTCAACAACCCTAACTTGAAATAATCATAAATATGTACCTGTAATGAATAAAGATCTGAAACTGATAAAAAAATGTTTTTCAGTGAGTTTTATTCAATTCCTATAGGTTTCAATACTTGAAACCTCTCATTAAAGGAGTTATAGCACAAATGGCATGCCTTGCTGAATTTTGGATTATTCTAGAGAGAAACCTTGTAGAGCGTGCCCCACATGGAATATTTGTTGAATTGATTTGAAAATGTTAAAAAGAATACTACAGAATGTAATCTAACCAACCCATTTGGTCTTACTTAATTTGGATCTCTTATGAAAATTTTATGACATTGTTTCCCGAAACACCTGTTTTAGACTAGTTTCAGGACTAGCCACAAACCCTATTTTCCATAGAGTGTAGCTCTAAAAATGAAGTAAAACACAAGATGAATGTTTTACCACATATACTGGGATATTCTTCCTCAATTCCATAGCAATTTCATGGTTTGAATCATTCTAGAAAAAAAATTATTGCGAAAATGGTGAGATGACTTGTAAATTACATACCTTAGAAAGCATCATCAAAAGAATTTATCCTCCCTTGAATTCCAGTCTTCTTTTCTTCACCTTCCTTCTGAAATTTGGCTTATATATCCTTTGGTTACCTCATAAACCTATAGATATTCAATACTCTCAAGTGTGAACTGAAATTAGAGAGCCTTGCCTCTTATTTATACTCTCCAAGTAGCTTCTTTAAAAACATCTTCTAGGTCACTTTTCCCACTTTCCTTATTTTATGGTTAACCCACTTCTAATTTATCCATTAAATTTATTATTTAAATAATTTATTTTGTATTCACTTTGAATTATAGTACACTCATCATTTCACTTTATTATTTACCTTCTAAAATCTCTTAAACCACTTTGACTACTTTGACTTTTTGGGGCTCCTAGATGACATATGAGGGTCCTCCAACTTTGTAAGGAAATAACTATCAAACTGTGAGGAGTTATGTGACGTTTCACATACCACCAGAAATGGAATGACATGTACTATCCATATACAATAGTATTACTTGCAAATATATCAAAACTCATACCATTATCCATCAAACAAACTTGGGTCCATTACCCAAACCTGGGTTCTCCAACATCATATGGAAATAACTCTCTAACCGCAAGGAGTTATATGACGTTCCGCATACCAATGGAAATGGCATGACAAGCAATATCCATATAATATAGTTTCACAAAAAAATTCACTAACCTTCATCTCATTATCCCACAAATAATCATGGTTTTCTAACCATAACTCTAGGATAACTCAACTTGCAAAGCGTCTTCTCATGAGGGATTTCACCATAAGGGGACCACTTTGGATTTCATCCTTTGTGCTATCAGGCTTTATTCAAGGGTTGAAATCAATGACAGGCAACCTTAATCAACAAAATATCCATCAACCTAAGCCAATTGTTTGACACACACATGGGATAATGGTTTAACTTCTAGGAAGAATTCAAGGTTACTTCACAATTACTAAATGATATGAACACACAAACAATTACATATTGAAACCTGGGAGTAAATTCTAGTAGTTGTGGGAAAATGAAATAATTTCACAATGGGAGGGATCATGAATAAAGTTTGGTTGATAAAAACAATTTAGAATGGTAAAGGAGTCATGATTTACCTCACTAGATCACACCGAACATCATGGGCAGACAACATAGAAAGTAGATCTGCAATCAGAAGTAAATACTTGTCGACTAAAATTAAGCAGGTTTAAATTGGCTTGGATGGACACTTGGATCGATGATGGTAATCCAAAATTTCAAGAAAAAAGCATCGACTAACAACTTGTAGTGTGGGGAGTGGTGCAAGAGCAGTCTGAATTGTCAGTGGTGACCAAAATTTTGGGAAAAATTAGGAGAAACAAACAACTAGATGAAAAGTGAGGGCCATTCGAAACAAGGATAGGTAAGGGTTTTGTCTATTATGGAATTAAATGCCGAGAAGGGAGGCAAAATTTTTCATGTAATTGTTGGATTACTGAGAGAGGGGGTGAATCAATAATAGAGAAATTTAATCCCTTTTTAACCATATAATCCAAGTGTTATATCAATGGAGCATTATCATCCAATAACTACATAGTAAATAAGCAATGAAGAAATGAACAATCATACACATACATAGTACACCAATGTTTTATGTGGAAACCCAAATCGAGAGAAAACCATGGAATTCTTTTTCTTATATGTCTTGAAGAATTACATTCATTGGAAGCACCAACTTCCTTTGTTTTCTAGGTGCAATTGGAAGGAGGCTCCAACCCCCTTGTTTCTCAGGCTACAACCTGAGGGAAGCTCCAACTCCCCAATTCTCTAGCTACAACCAGAAGGAGGCTACAACCCCCATTGTTCTCCATCTACAACTGGAAGGTGACTACAACCACCTGTCATTTCCCCATCCTGCCACCCTGAAGTAGAAATAGAATGATGGAACCACTGTCACACTATCACTGTGAGATATACTGCTATAAACTTGTACCAATAAATTTGAACCATGCATAAACATGTACCTCAACTTGTAATCAACCTGTACCATAAACAAGTGCATCAACCATGCACCAACCTGTAATCAACCTGTACCAATTTCATCAACCATGCACCAACCTGTACCTCAACCTGTAATCAACATGTACTATAAACAAGTGCATCAACCATGCACCAACCTTTAATCAACCTGTACCAAGTGCATCAACCATGCACCAAACTGTAATCAACCTATACCATAAACAAGTGCATACAACCATGTACCAAGTATGTACCAATCATTTGTCAACTACTCATCAACTATGACTCATCAATATGTACCAACATCATCAACTATACACCTCATGTATGTGCCAACTCATCAACTACTTGTCTCAACCATGTACTCAACATGTACCTAGACCAAAATCCCTCATCATTTTCATCATCCAAATATGATTTGTAGCTATGTAATAGACCTTGTGTATATGATCACATTCTTGCAAACCTTCCTTAACTTTAACAACAAGAGACTAGCATTTTCATCAAATGTTTCTTTAGTCTCACATGCCTAGTTTTGGATAAGTCAACAACCTTAACTTGAAGTAATCATAACTTTGAACTTGTATTGTATAAAGATATGAAATTGATGCACAATGTTCTTCAGTTTGTTTTGTGCAATTTTTCCAAGTGTCACTATTTGGAACCTCTCAAAAAAGGAGTTATAGTAAAAATGGCATACCTTGCTGAATTCTGGATTATTCTAGAGAACGACCTTGTAGAGCGTTCCCCGCACAAACTGTTTGATGAAATGATATGAAACTATTAAAAATAATAATAAATAAGGTACCCTAACCAACACATTTTGTCTCACTGAATTTGGATCTGTTATGAATAAGTTATGACCTTTTTTCCCGAAACACCTGATTTTGACAAGTTTCAGGACTAGCCACAAACCCTATTTTCCACAGAGTGTAACTCCCAAAATACAATGACCCACAAGATGAACTCTTTTTTTTATAGCTACTTGGATATGTTTTCTCACTTGCATAGCAATTCCACAGTCTGAATCATTATAGAAAAAACATTATAGAGAAAATGGTGAGATGACTTGTAAATAGCATACCTTAGAAAGCACCATCAAAAGAATTTATCCTTCCTTGCATTTCGGCCTTCTTTTCTTCACCTTCACTCAGAATTCCGGTTTAGATATCCTTGGTTACCTCAGAAACATATATATATTCAATATTCTCAAGTGTGATTCAAATGAGAGAGCCTTAGCTCTTATTTATACTCTCTAAGTAGCTTCCTTAAAAACATCTTCTAGGTCACTTGACCCACTTTCCTTATTTTAGGGTTGGGTCCACTTCTAATTTCTCCATTAGATTTATTATTGAAATAATTTATTTTGTATTCACTTTTAATTAAAATACACTCATCACTTCACTTTATTATTTACCTTTTAAAAATCTCTTAAACCACTTTGACTACTTTGACCTTTTGGGGCGTCTAGATGACATATGAGGGTCCTCCAACTTCGTAAGGCCATAGCTCTCAAACCATGAGGAGTTATGTGACGTTCTACATACCAAAAGAAATGGAATGACATGTATTATCCATATAGAATAGTATTATCTAAAAATATATCATAACTCATACCATTACCCATCAAACAAACTTGGGTCCATTACCCAAACCTGGGGTCTCCAACTTCTCATGGCCATAACGCTCTAACCGTGAGGAATTATGTGACGTTACACATACCACCAGAAATGAAATGACAAGAAATATCCATATAAGATATTTTCACTGACAAAATCACTTTCCTTCATCTCATTATTCCATAATTAAGCATGGGTTCTCTTACTCCACAAAGCGTCTTCTCGTGAGGGCTTTCACCATAAGGGGACCACTTTGGATTTCATTCATATTTACTTCTTCTCAAAAATGATAAAACAATAATGAGTCATATTTACATCAAACAATATTAGTTCCATTACCCAAACCTTTGTGCTACGCGGATTTCTTCAATGGTTGACATCAATGACAACCAACCTTAATCAACAATCTCCCCCTTCGTCATTGATGGCAACACTCTGATGAAATACTGAAATCATATCACTCATGCTCCCCCTAGAACCATGCATCTGTCCTCTACATCTGATAAATATGCTTCTCCTTGAACCATGCCTCTGTCCTCTAGATCTGATAAATCTCTCCCCCTTTGTCATCAATGGAAAATGTATATATCCATTCGGAGCTTCTCCCCCTAATAGATTGTCCTCTTATGGTGCTTCCTCATGTACATCTAAGACATATAATATAAGCATTCAAAAATCATTCATTTTGGGAGTAGAAATAACTCCAAGTCTTTGGCGAATATATTCAAAGGCTTCTCGTGGAAGTGGTTTTGTAAATATGTCTGCCACTTGTTCTTTTGTGCCCACATACTCAACTCTGATGGTTTTTTCTGCAACTTGTTCCCGTAGAAAGTGATACTTGATTGGAATGTGCTTAGTCTTGTAGTGCATCACCGGGTTTTTTGAGATACTGATGGCACTTGTATTATCACAATATATTGGAATGGGCTCATCATACTCAACCTGTATATCTGCCAAAGTTTGTTTCATCCAAAGAACCTGTGTACAACATGATCTTGCTGCAATATACTTTTCCTCGGTTGTAGATAGAGATACCAATGATTGTTTCTTGCTTAGCCATCATACCATACACTCACCTAAGTAGAACGTTTCTCCACTGGTGCTTCATCGATCATCAATACAACCTACCCAATCTGCATCTGTGTAGGCAATAAGTGATAGATCGTTTCCTTTTGGATACGATAATCCAAAATCTTATGTTCCTTTGAGATATTAGAAGATCCTCTTTACTTCTAATACATGTGATTCCTTTGGTGTTGCTTGAAATTGTGCCACCTGTCCAATTGCCTGCATTACATCTAGTCTGGATCCTGTCACATATAGTAGGATGCCAATCATTGACCTATATTGCCTATGATCTATAGACTTTGAATTATAATCTTTCATCAACTTACAACTGATTTGCATGGGAGTAATAACTAGTTTTCAATCTTCCATTCCAAGCCTCTTTAGCATTTCTATGATATACTTGGTTTGAGAAATAAAAGTTCCTTGGTTTCTTTGACATATCTGAATTCCCAGAAAGAAGGATAGTTCTCCAAGTAATGACATTTCAAATTCATTATGCATGTCTTTTGCAAATTTCTGGCTTAACCTGTCATCATCACTACCAAAAATAATGTCATCAACATAAAATTCAATTAATAAAATATTACCTTGACTTACCTTGATGTAGAGGTTGTTGTCTGCACTTCCTTTTTTGAACCCTGCCTCCTGCAGATACTTATCCAGTCTGGAGTACCATGCTCTAGGAGCATGTTTTAGACCATACAAGGCCTTCTTTAATTTACACACATAATTTGTGTTCTCTGACAACTAAAATCCTTCTGGTTGTTCAATGTAGACTTCTTCTTCAAGTTCCCCATTCAGAAAATATGATTTTACATCCATATGATATACTTTAACATTTTTGGAGCATGCATAGGCTAAAAGAAAACATATTGCTTCCATTCTGGCAACTGGGAAAAATGTCTATTCAAAGTCAATTCCTTCAATCTATGCATGTCCTTTACATACCAATCTAGCTTTGTTCCTTGTAACCTATCCATCCTCATTCAATTTATTTCCTGAAAACCCATGTTGTGTCGATCACATTCTTATTCTTTGGTCTTGGAACCAATTCCCAAGTGCCAGTTTTCTCTATTTGATCCAATTCTTCATCCATGGCCTTATTCCAAAATTCATCATTGTTGGCTTCTTCAAAACTGTTTGGTTCAATTGTAGATAAGAGTGCTAGGTGTATTTTTTTTGGTGAACGGACTCTTCTTCTAGTCTCAACTCCTGCATCTTTGTTCTTGATAATTTGATCTGAAGGATGATTCTTCTGTACTCATTTACTAGGTGTCTATGGAGATACTTGTTGAACTTGCTCTTCTATTTCTATCATATTCGCTTCATCTTCATCTTCCTCTTCTACTTCTTTTTCATCTTCTTCTTCAAGAAATTGTTCCATTGATTTGTTTTCTTCTTCCTTTGATTATGGTCTGCCTGTTTCATCAATTGTTACGTTGATGTTTTCCACAACTTTGTTTAATCTTAGATTGTAACACTTGTATTCTTTTTGTGTACTTGAGTAACTAACAAGTATTCCTTTGTTTGCACGAGAGTCAAACTTTCCCATTCTTCCATATTCTCTTTTGATGGAGCATTTTCTTTCAAAAAATCTGAAGTGCTTCACATTTGTTGGTCTTCCTTTCCATAGCTCGTAGGGAGTTTTATCAGTGTTGTTTCTGAGAATTAATATGTTTTGAATGTGAACTGATGTATGCACTACCTGCATCCAAAAATATCTGTCAATTTATAATCCATTAGTATTGTTTGAGTCATTTCATGTGTATTTATCATCCATTATGATAATGTTCCTTTGTCTTTGAACCACTCTTTGAACCAATCTATGAATCCATGCTCTCATCCACTATCATATATCTATTAAAACCTACTAATTCTTATTACAAATCCATCTCTATCCATACTTTCCAAGACTCTACTTGCGAAACTATCCATAATTCTAACCCATTTATCATTATACTATCAAACTGTACTTCTACTAACTGATTGCTCTAAATATGTCTTCTCAAACTCTGCAAGCTTCTCGAAGGATGGTTCTTTTGTCTGTCACAACTATCGCATAGACTCCCCCTGTCGAATATTCACATTACTTGGGAGTCTCTAAGCCATATGGCTCAAAACAATTCCTACTATGATGTGTATTCATCATCATCTTCATTGGTAGATTCATTATCTCTCTAAGCTATGAAGTCTTTCTTTCTATCTGTGGATAAATATTTCACTACAATGTCTGAAATTACAATCTCTTGAACCTGTTCCTTATTTACCTGTCCTTCGTTTCTTTCAGTTATTTTCCAAACCTTTATGTATCTAACATCTTTCCTTTTCTCTGTAGAATTTTTTTCATCTCGTTTTATTGTCAATATTGCGATCTCTGGTACTTGGTCTTTGTTCACCTGTTCTTCCTTTTTTCTTATCCATACTTTCTTATATCTAATACCAGTATTCTCTTTCATGGAAGTATCGATCATGCTTCTACAATCATTGTCTATGTGTCCATAGTTATGACATTTGTAACACTCAATGTTACGTGCAACCACATAGGCACGGTCTGCTTGAACATTTCTTTTATAATTCCTACAATCTGCAACCTTTTGTCCAAAGTTAGTACAATAAAAAAAATGACCATAAAATAAATTTTCATACCTGGGAGTGAATGGTCTTCTTTGTGGCGTAGTCCTTCTAAATTTTTTCTTTGACTGATCATGATCATGATTGAAGCTTTTTTGTGGCTTGAACATGGATGGTATTCTTGAAGATGTATCTTCAATATTTTTCTTAGATTCTGGTTGACCATGATTCCTTCCTTTGAGTACTTCTGCATAGCTCTTTCTATTTTCTTCATTATTCTTTTCTAGCAACGTAGAGTGCTTCTCTTCATTCTCTACAACTGATGTGGATTTTTCTGTCTCTTCAACTTTCTTGTTGAGCTTGTCAATTTTGACTCTTAGTGTGATAACTTCTTCTTCAAGATTCTCAATCTCTTCTTCTTTCTTCAATATCTGAGACTTCATGACCTCTTCTGTTCTCTTTTCTTCTTCAAGTTGGATTTTCAATGAAATTATTTCTTCTTCTATTCTTCTCTCTTATTGACCAAACTCTTCCTCAAGTTGGTTTAAATCATTGGTTCTTTCCTTCAGATGATCCATCAATATATTTTCTCTCATTTCTGCATCTTCCTTTTGTGTTGCTATGTTGGCTTCTAAACATTACTTTTGATATTATAGAGTTTCTTCAATTCTTCTGGCCTCTTCTAGTTTAGCACTTAAATTCTTGATGACCTGCTGATCCTTTTCAGAACCTTGAACACATTTCTTTTGCTTCATCAATTCTTTCTTGGATGACTTGTTTTCTTCTCTTTCTTTCCTTAAATATTTAATTGCACTGATCAATTTTTCTTTGTAATCAACTTATGCTTCATCATATTCTTCCTCTTCTGAATCTATCTGACATGATGAGCATCTTTATTTTTGTTCTGTATCTGCATCTTCTTTGGCATTTTCTAAATTTGCGATGGGTGAAGAATATATGTCATGTAACTTCTCCCAAAGTTCTTTGGATGATGAACATTTAACAACCTTTTCTCTTACTGGTTTAGGTAATCCTTCCTAGATGAAATCCATTGCTATTTTTTTATTCTTCTTCAATTCCTTCTTGGTTGTATTCTTTGCCCTTTTTGAACTATCATATCCTATAACAACTGATACCAAATATAATGTTAATGTGCCTGTAAAACTACTTTTGTCCTTCTGCTCCACATCTCATACTTAAAATCATTTTGACCATTAAACATTGGTACTGCATTCTCATAATAATCCATGATCTCCTTCCAATGGTTAAACTGTTTCCTGAAGGAACCTTGCTCTGATACCAATTGTTGGATTACTAAGAGGGGGGTTGAATCAATAATAGAGCAATTTAATCCCTTTTTAACCATATAATCCAAGTGTTATATCAATGAATTATTATCATCTAATAAATGCAGAGTAAATAAGAAATGAAGAAATGAACAATCATACACATACAAAGTACACTAATATTTTAAATGGAAACCCATATCGGGAGAAAACCACATAATGTTTTTTCTTATATGTCTTGAAGAATTACATTCATTGGAAGCACCAACTTCATTTGTTTTCCAGCTACAACTAGAAGGAGGCTCCAACCCCCTAGTTTCTCAGGCTACAACCTAAGGGAAGCTCCAACCAGGGATGATTTTAGGGGCTAAATTTCGCTCATGGGCTAATTTTCCAAGGTTTTTCCCCAAAAGCAATTCGCTATTCTAAAAATGATTCGCCCAAATTCTATAAGATAAAATTATTTTACCTTAAAAATGGCCAAAAGTTTATACAAACTATTTAAAATCCTTAGAAATTTGAATATTTAAAAAAAAACTATCGCCAAACATTTTGTAGTTAGCATATGAAGGATTAGTAAGATTCGCTAAGGTTTCTACATTTTAAAATAAATTTCCATCCTTAAAATCATCCCTGGCTCCAACTCCCCAATTCTCTGGCTACAACCATAAGGAGGCTACAACCCCCAATGTTCTCCGGCTACAACCGAAAGGTGGCTACAACCACCTGTCCTTGCCCTATCCTACCACCCTGAAGTAGAAGTAGAATGATGGAATCACTGTCACACTATCACTATGAGATATACCATTGTAAACCTGTACCAATAAATCTGAACCATGCATCAACCCGTACCTCAACCTGTAATCAAACTGTACCATAAACAAGTGCATCAATAATGCACCAACCTATAATCAACCTGTACCAAGTTCATCAACCATGCACAAACCTGTACTCCAACCTGTAATCAACCTGTACCATAAACAAATGCCTCAACCATGCACCAACCTGTAATCAACCTGTACCAAGTGCATCAACCATGCACCAATCTGTAATCAACCTGTACCATAAACAAGTTCATCCAACCATGTACCAAGTATGTACCAATCATTTTTCAACTACTCATCAACTATGACTCATCAATATGTACCAACATCATCAACTATACACCTCATGTATGTGCCAAGTCATCAACTACTTGTCTCAACCATGTACTCAACATGTACCTCAACCAAAATCCCTCATCATTTTCATCACCCAAATATGATTTGTAGCTCTATAATAGACCTGGTGTATATGATCACATTCCTACAAACCTTCCTTAACTTTAACAACAAGAGACTAGCATTTTCATCAAATTTTTCTTTAGTCTCACATGCCTAGTTTTGGATTAGTCAACAACCGTAACTTGAAGTAATCATAAATTTGAACTTGTATTGTATAAAGATATGAAACTGATAGACAATTTTATTCATTTTATTTTATGAAATTCCTCCAAGTGTCTCTACTTGGAACCTCTCAGAAAAGAAGTTATAGAAAAAATGGCATACCTTGTTGAATTTTGGCTTATTCTAGAGAGCGACCTTGTAGAGCGTGCCCCACACAAAATATTTGATGAAATGATCTGAATCTTTTACAAAACATACTATACAATTTACCCTAACCAACACACTTTGTCTCACTGAATTTGGATGTGTTATGAAGAAGTTATGATATTTTTACCCGAAACACCTGATTTTGACTAGTTTTAGGACTGGCCACAAACCCTATTTTCCACAGAGTGTAACTCCCAAAATACAATGACCCACAAGATGGTTTTTTTTTTACAGATACTTGGATATGTGTTCTCAATTTCATAGAAATTTCACAGTTTGAATCATTATAGAAAAAACGTTATAGCGAAAATGGTGAGATGACTTGTAAATAACATACCTTAGAAAGCACCATCAAAAGAATTTATCCTTCCTTGCATTTCGGCCTTCTTTTCTTCACCTTCACTCATAATTATGGTTTAGATATCCTTGGTTACCTCATACACATATAGATATTCAATATGCTCAAGTTTGATTCAAATGAGAGAGCCTTGCCTCTTAGTTATATTCTCCAAGTAGCTTCCTTAAAAACATCTTCTAGGTCACTTGGCCCTCTTTCCTTATTTTAGGGTTGGGTCCACTTCTAATATATCCATTAAATTTATTATTTAAATAATTTATTTTGTATTCACTTTGAATTAAAATACACTCATCACTTCACTTCATTATTTACCTTTTAAAAATCTCTTAAACCACTTTGACTACTTTGACCTTTTGGGGCTTCTAGATGACATATGAGGCTCCTGCAACTTCGTAAGGCCATAACTCTCAAACCGTGAGGAGTTATGTGACGTTCTACATAACGCCAAAAATCTCATGACATGTACTATCCATATAGAATATCATTATCTAAAAATATATCATAACTCATATTGTTACCCATCAAACAAACTTGGGTCCATTACCTAAACCTGGGGTCTCCAACTTCTCATGGCCATAACTCTCTAACAGTGAGGAATTATGTAATGTTCCACATACCACCAGAAATGAAATGACAAGCACTATCCATATAGGATATTTTCCTTGGAAAAATCATTTTCCTTCATCTCATTATTCCACAATTAAGTATGGGCTGTCTTACTCCACAAAGCATCTTCCCATGAGGTATTTCACCATAAGGGGACCACTTTGGAGTTCATCCATATTTACTTCTTCTAAATAATGAAAAAAAAATAATGAGTCATATTTACATCAAACAATATTGGGTCCATTACCCAAGCCTTTGTGCTACGGGGTTTTCTTCAAGGGTTGACATCAATGAAAACCAACCTTAATCAACAGTAATGTCAGGAAAGTGAAGGTATTTGGCTGGGTTTAATCCAGGCAAATCACAACAAAATTTAAGGGAGACGTTGGTTTATCTTAGGGCCAAACACAAATCATGATTAAGGAATATGTTGATTCGGCCCAGTGCAAATCACATAGAAGATGTCTTGCTAGAAGTTTAGAGCATAAAGGGGAGAACCTCGAGGAAAACTCCAAAAACCTAGGGATTTTTCCTCTATAAGACGCAAAGAAAAGATGGTTCGAATGAGGCAGAGGAAGATTGGGACTCTTTGGGAACAAATCATCACTGGGCCATGAGGAAACCATTTTTTTTAGTGAATACCATCGTTAGATAGTTGGTAGGAGGCAACCATGTCGTTGGGGAATTGAAAAAAAAATGCAGGGTCCAATAAGTTTCCCTCCAAAACAAATCTAGGTTGGGTATTCAGTTTTCTCCACAAAAGTTTGAAAGAGAAGCCATGAACAAAGATTAAAAGAATGGGGAAAATCCCAATTAGCGGTGCTAAGACAATGAGAAAATGCTTGTGGCTAAGGGGTTTACATTTGGTGTTCGTAAAATTTTTGAAATAAAACAAAATATAAGGAGAGTTATAAGAGAAAGATTAAATTGGAATGAAAATTAAGATCAACTTCGCTTATGTTAAGGTAGTTTTCTTTTTTTGTTTTATTTAACCAAAACTGATATCAAGGGACATTGCCTTGTGAGTGTCCCGATGCAGAGGTGAGGCACCTATAAACTTGCAAAAGTGGCGTGCTAACCCTGGGATTTTAAAAAAGGAAGTAACATAACGCAAAGGTGAGTAACAAGGATAAGCTGAGTGATAAGACAAGCCTAACCACATATTTTAAATTCAAGCTTGGGTTCACCAGGGAGAGGGACAGTTAGAATAAGAAAAATACATATGAAAACCCTTATTAAGATTAGATTCATTGTGAAAAAAGTGACAACAATTTACAACTAAAAATCTTATTACAATCGATTCTTTGCGAAATAAATAAAACGACAGCAGTTTACAACTGCAAAACTTATTACAATTGATTCTTTGCGAAATAAAACAAGAACAATTTACAACTGAAAACTTATTACAATTAGATTCTTTGCAAAATAAAAGAACAACAGTTTACAATGGAAAAACTCTTTACAATTAGATTCCTTGCAAAATAAAAAGACAACAATTTACAACGGAAAAAATTATTACAATTGATTCTTTGTGACATAAAGAGACAAAAAAAAATTGAAAATTAAACCATATGCATGTCAACATCATAGTACCCTTTAACTTATCGAAAATATCAAAATTGTTGTCATCGACGAAACTGGGCTTGGAGATGTTCTTCGACAACTGGATATCCTCCTCGCTCTCGCTTGCTAATCACTGAGATGTCAATGGTACCTCCCAACCAACGATAGTGGTACTCTTCTTCCCCTTGAGCCCCCTGAGCCACAAAGGGGCCTCACACACTAAAACCAGAGTAAAATATAGCTCCCATCTCACCTCTAAAGGTCAAGATACCACTCCCTATCGAACTGGCCATCGCAAATACCACAAGAAAAGTCAGTCAACACAAATATTGGCAACGCAACCTTATGCCTTCCAATCGTGATCCATAGTCCTCCTCCGCCATACTTTTTATAGAGTTTTCAAGTAATTAGTTTCCCAAACCCTCATTAGATTCCTTTTTCATTTATTTAATTAGGAAAAATCCCCCTCATGCACATGTCGCCCGATCCCTTAGTTGCACCATAAAATCAATTAATTAATTAATTAAATTTTTCTATTTCGCTCACCGACCTAAATGCATTCCTAAAAACACTCCTCAGTGTCCCAATATTCCATTACAATTCTTAAGTGACTTACTCCTTACTTAAATCCTAGTTGAGTTCATAAATAGAATGTTCCAAAGAGTAGATTCCTTACCAAGTTAGACATTGCCCTTTTTCTTTAAGTTGCCACTTTTCTTTAAGTTTCCCCTTTTATTTAAGGTTCCCTTTTTATTTAACTAAGTTAAGAATTAGGAAGATTAGACAAACAACCATGTACCCCCTTTTAATAATTAAACCTTCATTAAAAAATTTACTTTAATTAATAAGGCTTGAATTTTCTTTACCTCCTTCTTGTTATATGTCTAATTAGTTTTTTTTTGTTCATAGGTTTCACTTAGACCTAGGTTTTAAATTCACTAGGATTGGAGACAGTTCTTAAGTGAAAAAATGTTATTAAAATGTACTCATCACATCATTCATTTTAAGGCCAACCAGGTCCTAAGGATGCATAGTTTTGTAGGCACTAGGTTTATTAACTTACCATGGTTAAAATCATGACGTGCCCTTTAGGATGCATTGTTTGATCCAAGAGTGCCACTCACCTCTTGAATGAATTTGGTAGACGTCACACCCCTGGAGTCAATACTACGTTAGGTGATCTTGTGGGAGACTAAGGGACTCTAAGGAATAAGGACCCTGACTTATTGCATTCCCTTTAGAATCTTCGTGAGTGACTATCACAGTCTTCCCTCAGAGTATCACGGGTCTATCGAGCTAGGTAATCATTAACCTACAATTCGATCCATGACGAGAGTGATAGTATATTATGGTAGGGCTACTGCCACACCTCTCCCTCAATGTCTCTAGTTTTCGTGCATGACCCCTCTACTCCAAATATGAGTCTGATTAGCAATCTATCGTCAACCTGCATCCATTGACAAAATTTTCAGCGATCCATAAACAACATCATATTATATCAGTCATATGTCACATATGCAATAACAGAAATGTGAAAACAATAAATGGTCCACTCCCTAACTCGATCCAAAGTCCAAGGAGGTCCATCGATGTCGTCAACATCGTCAACCTATCAAGAGTCCTGCACACTCAGGAGAACCCAATCAAAAGAAATTGTTTATACATAACATAATATAACATGTAGCATCCCCAAAAATAAATTATTTTTGAATTTGAAATTTCTTAGGAAAATTATTTCGTTTTTGGTAAATTTGAATTTGGAATTTTTCTTCCAATTATGGCAATTCCAAATTTCGAATTTGGTTAATTGTAATTAACGATTATGACTGTTGAGTAGAGATCTGATCTAACTCAACTAACTACTTGACTATGGAACTTGTATGAAATGAAATATTTTATAATTATTGTAGGAGGACAAATAGAACAACCATGTTGAAATCAATTGACCATGACTCCATCAGTGGGGAACATGTTGGAACTACCTCAGGGATGATTGTTACAAGTGGAAAATCCAGAATGTGGCCATGGACAGCCCATTAAAATCATGGATTTGGAAATATGCAAAAATTTCCAAGAGGTAAAAAGATCTAGGCACTTTTTCTTTTGGATATATAACATATGTGAGGAGGCAGGACATTACCTAATATGATGGGGAAAAATTACTAATTCTTGCTTCTATGAACACTACTGGCTGAATGTGAGGAAAGAAGAAGAATGTTAAAAAATTGAAAGGCATGTCCTGAGGAGGAGTTATGAGTTAGCCCTCATGGATTCATGGTCAGGCTAGGGGGTGAAAAGGACAAGTGATTTGGTTGCCCTATTCTAAGGTTGGGTGGAATGTGTTTGTTCCATTTGTTATTCGACCAATTTTGTTCAAATATGTCTGCCTACTCTCTCTCTGGTCAAATTTTATTTGAATTATTGATTGATAGAATACATTAGTTTCAATCTGGGTGGGTTGTTCAACTTATGAAAAGTCTGTTGAAATGGGATGGACTGTAGGGTAAACCCTTACAGATTAATTGTAGTTGTCAAGAAAAAACTTTCTTTGTATCTTGGTTAAATATGGAATTTATTTATGGAGATATTAGAAAATACATCTGTGTTAAAAGGATATCATTTCAACCCTATGATGAGAATCCCTATCAATTACATAATGATTATACATATGAATATTCATTTCTTTGTACATTGTTTTTCGCCAGTGAATACGCTAAAGGAGACTTCGAAAGAAAACTGACATATATATATATATATATATATATATATATATATGCGCACAGTCATATCGTTGCAGGGATTATAATTATACATATGTGTACACTCTTATTCTTTGAAGTCTAGAAGAATCGTCCTCCCAAATTATTGTTGTTGGAGTAAAGAAAATAGTATAATTCTTACAGTATTGTTGTATCACTTTAGTAAGGAAATTCTGGAAATAAGCTAGAGAAAGTTAGAATGATTCATACATAATTTATCATATACCAATTACATAGGTAGAAATAAAGGGATATTACAACCACAATGCTTTAATGTAAATGAAAACGATTAATTCAGAAAGATTATAATTAAAATTATGGAAAGAAACGAATAGCTCAAATAGTCACAATAATAAAGTTGTGAGATAAAACTAATTGCCCATGCAACCACAAACCAAGTCCTATAAATTAAATGATACAGTGGTAAATTAAAGAGAGTGAACATTGTAGACCCTTGAACCATACCTTTCGTTATACATGAACTCACTGTAGTAAAAATTTAAAAGGGTCAGGCTATAGAAATAAACATGGGAATCCAAAGTAAACCCGAAAAGGGTATAAGACATAATTATCACACTTAGATACATTTTATTATTAATTCTATAAATAAATGTATAATCATATCTATATACATTCAGAAAGGAAAATTTTCATTTTCTATATAGTACCTAATTGTATGTTCAGACTATACAAACATTAGACATTGAATATGCAGTATAAGACGACAGTCCACGATGAACAATTTTAAGTGTAGTAGGAAACAAGAATGACGAGAAGAGTTGAATCAAATCATCTAACAGTCATTGCATTAATTAAAATAGACAAGTAAGGTCCCTGTAGCTTAATTTCAAAGGAGTTATTACATATATATCAACCAAACCAAAGAAAAATCAAGAGCACAATTGGAAATTTTCCTCCTTCTATCTACTATAGTAAATCGAGTGAACACTATACTTCATATCATCAACTGAGATTGAAATTGTTCCTTCACCATGTGAATGTTTGAATACTTTATGAAAGGAACTCAAATACCTTTTGTGTCGAGGATAGGAATGAAACATTCCAAATTTTGTGCGTGGATGAAAGATCTGCAAAGTTTTACCATTAAATATCAGTATTTATATGAAAGAAAGGAAAACGTGCACATCAACAAAATGATAAATGTAGTAACAGAGTATTCCAGAGTGACACTTAACTTATGAAAAGAAGTTTCGTGTTCTCTCCTTGTCTCTCCTGGCTGGATAGGCGACCGGGCCGAGGGGGAATGGTCCAACAACTCCCTGATGGGTACCCTCACATCAACAGGGCCCATCATTATTGTCGGTGTTGATTCTCAAAATCTATTACACACAAAAATGAAACAATCAATAGTACTAGTTTTCTTTTAACATGAAAAAATTATAAATCATTTTTTACGAAGATATAATATAAAATTTTCATGCAAAACATAGACTACCTAACTATTGAGTTTAAAACCTTCCAGAACCAAATTGTAGAGGGTATTTTCTTTTTAAAATTCAAACAATCGATACAGATATATATTTCTACTAAATTCAAATAATGTAGGCAACGATTATGAGAATAACATCTGTAAACTCAAAGGGACTTTATATACCGTAGGGTATATTTAATAGAATGTTCAGAAATTGCAGAGGTCAAAATTTAATGACACTAGACAATAATGTGTTAGACCGAAAAGAAAGAAAATAAAACTCTCGCACAGTCTCACGAGGATTCAATGTCAGGCCTTACTTACATACCATAAGGGGTAACGATAACCGTAAGTTACGAAACCCTAGGAATTGAAAACACAGAGAACCGCATTTCCTTGAAAGACCAGATAAGAAAGAACTTGCAACGAGTGTGGCCTTATTTTGTAAAACAAAACTCACTTCAGACTAAGATTACATGTAGCCCCATGACAAGCTTAATATCCAACCTCTACTTACTCCAGCAGAGAGACCTTAAGAGAATAACGACAATCAGGATATGAAAACCTAGAAGTGATTTTACCCAAAGAAACACTGCAGGTGTAAATTTCATAAGTTAGAACAAGGGTTTAGGATGTCGAGACTACTCAAGAAATTAGAGAATAAATCTAAAATATGTATTACATACTGAAATGGGAAGCAGTCCAGGAAGGTTGGAGAGAATAACGATAATGATAGGTTCAATAAAGAAAAAGTAAGTTTGACTTGAGGATTTTGTTACTATAATAAAGAATTCCAAACCTCATTTCTTAACCAGAACATAGCGCCATTGAAAAGTTTACCAAGGAGGGTGAATGGCATCATCATTCCACTCATGGGTAACGTTTTCCCCAAATTGTTGGAATGATTAAGTAAGAAAACAATACGCAGATCCTTTTGTAAACTTCACAATGACATAGTAAACACATTAAAACCCTAAGATGAACCTTATCTACTCAGTTAAATGTTGAATTACTAAGGATGGTCTAGCCATGTGACGAGGGTAGA
The DNA here is from genome assembly GCA_009831015.1 of Picea engelmannii. Classification (NCBI taxonomy): domain Eukaryota; kingdom Viridiplantae; phylum Streptophyta; class Pinopsida; order Pinales; family Pinaceae; genus Picea; species Picea engelmannii. The sequence goes on from ML783707.1 coordinate 235,847, forward strand.
GTTGGCAAGATTGGAATGGATGATGGGCCAGGTAAGACTATCGTAACTCACATACACAAGGTTTCCATTAAATGATGGATACAGAGCCTTAACTTCCCTCTGACAGTAGTCCAGTCTTTCACATCAAGAGATTCGTGAAGTAAAAGAGTTCCTTCAAGATTCGACGAGTTGGAACTCGTATACCTCAACTACCTTGTTACAATTAGTTTATCATTTGAGGGAACGATTCATTGGAACATTGTTTGGTTAAGCTGAAGTTAACACAAGATCTCATTACTCAAACTCTTTTGAGTAAAGGGATTGGAATATGACAAATCGGGGTCCCATATATAATCAGGACTATGTATTTTAATGTTAAGTGCATAGCACTAAGGCACTTATTTTCAACTGTGTGATATAGATCCAACCCCATGGCTATGTGTGTTTATTACATAGCAAACAAATATTAGTTTTCGAATGGACAAATCAAATAGTATTATGCATAACCCATAGGGATCCCTTGTGTAAAGAGAGACTCAGAGTATAAGTCCTAAGTCTAGTTCATGGTATAGATAGTTATGTATATAAATGTGTGGGTTGGGGACTAAAGGGGAATTACTAAAACCCTTGGAGAATTTACCGTATGAGTTTCTACATCAAAAAATATAGACAGGTATGTATATGGCATTATGTGGTAGGATAGACATAAGTCACATCAAAGAATATTATAACATTAACGAAGATTTCTTTCCTTAATCGACAATCATATAAAATGAAATTGGAGATTAATGGCTCATAGGAAAAATAATAATAATAATAATAATGACATATTTGAGGTACATTACATATGGTATCACAACAAAGGTTACAACACTTGGACCTTGAACAGGGCCACATTATTTACTTAGCACATATTTATGTTTATGTAAAATTAATAAACCTTTACTGTTACAAACAAAAAAACCTTTTTCTGTTTTTTTTTAATCATGGCAGCCTAGGATGATGCAAAAATCAGATTTGATGGGAATCTTGAACAAAGACCTTCTGATGATCCAAGACAGAATAGTGATGAAATCTCAGGTACTGAAGTTCTGGAAACGATGAGGAATCTCATTGTTGAGCTACAGGTTTTCAAAGAAGACAATGAGAAACTGAAGAAGGCACAACAAGAATAGAGGGAAATAAATGAAGTCTTGATGTGAAGTATAGTGAGAAATATATTCCCAAAGGACGATAACCAGGAAGAAGAGGTCAGTAAAAGGGTCTCCAAGAATTCCAGTCATGAAGTAGAAAGAGGGGATAGTTCATCTAAAGGTACACCTTCAACTGAAGATAAAAAAAAAAACAGACAGGAAAAGAAAACAGGTAGATCACCTTGAGGGGGAGTTTAATAAAATCAAACCAACTACCTTTGATGGGGAATCTAGAATAGGGAAGGAAGCTGAAGCATGGTTACTAGACATCAAGAAGTATTTCCATATATACAACTATTCCAACAATACGAAAGTTAGAATGGCCATCTATTATCTGAATGGAAAAGACAACATTTGGTTGAAAGACCTAAAATTGGCAAGGGCCTAAAGGAGAAATAGATGGAATGGTCTAACTTTAAGAAATACTTTAAGAATCATTACCTATATGAAAGTTACTACGGAAGAAAAAAAAAATTGTATGCGTTACGACTTGGTCAAATGGCTATGGAAGATCTCATAAACAAATTCTTGGAATTACTAAGGTTTGTACCTTATATCTGGGAGGATAAAGTAAAAATTTAGCAGTTCCTAAGATGTTTACCACAGTCCTAAAAGGACATAATCGAATTTGATAATCCCCAGTCCTTAAGTGAAGTATTCAGAAAATCCCATATGTGTTACTAACAAAGTTCAAGGAGGTCCATCGATGTTGTCGGAATTGTCAACCTATCAAGAGTCCTGAACACTCAGGAGAATCCAATCAAAAGCACATGTTTATACATAACATAATATAACATGTAACATCCCCAAAAATAAATTATTTTTAAATTTGAAATTTCTTAGGAAAATTATTTCGTTTTTGGTAAATTCGAATTTGAAATTTTTTTGCCAATTATGGAAATTCTGAATTCCGAATTTGGTTAATTGTAATTAATGATTATGACTGTTGAGCAGAGATTTGATCTGACTCAACTAACTACTTGACTATGACACTTGTATGAAACAAAATATTTTATAATTATTGCAGGAGGACAAATGGAAAAACCATGTTGAAATCAGTTGACCATGACTCCATGAGTGGGGAACATGTTGGAACTACCTTAGGGCCAATTGTTACAACTGGAAAAGCCAGAATTTGGCCATGGGTAGCCCTTGAAAAGTAGGGATTTGGAAAGTCACGAAAAATCCCAAGCGGGAAAAAGACCTAGACACTTTTTCTTTTGGATATATAGCATATGTGAGGAGGCAGGACACTACATAGTATGCTGGGGAAAAATTACTAAGTCTTGCTGCTAAGAACACTACTGGCTGAGTGTGAGGCAAGGAGAATATTTCTGAAAAATTGAAAGGCGTGTCCTAAGGAGGATTTCTGAGTTATCCCTCAAGACAAATGATTTGGTTGCCCTGTTTTAAGGTTGGGTGGAACGTCGTTGTTCCATTTGTTATTCGATGACTTTTGTTCAGATATGTATACCCACTCTCTCTCTGGTAAAATGTTATTTAAATTATTGATTGATAGAATGCATTAGTTTCAATCTGGGTGGGCTTCGCAACTTATGAAAAGTCTGTTGAAATGGGATGGACTATAGGGTAAACCCTTATAGATTAACTGTAGGTGTCAAGAAAAAAATTTCTTTGTATCTTGGTTAAATATGGAATTTATTTATGGAGATATTAGAAAATACATCTGTGTTAAAAGGATATCATTTCAACCCTATGATGAGAATCCCTATCAGTTACGTAATGATTATACATATGAATAGTCATTTCTTTGTACATTGTTTTTCGCCCGTGAATATATATATTTATTTATTTATTTATTTATTTATTTATTTATTTATGCACACAGTCATATCATTGTAGGGATTATAATTATAAATATATGTATAGTCTTATTCTTTGAAGCCTGGACAAATCGTCCTCCTGAATTATTGTTGTTGGAGTAAAGATAATAGTATAATTCTTACAGTTTTTCTATATCACTTTAGTAAGGAAATTCTGGAAATAAGCTGGAGAAAGTTAGAATGATTCATATATAATTTATCATATACCAATTGTATAGGTAGAAATAAAGGGATAATACAACCATAATGCTTTAATGTAAACGAAAATGACTAATTCAAACAGATTATAACTAAAATTCTCGAAAGAAACAAATAGCTCAAGTAGTCACAATAATAAATCTCTCAGATAAAACAAATAACCCAGGCAACCAGAAATGAAGTCCTGGAAATAAAACGATACACTGGTAAATTAAAGAGAGTGAACAATGTACACCCTGGAACCATATCGTTCGTTATACATGAACTCACTGTAGTAAAAATTGAAAAGGGTTAGGCTATAGAAATAAACATAGGAATCCAAGGTAAACTCGAAAAGGGTACAAGACAGAATTATCGCCCTTAGATACATGTTATTATTAATTCTAGAAATAAATGTATAATCAGATCTATATACATTCAAAAAGGAACAAGTTCACTTTCTATATAGTGCGTAATTGTAAGTTCGAACTATACAAATATTAGACATTGAATATGCAGTATAAGACGACAGTCCACGGTAAATAATTTTAAGTGTAGGAGGAAACAAGAATGACGAGAAGAGTCGAATCAAATCATCTAACATTCATTGCATTAATTCAAATAGAGAAGGAAGGACCCTCTAGCTTAATTTCAAAGGAGTTATTACATATATATCAACCAGACCAAAGAAAAATCAAGAGCATAATCAGAAATATTCCTCCTTTCAGATACTACAGTAAATCGAGTGAACACTATACTTCATATCATTAAATGAGATTGAAATTGTGCCTTCACTGTGTGAACGCCTGAAGAGTTTACGAAAGGAACTCAAATACCTTTTGCACCGAGGATAGGAACGCAACATTCCGATTTTTTTGCGTAGAAGAAATCTCTGTAAAGTTTTACCATTAAATATCAGTATTTATATGAAAGAAATGAAAAAAAACACATCAACAAAATGATAAATGTAGTAACAAAGTATTATAGAGTGATACTTAACTTATGACAAGTAGTCTCATGTTCTCCCCTTTTCGCTCCTGGTTGGATAGGCGATCGAGCCGAGAGGGAATGGTCCAATGACTCCCTGATGGGTACCCTCGCATCAACAGGTCCCATCATTAGTGTTGGTACCGAATCTCAAAATCTATTACTCACGAAAATGAAACAATCGATAGTACTAGTTTTCTTTTAACATGCAAACAGTATAAATCATGTTGTACGAAGACATAATATAAATTTTTCACGCACAATAAAGACTACCTAATTGTTGAGTTTAAAACCTTCCAAAACCAAATTGCAAAGGGTATTTTCTTTTTAAAATTCAAACAATTGATACAAAGATATCTTTCTATTGAATTCAAATAATATAGGCCACGATTATGAGAATAACGTCTGTAAACTCAAACGGACTTTATATACCGTAGGTTATATTTAATAGGATGTTTGGAAATAATAGAGGTCACATTTTAATGACACCATACAGTAATGTGTTAGACCGAAAAGAAAGAAAATACAACTCTCGCACAGTCTCACGAGGATTCAGCGTCAGGCCTTACTTACGAATTGTAAGGGGTAACGATAATCGTAAGTTAATAAACCCTAGTAATTGCAAACACGGAGAACCACATTTCCTTAACAGACCAGATAGAAAAGAACTTGCAACAGGTGTGGCCTTGTTTTGTAAAACTAATCTCACTCTAGACTAAGACTACGCGTAGCCCCAGAACAAGCTTAATATCCAACGTCTACTTAATTCAGTGGAGAGACCTTAAGAGAATAACGAAAATCGGGATATGAAAACCTAGGAGTGCTTTTACCCAAAGAAACACTGCAGGTGTAAATTCCATAAGTCAGAACGAGGGTTTAGGATGCCGAGACTACTCAAGAAATTAGAGAATAAATCTATAGTAGGCATTACATACCAAAACGAGAAGTAGTCCAGGAAGGTTGTAGATAATAACTATAATGGTAGGTTCAAGAAAGAAAAAGTAAGTTTTACTTGAGCATTATGTTACTATAATAAATAATTCCAAACCTCATTTCTTAACCAGAACATAGGGCCAACGAAAATCTTACTAGGGAGGGTGAATGGCATTGTCGTTCCACCAGGTAACATTTTCCCCAAATCAATGGAATGCTTCAATAAGAAAAATATACGCAGATCCTTTTGTAAACTTCACAATGACATAGTAAACACATTAAAAACCTATGAGAAACCTTATCTATTCATTTAAATGTTGAAGTATGAAGGGAGGTCTAGCCATGTGACAAGGGTAGAGTTGGCGTGACTAAATTGGATGAGGGGCCAGGTAAGAGTATCGTAACTCGTGTACATAAAGTTCCCATTAAATGATGGATGCATAGACTTAATTTCTTTGTGACAGTAGTCCACTCTTTCACATCAAGACATTCGTGAAGTAACTGAGTTCCTTCGAGACTCAATGAGTTGGAACTCGTATACCTCAACTACCTTGTTACAATTAGTTTATTGTTCGAGGGAAGGATTCATTGGAACATTGTTTGGTTAAGCCAATGTTAAAACAAGATCTCATTACTCAAACTCTGTTGGGTAAAGGGATTGGAATATGACAAATTGGGGTCCCATATATAATTGGGACTATGTATTTTAATGCTAAGTGCATACCACTAAGGCACTTCTTTTCAACTGTGTGATATAGATTGAACCCCATGGCTATATGTATATATTACATAGGAAAACAATATTCATTTTCGAATGGAGAAATCAATTAGTATTTTGTGTAACCCATCAGGATCCCTTGTGTAAAGAGAGACTAGGACTATAAGTCCTAAGTCTAGTTCATGGTATAGATAGTTATGTATATAGATGTGTGGGTTGGGGACTAAAGGGGAATTACTAAAACCCTTGGAGAATTTATCGTATGAGTTTCTACATCAAGCAAGGTACACATGTATGTAGATGGAATCATGTGGTAGGATAGACTTAATCCATGTCAAAGAAGATTATAACATTAACGAAGATTTCTTTCGTTAATCGATAATCATATAAAGTAAAATTGGAGATTAATGCAGCATAGGGATTTTATTTTTGTTATGGGAAATGTGAGGTACATTACATATGGTATCAGAGAAAAGGTTACAACACTTGGACCTTGAACAGGGCCACATTATTTACTTAGCACATATTTTTGTTTATGTAAAAGTAATAAACCTTTATTGTTACAAACATAAAACCCTTTTATGTTTTGTGTTAATCATGGCAAACCAGGATGACACATAAATCAAACTTGATGGGAATCCTAAACAAAGACCTCCTGAAGATCCAAGATAGAATAATGATCGAATCTCACCTACTAAAGTTCTAGAAATGATGAGGAATATCATTGTTGAGCTACATGTTTTCAAAGCAGACAATGAGAAACTAAAGAAGGCACAACAAGAACAGAAGAAAATAAATGAATTCTTGTTGTGAAGTATAGTGACAAAGAAATCCCCAAAGGATGATAACCAAGAAGAAGAGGTCAGTAAAAGGGCCTCCAAGAATTCCAGTCCTGAATCAGAAAGAGGGGATAGCTCATATGAAGGTAGACCTTCAGTTGAAGATAAAACAAAAACAAACAGGAAAAGAAAATAGGTAGATCACCTTGAGGGGGAATTTAATAAAATCAAACCAACTACCTTTGATGGGGAATCCAGAACAGGGGAGGAAGCTGAAGCATGGTTACTAGACATCAAGAAGTATTTCCATATATACAACTATTCTAGCAATATGAAAGTTAGAATGGCCATCTATAATCTGAAAGGAAAAGCCGACATTTGGTGGCAAGACCTAAAATTGGCCTTTACTGTCACACTATGATGGAACCACTCTCACACTATCACTATGAGATATATTGTTGTAAACCTGTACCAATAAACTTTACCAAACAACTTGTACCAATAACATGAACCATGCATCAACCATGCATCAACCTATACCTCAACCTGTAATCAACCTGTACCATAAACAAGTGCATCAACCATGCACGAACCTGTACCTCAACCTGTACCATGAATAAGTGCATCAACCATGCAAAACGTGTCACAAAAACCTTTCCAAACAACCTATCACAACAACATGTCTCATCAATCTTATCAACCAAATTAGATCTACTCACCAAGATCAATCACCAAGACAAATCTCAAATATGTGCATCAACCAAGTATAACACACCAACTCATAATCATCACCAACATCAATATGTGCTTCTAATAATATAACAATACAAGTGTGCTACATCATCCATAAACCATGTGTCAACAATACTACTAATAAGTACCTCCAATCATGTACCAAGTATTGCCAATCATGTATCAACTACTCATCAATATGTACCAACAACATCAATTATACACCTCATGTATGTGCCAACGCATCGACTACATGTTTCAACCATGTACCCAACATGTACCTTAACCAAAATCCCTCATCAATTTCATCATAAAAATATGATTTTTAACTCTGTAATAGACGTGGTGTATATGATCACATACCTACAAACCCTCCTTAACTTTAACAACAAGAGACTAGCATTTTCATCAAAGTTTTGTTTAGTCTCATAGGACTAGTTTTGGATTAGTCAACAACCCTAACTTTAAATAATCATAACTATGTACTTGTAATGAATAAAGATCTGAAAATGATACACAGTGTTTTTTAGTGTTTTTTGTTCAATTCCTCCAGGTGTCACTACTTGGAACCTCTCAAAAAAGGAGTTATAGGAAAAATGGCATACCTTGTTGAATTCTGGCTTATTCTAGAGAGAGACTTTGTAGAGCATGCACCACATGGAATATTTGTTGAATATATCTGAAAATTTTACACAACATACTATACATGGTACTCTAACCAACACATTTTGTATTTTTGAATTTGGATATGTTATGCATAAGTTATAACGTTTTTACCCAAAACACTTGTTTTAGACTAGTTTCAGGACTAGCCACAAACCCTATTTTCCACAGAGTGTAACTCAAAAAATACAAAAACCTGCAAGATTATTTGTTTACCACATATACTTGGATATGTTTCCTCAATTACATATCCATTTCAAGGTCTTAATCAGTCTATAAAAAAAATTATTGCGAAAATGGTGAGATGACCTGTAAACAACATACCTTAGAAAGCATTATCAAAATCATTTATCCCCCCTTAAATTCCGACCTTCTTTTCTTCACCTTCCCTCTGAAATTCGTCTTAGATATTGCTTGGTTACCTCAGGCACCTATATATATTCAATATTCTCAAATGTGATGTAAAATGAGAGAGCCTTGCCTCTTATTTATACTCTCCATATTCTAGGTCACTTAACCCATTTCTAGGTCACTTAACCTATTTTCCTTGTTTTTAGAGTTAACCACTTTCCATAATTAGAAAGTTCTCCATTACTTTATCATTTAAATATTCTTCCTTTACTTTGTCACCTCACTTTATCATTTAAATAATCTTCTTTGATTTTTTCACTTCACTTTATGATTTAAATAATCCTTCTTGAATTTGTCACTTTAGTTTATTATTTAAATAATAATTTCTTCTTTGCAAGGTCTTTGACTTCTTTGACCTTTTGGGGCTTCGATCCAACATATGAGGGTCCTCCAACTTCGTAAGGCCATAAATCTCAAAATCTGAGGAGTTGTGTGATGTTCCACATACCACCAAAAATGACATGAGATGTACTATCCATATATAATAATATTACCTACAAATATATCAAAACTCATACCATTAGCCATCAAACAAACTTGTTTCCATTACCCAAATCTGGTTTCTCCAACTTCTCATGGCCATAAATATATAACCGTAAGAAGTTATGTGGCATTCCACATACTACTGGAAATGGAATGACATGTAATATCCATATAGAATAGTATTACCTTCAAATATATTAAAACTCATACCATTATACATAAAACAACCTTGGTCTCATTACCCAAACCTATGTGCTATCGGAATTTGTTGTTAGACTTTCTCCTGGGGTTGACATCAATATACAATATCACTCTCCAATGGTTGACATCAATGACAACCAACAATCCATACCAACTATCCATCAACCTAAGCCAATTGTCTGACAATCTCCCCCTTTGGCATTGATGGAAACACTAATATTGATTGAAACACTTAATCATGATAACATTCATGCTTATACTCCTCATCAATGTTTCTATCTCTCTCCCTTTGACATCAATGGCAAAGGGTATCTCCCTTTGGGGCTGCTCCCCCTCACTGAACTTTCCTTGGGGATGCTCCCCCTGTCCACATGCCTTTGATTTTTCTTTTTGTTTATAAGCCTCCAATTACTCTCTCTCCCTTCATATGAATAATATCTCCCCCTTTGACAAATGGTATCACTCTGAAGTCACATCATTCATTCTTACCTTGTGATAATCGCTCCCCTTGGAAACATGCCTCAATGCTCTCTCTCCAAGAATTTACCTTTTCATCTCATAAATCTCTCCCCCTTTTTCCTATTTATGGTGCTTCCTCATGTACACATAAGAGATATAAGATAAGCATCCAAAAGCATTCATTTTGGAGTAGAAATTACTTCTAGTCTCTGGAGAAGATACTCAAGGGCTTCCCATGGAAGCGATTTTGTAAAGATGTATGCCACTTGTTCTTTTGTTCCCACATATTAAACTCTGGTGTTCTTCTCTGCAACCTGTTCCAATAGAAAGTGATACTTGATCGGAATGTGCTTCATCTTGGAGTGCATCACCTATTTTTTTGAGATACTGATGGTGCTTGTATTATCAATAGATTAGAATGGGCTCATCATACTCAACCTCTATATCTGTCAAAGTTTGTTTAATCCATATAACATGTGTACAACATGGTGTTGCTACAATATACTCTGCCTCGGCTGTAGATAAGGATATTGATGATTGTTTCTTGCTTAGACAAGATACTAAACACTCACTCAAGTAGAATGTTGCTCCATTGGTGATTCATCAGTCATCAATGCAACCTTCTCAATCTACATCTATGTAGGAAATAAGTGATAGATCCTTTCCTTTTGGATACCATAATCCAAAATCTTTTCTTCCTTTGAGATATTTGAAAATTCTCTTCACTGCTAATACATGTGATTCCTTTGATGTTGCTTGAAATCATGCCACCTATCCAATTGCCTACATTACATTTGGTCTGGATGTTGTCACATATAGTAGGCTACCAATCATTGACCCATCTTGCCTCAAATCTGTATACTTTGAATTATCATCTTTGCTCAACTTCCAACTGGTTTGCATGGGAGTGATAACTGGTTTGCAATCTTCCATTATGAACCTCTTTAGCACTTCTCTGATATACTTGGTTTGAGAAATAAAATTTCCTTGGTTGTTTTGACGTATCTAAACACCCAAAAAGAAGGATATTTCTCAAAGTAATGACATTTCAAATTCATTATGCATATCCTTTGAAAATTTCTGGCTAAACCTTTCATTAGTACTTCCAAAAACAATATCATCAACATAAATTTCAATTAATAAAATACTACCTGGAGTTACCTTGATGTAGAGGTTGTTGTATGTTCTTCCTTTCCATAGTTCATAGGGAGTTTTTTCATTGTTGTTTCTGAGCAATACTTAGTTTTGAATGTGAACTATTGTATGCACTTCATGTGTCCAAACAATATCTATCAATTTGGAATCCATTAGCATTGTTCGATCCATTTCCTATGTAATTATCATCCATTATGATAATGTTACTTTGTCTCTAAACCACTCTTTGAACCAATATATGAATCCATTCTCTTTTCCATACTGTCCAAGAATATACTTGCACAATTGTCCATAATGTTGACCCATTTATCACTATATTATCATGAAGTCTTGATTATTCATCAAATTGTACTTCTGCTAACTGACTTATCTGGATCTGTCTTCTCAAACTCTGCAAGTTTCTCGAAGGATGGTTCTTTGGTCTTTCAAAGATATTGCATAGACTCCCCCTATCTAATATTCATATTACCTAGGAGTCTCTAAGACGGAAGGCTCAGAACAAATCCTTCTCTGATGTGTATTCATCATCATGTTCATTGGTAGATTCATCATCATCTTCATTGGTAGATTCATTATCTCTCTGAGATCTGAATTATTTCTTTTTGTCTGTGGATTCATCTTTCACTGTAATGCCTGAAAGTACAATATCTTGAACCTGTTCCTTATTTACCTATCCTTCCCTTCTTTCAGTTATTTTCCAAACCTTTATGTATCTGACATCTTTCTTTTTCTCTGTAGAAATTTCTTCATCTCATTTTCTTGCCAATCTTGTGATCTCTTGTGCCTGGTATTTGTTCACATGTTCTTCCTATTTTATTATCCATACTTTCTTATATCTAATATCAGTATTCTCTTTCATGGAAGTATCTGTTATGACCTTAAATTTCACCATACATGCATACCTGGCATTTGGCCCTCTTACTTGCAATTTTGGCCAAGCCATCACTAAGAAACTCTTCTTAAAAACCACATTTTTTATTATGTACATGCACTGCACCACTACTCCCTACGTACACATGCTTTCTACACCACTACAACTCACTTAAGTATGATAGATGCACCATTACAACCCACGTATACCCACAAATGTTGCAAAAATTAAAACGTTGCAAGGAATTCATTGAGATTACGGGCTATTGGGTAGTTTTCCAACTGTCCCACCGCCTATAGCCCATCACCCAAATGAATAACCATACTTTTTTCATATAAAAGGAGGTCTTGGGTCTCATTCCTAAGAGAAGCATAAGAAAAATGAAACCCTCTCATTTCACATCCCCTCCTTGCCCCAAGAGTTTGCAGCCACCTTGTGAGTTTTGAGCCAGAATTGTCCATTCTTGCCTTTTTCCTCCATTATAAGCCTATGCCATTTCCCTAGAGAGAAGTGTGAGAGGAGAAAGATACATGGAATCACAATTGGAGCTTGGTGAAGAGGAGCCCATACCAGGTTCAAGGAGTAGTCATCGGTCTCATTGTAAGTAAACTTTGTGATATTAATAAAAGGAATATTTTTTCTGTCCCACAATATGATGTGTTCAATATTTATGTTTGATTTATGTTTTATACTGACATATAACCCACTAATTCATATATGAGATACATATTTGTAGTTTCTTGTTTGTATTTTGTGAATGCAGGTCAGCCTTGGGAGGAGACTTGTAGTTGAGGAGAAATCGAATGTGAAAGGATCGACATCGGATGCGGAGTTTAAGGTAGAGTTACCAGATCTTTTTAATTTGTATTTCTTGTACGAATGTGGGGTATATTTGGGGTAGTTTAAAGAGTAGGAGACTTTTAGACGGTTAGATATGCCTACATGTTGAACCCTATTGTATTCAATATGGGGACTTTCCCGCTATAGCTGAACTGGCGACCATACTGGGGACACCTCTAGGGTTTTAGGGGGTTTTATTTGTGTTTTTAATTGATTTGATTACCTTTTTTGAGTTTCTGTAAGTTGTTGAGTCTTTAAGGGATTATGGTCTTCCATACCAGTACTCCTTGCCTTGTCAGCCTGACTGTTAGTTTTATTTTTTTGAGAAGTTACAGAGGTGTGCGTGGCCTGTAGTGGGTCTGGATGCGTACATATGCGCCCTAACTTTAGACAGCCTGCGTACATACGCAGGCTGCTTAAGTGTGAGTATCATGCCCCTATGAAGAAGATTTTTCCTTAAGAAGGGGTAGTCAACCTCTTCCCTAATTGAAGTCTGAATTCTCAGGGGTTTCTTGATTTATTACTAGTCTCTATAGTTATAGTCTTTAGCCTAGGTTTGATGTCAATTTTCTTATTTCTTTTTAAAAAGATTGCTTATGTTTTCTTTGAAAGGGTTTGAGGCGAGTTTGTGAGTCTTTTCTAATGAGCCTGTTTAGTATCGCTAGTGACTCCCTATGATCCGCAGTAGACTAGAAGTCAGTTTTTGGTCTTGTCTTGTCTTCACCTTTTCCCTTTTACTTGCTTTAGAAGAAAAGAAAAAGAAGTTATTTCAAGTTTCTTATTTTGAAGCATAAATATAAAAAAATGATTTCATTTCTTTGTTTGGTTAAGTAGTTAGGTTAGTTGTCTTTACTTGCTAGGAGAAAGAGTTCTTTTCTTTAAGTTCTTTACTGAATGCTTAGATATTTAAGTAGCTCATAGTCAAGCGAAAGTTATTTTTGGGTTTTTCTTTTAAAGATCTTAGAAAAAGTAGTCACAAAAAGTTGGTTAAAGGGTTTAAATTTGCAAATCTTTATTTGTCAAAAGAAGTATTTTTTCTTTCGATTTCATTTACATTTATTCTCTTTCATCTCTTAAAATACACCACTAGTTTCATTTTCGTTTCCTTGACTTAATATAAGCCACTTAAAATTAATACTTAATTAAAATTAATTAGAATTTATGTTTGTAGGATCCATCAACTAGTCTAGGATAGAGCCTTGATTTAGGTTGGTGAGGAAACTCTTTAAGGCTATAAAACAAAAATAAAAGTTTGTGCTAGGGAGTGTAAAAATTCCACTAAACGTGAAAGTCATATGGGACCCCCCTCTAACACAGGGGCTAAACACGAGGTCGCATGCGAAAAGGTAGCAGGAATAACCCCTCCAAAGCTGGACCAAGCGTAGTGGGGAATGCATATAGAGGACTTGTCTTAAGATTCTGTTGACCTCATTTTCCATGGAGCTTCATGGGTCTCGAATCCATTCGAGGTCCTCATTCATCTTCCAGAACACTTGATTTCAATACCCTTGATAGGTTTTGGGCTTGATACTCTGCTCATTGTAGTCTGCCCGACTATCGACTGTACCCTCCTAGTGATTGTTCACGAGATGGAAACCTAGTTTCCTTTATTTTAAGAACTTAAACAAGTGACTATGGGGGTATACCGTGGTACCTAGGGTAGACATCAAGCTAATATTCATAGAGTATACCCAAAGGGTGCTTCCATGTTTAAGTTGCACTTGCACCGGTAAGTTTCTCTAGTGTTGGTTGGTGTAACTATTCTTCCAACTAGTTAGTGGTTTTGCTTGCTTTATCTCATAGGATATTTCTAGTCTATGCTTGGTCTTCAACGATTAAAAATCCTTAATGTGTCATTGATCTTCTCACATGGTGGAATATCAAGAGCCTCGACAGTCGCGAAGGCTTTTGGGCCTACCGCCAATTAATTTGGAGCCACCATTACGGTGAACACTTGACTAATAAGGGTCATTTGAGGTGACCAGGCTGCAAGAAACTGTGACTGAGCCATATCCAAGAGAACACTCATATCCATAGGAACCGACTATTTCCAATATGGGAGGGAAATATATCGATCCAAATAACCCTCTGATCACTGACTTTTCAACACCTATTTTGGCAGAAGTTTTCCCCCCAAGGGTAACGCATCATGAGCGTCAGATAGTCCTACAAGCCCCGATGGAAGAAATTTTTTCTACTCTGTCAGGGAGTCCTCACACTCCCTCTACAACTGCCACCACTGGGGGCGTTCTGCCTCCTAACTCACATTTGTAGGTCCAAACCACTATGGTATTGACTGCCTCTACTTTGGGAAACATTCTGATTTCGTCTATGGTGGTGATCACTGCACCATTCACACAGAATGTGACAGGTCCTCCATTTTCATATGGGATGCCTGACTTTGATGCAAACTCGGTCCTCACCTAATCCACCCTACAGACCATGGGTCTCGGGGTAGGGAGCTCAAAAACTCCTTTGCAAGGGTCCATGGGGGGAACATCAACCCTCTATAATGCTTTCCCTTATGGCGGAGGTCACATACCTCCTTTGTCCCCCTCACTCGGCGACGCTTCTCAACAACCCGTTTGGTCGAACATGAATTAAAGATTGTTCAGAGCAGGTATTCAAGGACCTTATTCTAGCACCACAATGGTGGGTTCTTTGTCATTCTCTTTGTTCAACACATTTGGTAACAATGCATTCTCGTCAGTTGTCATCTCGGCCAGGGGAACCCTAGTTTTGGATCACAGAATCTTGCACAGGGTACTATTCCTGGACAGGGGGAAAACACCTCTCAAGGATCCTGGAATTTGTGGTAGGGATCAATCCCCTTGTCAGGGATGTTGACTGGGGGAAACCCCTTCCATGGTCAATGGAACCCTAGGTAAAGCTCAGTACCTATGCCTGTCAGATCGACAAGGGGCAACCCTTTCCAGAACCTTTGGAACATAGCGTCGAGAGAAATCCCTTCCCAGCCCTCAAGGTCCTACTACGGGAGTCAAATGATGACATCTCAACAAGCGTGGTATTCGAATGCTGGCCATGGCCATGTTTTTTTCTAGAACCCTGGTCAGCAACCTAACTTTTCCTGGCAACCTAGTGCCCGCCAAATTTTAGGCTCCTTTCCTCCTATACATACTCAACAACCCAAGCTACCTTTTCTAGCAAAGTTGCATTTGCCAGACTTGTCACTATTGTTAAATGACACAATCTGTCACGATCCTCATTAGCCTCCTATGTCGACTAAGTTTCCCTCGGACATTCCAAAGTTCGAAGGTAAGCCAAACGAATATCCAGGCGAACATGTGACCATGTTTCACCTATGATTCTCATCCAACTCATTGAGAGACGACTCTGTATAGTTGCATCTATTTCAATGCACTCTTATCGGGAGTGCCACGAAATGGTACATCGAGACCTACCACTCAATATACTCTACTTTTGGTGAATTGGCAATGGTTTTTCTAAACCATTTTCAATTACCCGTGAGATACAATGCCGGCACCGAATTGTTGGACAACTTTGAGAAAACAAGTCTGACCATATCTCAGATCAAATATGAGAATGATGATGTCATAAGAGTTTGATAAAGGTACCAGTTCCACCAGTATTCCTTTTGGAGTGGTTCCTTAAGTCTTTGGTACCCCAGTTATCCAAGTACGTTGCAACGTCAAGGGTATTTTCAGAGGAAGAGGCGATAATGAGAGCTCAAAAACTAGAACTAATATACTCTCAATCTAGTTTACTTTATGATTTTTTTTTAGATGTGTCGTAGTCTATTCTTGACAAAACCAGACACAAGTATAGACCACATGCCCATGGCATCATTGGTTCAACACAAGTGAATCCCACTAATCAGCTGTTGAATCAATTGCAACAATTGTCGATACAACATACAATATCCAGCCCAACCACTGGTTTGACTTCTCCCCCTACTCAAACGTCATATGTACACATTGTGAAATCAATGAACACAAAGTCCAAATAGTAGCCTGGCGGAAGGAAGAAACAACGAAAGAAGGGTAACGGGGATAAGAAACCCACCAAAAATGTTGGTGGGGAAAACATAGAGAAAATAAAGTTGAATTATTTATGTAACCTTTGCATAAAATACCACCCAACTCACCTGTACCCTCGGCTTGCGGAGGCCCAAAATTTATTGGCGCAATAACAACTTGTTGTGTTAACGAACCCATTTCCTCATGGGAAAAATTTAAATCAAGCCTATTTTAGCACAGATGGGGGTAGTCAGGGACCCCCTTCATCTTCTAGTAATCCTTCGTCCGTGAACATGTATATCATGAAACGTAATTCCTACATAGTGACCATGTCACATGATTATGGAATGCAAAACACTGTTGAAAAGGGTAAAGAAGCTGAAAAACCATCTTTTCCTCTCTAGATCGACGTTGGGTGAAGCAATGACACACATCCCAAAAGGGGCGTTCAAGAAAGCTTCCCACAATCCAAACGTGAGGGATGGATAGAATTACTCTATGGTAGAGGATTTGTCACAAACCCCTTGTGTGATGTCTGGTTTGGAGGTCCTCTAGAGCTTCCCTTCATAGAGAAAGGGTCTGCTAGTTGCCTTAGGATCTATTGAAACTTATAATACATGAACGATCATGCTTGATATGACCAACTTGAAGCCTTGTCTCCTATACCACGTTGTGTTTCAGATAGTAGTGGCTCACCCCATGAAATATTTTACTCGGAAATTTTTTGGAACGGTAGTTGATGAGGATGCCTCGACATGTGTGATGTCGTTGGTGTGTTAGAAGGCCATTTTCCAACCCGTTTGGTCTCTATTGCCTACTCTTCTTACTAATTTTGATGGTCATTCTTTCAAACGACATGGAATCATCCCTTCTTTTCCCATGGATTTAGGAGGGAAGATCGTGTGCATTGAAGTTGAAGTGGTTGATGTGCCTCTCGACTACAGCCTGTTGTTAGGAAGGATTTGGACATATGCCATGCATGTAGTGGTTTCCACAGTTTTTTTGGGTCTTATTGTTTCCACATGAGGGTCAAATCGTGACCATTGATCAATTTTCCTTCTTCAGGCCTAACCCTTAATTGGGGGCATCCATGGGCCCGATGATTGATAACCCACAACCCGACATCGTCAATGTGGGGGTTTGTTTGTGCCCATGTTTGATGGGTATTTTGGATTAACCACCTCCTTTTGGCGATGCCAATATGATATTGGTTGTCCCCGAATAGCCCAGGACTAATATTTTTCAAGTGCCATCATTATGTATGACTTACTTTAGCGATCTATATACTCTTCCTTCCCCATCAAATTTGATGGAAGGGACAAGGCATCCTGGAATGTCCATGCCCTTGTCCATGATAGAATTTGCCTACTCTATAGTCTAGCAAGCTTCAGCTGACCCCGATTTGACTCCTGCACAATAGTTAGATCCATTTCTCGAGCCTATTTGGGCTCAGGATTCTGTTTCCACTAACGATTCATTAGACTTGGTCTTGCACTCTAATGATGCTATTTTAGAGACATTGAATGGTCCAAATAGACCCTAGGAATATCTCCATCATAGATCTTATTTCCTCCAAGAGTTAAGAAGAATAAAGGTAGAAGAATTCGTGTTGACTATAACTGGAGATAGGTCTTTTCCTATTAATCCTCTGGCTACGCACATAGTTTATGCCAAGGGTAATATGGAAACCATCACTGAAACAATACCTATTGACATCTCCAGAACCCCCGACGTCATTGAGAATGTATTCTTTGGAGCGGACTGCTCCCCCAAGGAGATTCAAATCTATAGAGATTTATTTAAATAATTTTGTGACATTTTTTCCTAGTCTTACGAGGAAATGCCAGGCACTAATCCAAGAATCATCGAACATAAAATAATGAATTATCCTAACACCAATCCGGTCCTGTAGAAGCTTCATCCGATCAATCCTCGAAAAGTGATAGCTATTAAGGCTGAAGTAGAGAAAGTGCTCAAAGTCGGCTTCATCTACCCCATTTAGTTGACTCAATGGGTGTCAAATCTTGTTCCGTTCAATAAAAAGCAGGGAACGATTCGCATATGTATGGAATTATGTGATTTGAACAAGGCATGTCCAAAGGATAATTTCCTCACCCCATTCATCAACCAGATTATCGATGAGTGCATAGGCTGTGAGGTATTTTCTTTCATGGATGGTTTTTTGGGATTCAATCAGATACAGATTAAGCCTGAAGACCAATATAAAACAACTTTTATCTGTCCATGTGGTACATTTTATTATCAGAAAATTCCTTTTGGCGTGAAGACTGTTGGGGCCACTTTTCAGTGGGCCATGTATTTTTATTTCCATGACCTAAGACATATAGTTGAGGCCTATCTTGATGATTTAGCATCATGATATCATAGGAGAGTTGATCATCCCATGCACCTCCGACTTATCTTTGAGCGATGTCACTACTATCAGATTCGCTTGAATCCAAACAAGTGTAGTTTCTACATGATGTCGGGTCATCTGATAGGTTTCATAGTTTCGAAAACATGGATCATGCTCGATTCTCTAAAGGTTGAGGTGATAGTTCATTTGCCTCCCCCATGCATAGTCCCTCAGCTTCAAATCTTATAGGGTAAAGACAATTTTCTTCGGCGTTTTATTGCAAACTATGTTGAGATCACTAAAGGGTTTATGCATCTACTAAATGAGGGAGTCCCTTTCCATTGGGATGAAGTCACTCAGTGCTCTTTTGAAGTCTTGAAACATGCCCTCACGTCTGCCCCTCTGCTTTGGCCTCCCAATTATAGTAAAGATTTATTATTGTATTTGGTTGCTACAGAGTCGACCATCGGTATGGTCTCTTTTTAAGAGGATGATCGTCTTGAAGAGCATGTGATTTATTACCTGAGTTGAGGCCTAGTTGGACTAGAACTCAACTACTCCCACATTGAGAAGCTAGCATTGGCAGTAGTGCATGTTGTCTAGTGGTTCTGTCATTATATTCTGCTTTGTAAGACCATTGTCGTTGTCGTTGTGAATCTGTTCCAATACGTGTTGACACGACGTGTATTCGGTGGAAATATCAGTATATTTATAGTTATCCTCCATGAATTTGACTTGGATTTTGTTTCTGTGAAATCTGAAAAGTCATTGGTATTTGTGGAACTTATCTCGTAACTTCCAGTCGAATCAGGTGATGTTACGCCCGAAGAATCACCGATTAAAGGAGATATTTTTGTGATTTCATCTTCAGACCCCTGGTGTGGATATATAGTATTCTATCTCTAGACTTTGAAGTGCCCCACCTCTGCTTCTCGCGATGAGTGTTGACATATACGCCATCAAGCGAAAAACTATCTCATTATCGATGATACTTTGTATCGTAGGGGTGTATATTGCATCCTCCGCCAATGTCTCAGTCATGAATAAGAGGAACTTGTCCTTAACGACTGCCACACTGGACCATGTGGTGATCATTTTTCTGGGTTGGAAACAACCCAAAAGATTCTACAAGAAGGTTATTTTTGGCCGAAGTTGATCAAAGATTGCGTTGAATCAATCAAGAAGTGCCACCCATGTCAGATCTTCTCTCAGAAGATGAGGGCACACCCTGCTCCCATGTTTCCCATCATTAGAGTTGGTCCTTTCACCAATTGGGGGATTAATTACTCTACATGTCACCCGGCTTCATCCAGGGCACATCATTATATCATTGTAGTGGTAGACTAATTCACAAAGTGGGTTGAGGCTATGCCAACATTAAAATATGATGGTGAAATGACAACTCTCTTTATTTTTAACTAGATTGTAGCAAGGTTCGACATCCCAAAGGATATTGTCACTGACCATGGCAGTCACTTTCAGAACAAAATGATGTCTGAGTTAACATCAAATCTTGGGTTGAGCCAAGAACACTCATCACGTTACTACCCACAAGAGAATGGTTAGGTGGAGGATATGAATAAGTCTCTCAAGATCATTCTACATCGAACAATAAATTTGGCCAAGTCAAATTGGAATTTTATGTTGTACTCGGCATTGTAGGCCTACCGAACATATGTGAAGACTGCATCCAATTTGTCACCTTTTCAACTCGTTTATGAGATGAAAGAATTATTTCCAATAGAGTGCCAGATCCCATCTCTAAAGTTGGAAATACAATTATTGCCATACACTTCACTACTTGAGGAACACTTATTATATCTCGATCTGCTCGATAAGAAGCGATGTGATGTAGCCTTGGCTAACAAGGCTCATAAGAAGAAATTCAAGTGTCAGTATGATCAGTCTATTCCTCCTCAGATTTTCTCTGAAGGCGACCTTGTCCTGGTCTATGAACAAGATAAGGATCCCCTAGGGGCAGGCAAGTTCAAAACCATGTGGTTCATACCTTTCATCGTGAAGGAGGTACTAAAGAAGGGTACTAAAGAAGGGCGCTTATCGTCTGGTTGACTTCAAAGGGAAATATTTGGTGGAGAATAGAAATGGGCTCTACCTCAAAAATTATTACTCATAGGTGGGTCGCGTTGGGTGACTTCTTGTACATATGTATAGTTCTTATACAGTTATCTTGTTTTATCTTTTTCTTTTATGGACGTGTCATTTTTTATGTCATATTTTTCACTGTGGAATATGTCAAGTGAATCAGAGGTGTTCGTTTGGTTCGCGGACGATGCTAGCCGACATACTCAGAGGCTTTCTTCCGCAGCTTGGGTGATCTTCACACCTCAAGGCCAGTTTCTATCTTCTGGAGGTATCTGTCTAGGTGAGGCCAAAAACAATGTCTCCAAGTACAATGCAGTGATAGAGTTTCTTTTTGATGCTTTGTTGCACGATATCTCTCACCTCTGTGTCTACTTAGATAAACAATTGGTTCAGTTAAATGGGGTTTACCACATTTATGATCCTACTCTACATTGATGATTCCTTAAGGTACGTCTCTTAGAATGATGCTTTCATTACATTATGTATATCTATGTTCCTAAGAGATTGAATCAAATCACAAATACTCTAGCTAATCATGTATTAGATTGGCATATTGCACAAACATAAAAATAATCACACACATACACATGTACATATAATGTAAAAATGTGATCCATAAGACATAAAAGATGTAAATATGCATATATATATATATATATATATATATATATATATATATATATATATATATATATATATATATATTTNATATATATATATATATATATATATATATATATATATATATATATATATATATATATATATATATATATATATATTCTTAGAGTACATAGGTGGGCGCAAGTGCCTCAAAAATAATATGTCTAGTATAGATTGCAGGTCTTATGCCCTCAAAATGATATAAAAATTTCCCTCGACACATAAGTGGTCCACCCTAAGCTAATCATGGGGCCTGTTGGCCCTTCCATAGTGAATGAAGGCATTTTCCAAACGTCAGAAAAGATAGACCCAGGTCTATGGAACCCCAACTACATGAGGCTGCATAGATGGCAGGAGATCCTTGCTCTCGGCCATGGGAACTATATGAGTGAGCACAGTAAGGTTCCACCTTTCTGAACACTCTCTTAGCCTCTCTGGTTGGAGGTCCCCCTGCTATTGCTGCTGGTCCGGCAGCCACTGTTAGTGTTTCCTCTGGTCAAGGATGTCGCCTACTCCTCACAAAATCTATTAGATGTACACTAGTCCCACATTTGTACATAACCGATACATAGTTTTCAAATACTCTCATACACATAGAAATGATATATATATAAATAAATAAAATCTTAAAAAACTTTTAAAAGAAAATGTACCTATCTCTCCTCGCTTTGCTCCGGGAGGTACAGTCATATCAGGATCCCTGGAGAAGATGATCCTGACATAGGGACAGTATTCTATAGCCGAAATCTGTCGAGACTACCGGTCAAAGAAAGTATCGTCAAAGGCCTCAATGGTCCTCCCCCCCCCTATCTTGGAAATAATGTTTCCCACCTACACACTGTCAGGAAGGAGGTGACACAACCCCGTACTATCTCTCGCAGAATAAGACTGGGTACTCTCTCGAAGAAAAAAAATCATAATATAGTGCCAAACACAAATTTTTTGTTGTTCCTCCCACGACACTCTGTGAGTTGTCTCTTCATGCAATCTAGCATGGTTTTCCTCCAGTTGAACACTCATGCATTTAAGCATTGTACTGCACAATGCATGTGTGACCGGGAGGCCTGATGTAAGACCGTGGATCCAGTGATATTCCCAATAAGTAAAACTATCACTTTCAGTGATAGGTTGGTGATTTTGTGGATTGACACCTCGGAACCTACTTTATATGTGCCAGCCTCGAGTGGTTCCCAATCAACTCAGCAATGTTGTCAGGCCCAGGAGGAAAAGCACGAAGGTTGACTAATTCCCCTCTCCTCGAGAGGCCGATCAGAAAATAGTTACCCTCATTCATTGGAGTCAACGACTACCACTTGAGCATAAAATCCTCAGCGTTGGGGTGCCAGTAATCCACCAAGGCATTCAACAGCCTGGGTTGTGCCCTCATGAGTGGACACCAAAAAAATTTCCACAACTCGCATTGTTTTAATGCAGAGACAATAGCAGGGTCTTCTTTGACCAAAATATCAATGTCTTCATTCTCCCTCTCTCTCCAGTGGACATACATCATGTCAAAGAAAAGTTCAAAGGGGAGTTAGATATTGTATCTTCTTTTTCTTTACCTTTTAGAGGGTGTACACAGGTTGTAGTGAGCACAGTCGTGTATGCATGTGGGCATAGTATTTTCTGCTCACGGGCTGTCCTTGGGCAACTCATGTACATGTAGGGCCGCCCCTTTTTAAGAGTAAGCACCCCCAAAAAAATTGAAATTAATGCAAGAAATAAATATGTAAATGCAGAGGAGCTAGTTTGTACTTACTTGGTCCAAGCGGAAGTTCATTTTGTCCTCTGAAGCTCCTAGAATAAACTCTTTTAGTAAAGGGTTTTTTTGGAAGTTTTCGTCAATTCTCAATTTGCAATGGTGATAATGAGCTGCCAGCTTCTATTTATAGACGTTTTTTGCCCTTTTGTCATTTTTTTCTAGCTTGTAAATAATTTAATGTGGTTCTTGAGTTTCTCATTGGATGTTACAATACACTTCACTTTTGGTTTGGAAATTTTTTTGGGAGATGGATCACTTTTAAAGATTCTTTGGTAAAAGTCATTTTTCCAACTTTTTGCATTTAAGTTAGGATTCCACCTCCACTTTTTGCATCTCATTGTCTTTTCCACTTTTCCATAGGATCGAACCCATCGAATTGTGACACAAAACCATCATTGTTGCTTTAGAAGTGTTGTAATTTGGTGGTAGATCCTACCTATACATGGATGCCCTAGGTAGATCTTGGTTGCATTTTTGGTGTCCATATTGTCATTAATGACTTTAGGCTTGGGATTCCTTGTTAGTATTGTCCTGATTATGAGATTGAGCCTTAAACATATGATATGTCATCACTCTTGACCTCACCCTATGGACTCCCAAAAAATGAGTCTTCTTTTAAGAACTTTTCAGACTCTCTAAACATGAAAAGATTGTCAAGAAATCTTATTGTCCTTCACGCTCTCCAAACTAAAACTTGAAGGCACATCTGTCAAGTGGTAGTTTACCCATTTTTTGGTCTAGATGGTCAGTTTTATGAACAAAGGTATGCTTTAGTAACTTTAGTTTGCTAGAAGAGTATTCTTAGGTATAAGTTTAACCCCTTTTCGGGCGTGAGGGACTAAATTTACAAAAACGGAGTCCATAGTTAATCTCTTTTCAAACTCCCTAAAATTGAAAAGATTATCGAGTGACCTTATTATTCCTTCACACTCGTTAAAATGGTCCAAAATAACATCCCCTATGGATTCCATAGTTAATCTCTTTTCAGACTCCTTAAAATTGAAAAGATCATTGAGTGACCTTGTTCTTTCACACTCATTAATTGGTTCAGAAAAGCATCTATTGGAACGAGTTTACCCCTTTTTTCGTCCTATAGATTAAGGAGGAAAAAGGTACACCTCGAGATATATGTCTCCCCGGGAGAGTTCTCCTAAGTAGATTTTATACTTTTTCGAGCTAAGGAGACTAAATCTAGAAAAATGCTACGAGTCCATAGTTAGGCTCTTTTCATACTCCTTAAAATTGAGAAGATTGTCAAGTGCCCTTGTCTATGTCACACTCATTAAAATGGTTTTGAATAGATGTATTTTCGGTGCTATTTTATCCCTTTTTCGAACTGACTATACTACCTTTAGAAAAAGGTACCCTAGCGGAGTCTTGTTTTATGCTATTTTAGGCTCTATAAAAATTAAAGACCACCAATCTTACCTTCTCTCAACTCGTGAAAAATACATTGAAGGGGGTTTCATCGTGTCCTGCTAATCACACTTTCATATCTACATCTTTGGCCTAATGTTGGCTCCATGTTGCTCTCAACTGAACCTTTGAAGCATGCCTTATACATAAGACTTGTAGCACTTTTCCTCTATGACCTGACACCTTGACCCATAGAGGAATTTTCCTGAGTGTCCTTTCCCTGCACATGTCTCCTTGATATGAGAATTAGTGTTTTCCTTGCACTTGGAACTAGTATGATTTTGTGACACTCATTCCTCCATTGTAATGTAGCATTCTTTTATTCTTTTTCAATCTCTTCAAAATATTTAAAAAGACCAAAAAAAATCAAATATACCCCAAAAAGAGGACGAGAAAAGTATTTTCTCTTTATGGTAGCACAATGAGTTACACTTGGAAAAAGAACATCCTTTCATTTTTCATCAAGCATTGGGATTTAATATGACCTTAGGAAGTTTTTCTCGCTACATAGAGTTGTGTCCTCCTCTGTTTGGTTATTCTTCCAAACACATGGAGAGTTTGTGTTTCCTATTGCATCGTGAACTTATGTCAATGTCATGCTACCTGAGTCAACTCATCTATTGTGTTGTTGTCCAAGGGAATTTTTACCCAACCTGAGTCGTCCTTTCTGTGGTTTGTCTCTTTCCCTGATGCCTGATCATCCCCATAAGTCCAATCAATTCCTTGTTTGAAATCAATGAAGTTCTCTATGTCATCATCGAGATCCTATTGTATGTTCCCCAATGAGCCGTCGAAGACCTCTGGGTAGTGAATTTTTACACTCACATTACACTCTTACCTGATTTTTGAAGATATTGAAGTTGTTGCTCGAGCTTTGAAGGCCTCATCTCCAGCCATCAAGCATCATTTGGCTTTTTGAAGATGGATACTATGCATGTATATCTTTGATTTTTAGATGTATATCTATTGTGTATTACTCACGAATACACTTTATATCGTTATATGACATGGATCTATAGTGTATTTGATTGGAATCCATGATTTATTTCATCCCAAGCATGAGTTTGTCTACCTCTGTGAGACAATTATTATTTTTTCAGATGACGCCTCCTGAACTCTGGTCGTAAACTCACTCACTACGTACATTGATGAATATTTGTAATGTATTTTGGCCATCATATTCTCTTCTTAAATCACACATTAGGGGGCATATGTTATGACATTAAATTGCACCATACATGCATACCTAGCATTTGGCCCTCTTACTTGCTATTTTTTCCAAGCCATCACTGAGCAGCTCTTCTTAAAAACCGCATTTTAGAAGATGTATGTGCCCTGCACCACTACTTCCCATGTACACATTCTTTTTGCACCACTATAGCTCACGTACGTATGCTAGTTGCACCATTAAAACCCACATATACCCACAGATGTTGCAAAAATTAAAAATTTGCAAGGAATTCGTTGAGATTATGGGATATTGAGTAGTTTTCCAACTATCCCACCACCTATAGCCCATCACCCAACCGAATAACCATAATTTTTTCATACAAAAGGAGGTTTTGAGGTCTCATTCCTAAGAGAAGCATAACAACAGTGAAACTCTACCTGTTTCACATCCCCTCCTTGCCCCGGGAATTTGCAGCCACCTTTTGAGTTTTGAGCCATAATTGTCCATTCTTTCCTTTTTCCTCCATTATATGCCTATGCCATTTCCCTAGAGAGAAGTGTGAGAGGAGAAAGATATGTGGAAGTGAAGTTGGAGCTTGGTGAAGAGGATCCCGGACCGGGTTCAAGGATCAGTCATCGATCTCATTGTATGTAAACTTTGTGATATTAATAAAAGGAATACTTTTTTGGTCCCACAATAAGATGTGTTCAATATTTGTGTTTGATTTATGTTTTATAATGACATCTAATCCACTAATTCATATATGAGATACATGTTCATAGTTTCTTGTTTGTCTTTTGTGAATGCAGGTCATCCTTGGGAGGAGACTTGTATTCGAGGAGAAATCAAACGTGAAAGTATCGACACCAGACACAGAGTTTAAGGTAGAGTTACTGCATATTTTTACTTTGTATTTCTTGTATGAATGTGGGGTATATTCGGGGTAGTCTAAAGAGTAGGATAATTTTAGATGGTTAGATCTGCCTCCATGTTGAACCCTAGTGTAGTCCATAGGGGGGTTTTCCCACTATATAAGTATCGATCATGCTTCTACAATCACTATCTATGTTTCCATAGTTATGAAATTTGTAACACTCAATGTTATGTGTGACCACATAGCCACTTCTTGCTTGAACATTTATTTTATAATACCTCCAATCTACAACCTTATGTCCAAAGTTAGTATAATAGAAACAATGACCATAAAATAAATTTGCATACCTGTGAGTGAATTATCTTCTTTGTGGCCTAGTCCTTCTGAATTTTTCCTTGACTGATCATGATCATGATTGAAGATTCTTTTTGGATTGAACATGGATGGTCTTCTTGAAGATGTATCCTCAATAGTTTTCTTATATTATGGTTGACCATGATTCCTTCCTTTGATTACTTATGCATAACTCTTTATATTTTCTTCATTCTTCTTTTCTAGCAATGCAGAGTGCTTCTCTTCATTCTCTACCACTGATGTGGATGTTTCTGTCTCTTCAACGCTCTTGTTGAGCTTGAATATTTTGACTCTTAATGTGAAAAATACTTCTTCAAGATTATCAACCTCTTATTCTTTCTTCATTATCTGAGACTTCATGACCTCTTTTGTTCTCTTTGGTTCTTCAAGTTGTATTTTCAATGTAATTATTTCTTCTTCCAGTCTTCTCTCTTCTTGACCAAACTCTTCCTCAATTTGCTTTAAGTCATTGGTTATTTCTTTGAGATGATCCATCATTATCTTTTCTCTCTTTTCGGCTTCTTTCTTTTGTGCTGCTATGTTGGCTTCTAAACATTTATTTTTATATTCTAGAGTTTCTTCAATTCTTTTGGCCTCTTCTAGTTGAGCTCTTAAATTCTTGATGACCTACTGATCGTTTTCAAAATGTTGAACACTTTCCTTTTGCTTCATCAATTCTTTCTTGGATGAATTGTTTTCTTCTCTTTCTTTACTTAAATATTTAATTGCACTAATCAATTTTTCTCTGTAATCAACTTATGCTTCTTCATACTCTTCCTCTTTTGAATTTGTCTGACATGATGAGCATCTTTATTCTTGTTCTATATATGCATCTTCTTTGGCATTTTCTGAATCTGCGATGGGTGAAGAATATATGTCATGTAACTTATCCCAAAGTTATTTGGATCGTGAACATTTACCTACCTTTTCTCTTACCGGATTAGGTAATCCTTCCCAATTGAAATCCATTGCTATTTTGTTATTCTTCTCAATTCCTTCTTGCATGCAGTCTTTGTGGTTTTTTAACTATCACATCCTATAACAACTGATAGCCAAATAAAATTTCTATGTTCCTGTAAAAATACTTTCGTCCTTCTGCTCCACATATTATACTTGAAACCATGTTGACCATTAAACATTGGTAATCCATTCTTAGAATAATCCATTATCTCCTTCCAGTGGTTAAACTATTTCCTCAAAGAACCTCGCTTTGATACCAATTGTTGGATTACTGAGGGGGGTGAATCAGTAATAGAGAAATTGAATCATTTTTAACCATATAATCCAAGTGTTATATCAATGTATCATTATCATCCAATAAATATAGAGTAAATAAATAATGAACACATGAGAAATCATACAAATGCACAATACACCAGTGTTTTACAAAATGATTTTTCGTATATGTCTTGAAGAATAAAATTCATTGAAAGCACCAACTTACTTTGTTTTCTAGCTACAATTGGAAGGAATCTCCAACCCCCTAGTTTCCCAGGCTACAAACTCAGGCAACTTCCAACTCCACAATTCCTTGACTACTACCAGAAGGAGGCTACACCCCCCTATGTTCACTGGATACAAATGAAATGTGGCTACAACCACCTCTTCTTTCCCCGTCCAAATTCTCTGATGTATAAGTACGATGATGGAACCATTGTCACACTAACACTGTGAGATATACTATTGTAAACCTGTACCAATAACCTAAACCATGCATCAACCTATACCTCAACCTGTAATCAACCTGTGCCATAAACAAGTGCATCAACCATGCATGAACTTGTACCTCAACATGTACCATGAACAAGTGCATCAACCATGCACCAAACCTATACAAATAACATGTCACAACAAATTATCCAAACAATCTATCACAACAACCTATCTCATCAATCTTATCAACCAAATTAAATCTACTCACCAAGATGAATCACCTAGAACACTCTCAAATATGTTCATCAACCAAGCATAACACAACAACTCATAATCATCATCAAGATCAATATGTGCTTCTAATAATATACCAATACAAGTATGCTACATCATCCATAAACCATGTGTCAACAATACTATTAAAAAGTACCTCCAACCATGTACCAAGTATGTACCAATCATGTATCAACTACTCATCAACTATGACTCATCAAGATGTACCAACATCATCAACTATACACCTCATGTATGTTCCAACTCATCAGCTAATTATATCAACCATGTACCCAACATGTACCTTAACCAAAATCCCTCATCAATTTCATCATCCAAATATGATTTGTAACTTTGTAATATACCTAGTGTATATGATCACATACCTACTAACCTTCCTCAACTTTAACAACAAGAGACTATCATTTTAATCAAACTTTTCTTTAGTCTCACATGACTAGTTTTGGATTAGTCAACAACATTAACTTGAAGTAATCATAACTATGTACCTGTAATGAATAGAGATCTAAAAATGATAAACAATGTTATTCAATGTGTTTTATGCAATTCTTCTAGGTGTCACTACTTGGAACCTCTCAGAAAAGGAGTGATAGAAAAAATGACATACCTTAATGAATTATGGCTTATTATAGAGATCGACATTGTAGAGTGTGCCCCACATGGAATATTTGTTGAATTAATCTGAAAATGTTACATAAAATAATACAAACAATAATCTAACCAACACATTTAGTCTTATTAAATTTGGATATGTTATTAAAAAGTTATCGTGTTTCTACCTGAAACACTTGTTTTTGACTAGTTTCAGGACTAGCCAAAAACCCTATTTTCCACGAACTGTAACTCCAAAAATACAAAGACCAAAAAGCTTATCTTTTTACCATGGATATGTTTCCTCAATTTCATATCAATTTCATAGTTTGAATTATTATAGAAAAAATGTTATTGCGAAAATGGTGAGATAACCTGTAAATAACATACCTCAGAAAGCATCATCAAAAGAATTTGTCCTCCCTTGAATTTCAACCTTCTTTTCTTCACCTTCCCTCTGAATTTTAGCTTAGATATCCCTTGGTTACCTCAGTCACCTATAGATATTAAATATTCTCAAGTGTGATGTAAAATGAGAGAGCCTTGCCTCTTATTTATACTCTCCATCTTCTAGGTCACTTAG
This sequence comes from Picea engelmannii, assembly GCA_009831015.1. NCBI lineage: Eukaryota > Viridiplantae > Streptophyta > Pinopsida > Pinales > Pinaceae > Picea > Picea engelmannii. The sequence continues at coordinate 266,090 of ML783707.1, forward strand.
CCCATTTTTAGGTCACTTAACCCATTTATAGGTCACTTAACCTATTTTTCTCATTTTTAGGGTTAACCACTTTCCATAATTAGAAAGTTCTCCATTACTTTATCATTTAGATATTCCTCCTTCACTTTGTCACCTCAATTTATCATTTAAATAATCTTCTTTGATTTTGTCACTTCACTTTATTATTTAAATAATCCTTCTTAACTTTGTTACTTTACTTTATTATTCAAATAATCATTTCTTCTTTTCAATATCTTTGACTTCTTTGACCTTTTTGGGATTCAAGCCAACAAATGAGGGTACTCCAACTTCGTAAGGCCATAACTCTCAAACCATGAGGATTTATGTGATGTTCCACATGTTGTTCCTGAGTTTGTACTTTAAGGCTCTAAAGTACATCGTCAAGGAATCTGAAAAGAAACAGAGGGCTAAGGATAAAAAGGTAGGTTATATGAAAAGGGTAATTGTTGGTTCCCTAATAGTCTCTATCTAGCTTCCCAGTTTTCCTAGATTCTAATGTCTCTTTCAATAACCGCCCATGAGCGCTCTAACTCAACCTGGTTGTTTTTTGTCTATAAAATGGTGTTAAATAAATTTAAAGCAATCCTCGTTTGATCCAATAGTCCAGGTTTGATATTAGGTTGTCTCGTGACTGGGACAGTCATGGGTGAAAAGGATAGAAAGGGTAAAATCTATGTTTTCTTTAAGAGTTCACTATTTATGCTTCAAAACATGTAAAAAGAACTCCAAAAACCTTGAATTAATAATGTGACGAAATCAAAGGTTGTTTCTAGTATCCGAGTTAAATTTTGAAAAAAAGGGAGATGCATGAAGTGAAAAGAAAACATAAAGCTACCGAACAAGGTGAGGCGTCAGTTAAAGAGGAATCTCACTTTGTAGACAAGAGAAGAAAATAATCAGGAACAACTCTTAATGAAGCATATGATATTAAAATTTAAAACATTTGAAAATGATTAAAATACAAGAATAATTGTTCACCACGGTAGAGGTTGTACTAAATTGTAGTTAAGTATTCATTAAATATATATATGAAAAAAATTAAACAACAGAGAAACACATAACTCAAATTCGACAAGATCTAGAATCTTCAATCCATATTTGTATTTATTCAAAAATATATTCAAAATCTTCCTTACAATGCGCCCAGAAAATGCCTTTTGATCAGTATCCTAAAATTACATTTATACTAGACCCTTGATGATTGTTGGTTGGTGATCTCCTAACTCCTAGGGGAAAACAATTACAAGAATTGAAAACCCCAACCATTTACATGATTATTATTTTCTTTCCTATCATTTTGATAATATAAGTTTTCAAAATGATACTTCATTGTTTTACTAAAGTATCTCCTTCTTTTGACTTGATACATTGAATACATTTTTCAAGAAGATGTACGAAATTTCTAGGAGACTCTGGAAGATCCTTTGCTTCAAATAAATAGAATTTTCTTTGAGTTTCTATAAGATGATATTCATTTTCCTTACCATCAAACTTTATTGATTGAAACTTTAAGTTGGGCTTCACTATCCACCTGTCTATTAGAGTAACATCCATTTCCTTTAACTGTGAAATTTCCATTTGAAATTTGTTCAAACCCTCTTTGAAATTCAACTGGTGTCTTACAATGTTTATATGTCCTAATTTTCCAATGCAATTGTCTCTTCCAATACCTAATGATTCCTTGTCCAATGAATCAAAGATTCTTTCACAATCATCTTTGATTTATTTGACTATTTTCTTATATTCTGATATGTTGTTTTCCCATACCTTGAGCATGATATCACCTCTAATCTTCATTGTGAAAGAGAGCTTTAGAGATTTCGATACTTCTTCATTTTTAGAACATACAACTGACTTTTGGAAAGTGGCCCTCGCTGCTTTAGCTTCTTTTTCTTTAAAAATAACATTATCAAAAGCCTTGCTTGTTTCCTGAAAATAATTCTGAATAATCTCTACTTGGGAGATTACTTTCTATTACTCAGCTTATACCTTCGCATGTATTTCCAGTGATTGGTCCTGAAAAACTTTTAGGTCTATAACCTAGCCTTTAATTGAATTCAATTTAACCTATAGTTGTCTTACCAATTCTTCTTTCCAAATAACTTGTATTTGGCTAGTCTACTTCTTTTCTTTCATCTCATCTAGACTTGACTTAAGCGATTGAATTTCTTGCTTGTCAACAGCTCTGGCCTACTCTAGACCTTTATTTATTTCTTCTTTGATACTTTTCTTAGTATATTTTAGTTGATCTTGTAACTGGGTTATCCTGAGGTTACTTTGTTCTAGCCTTCCTCTCATATTGTTAACAGTGAATAGATTTGTTGTTGTCAGTGCTCCCATGGATCCCACCACCTCTATAGAAAAATCTCCCTCTTCCAATTTTTTCCCATCCACCGACACCTTGTGTTTCTTTACCATACCACTTTCTCTCATATACATCTCCTGTTTTAATACAGTATTCCTATTTTTAATGAAAAAGTAATCAGAGGAAGGAATTTCATCTCTGGAGATAGGGTCGAGGTCGCTAGCATATATGACTCCTACCTGAGGGAAACAAAAATTAGATTGTAAAGGGGTCAAGGAAGTGATGGGGTTTCCCAAATATATGGATTTTGTTTCACTTGTTGTCTTGGGAGTATCAATATGAAGAGTAGATGATGCAGGAGGGGGCGATTGACTATACCTGGGAGGTGTCTCAGACCCTTTTTTTGTTTATGCTCCTAGATTCTTTGTCTGTGGGACTTCTTTGTTTTGTGAAGATCCTTCAACCTCCTGTGGATTTTCTTCGGTGTTTTCTTTACTATTTTCTTTCTGTCTGAAGCCCGAGGGAATGTTTTCTTGTTCTAGAGGGGGCGTTGTTGCTTCGCCCTACAATACCTTTGGAAAACCGCTTCACCTGTGTCTCTGGAAGGCTAGAACTCTAGTTTGCAATGTGCATGATAATGTCTGAACCCTGCCTACCACCTCTTCGTAGGTTTTGACCCCTTTGAAAATGTCATCACGAGGGGATTCCTCATGTTCAAATGATTTCATGTCGATGTGAGCCATGTGTCTCCCCACTATTTGATAAGGGTTTTGTTTCCTGTGCTTAAGATTCACCAACTTGACCTCCTTAAGAGCTTCAACTTCAACTTTGGAATGACCTAGGTTGAGTAGCAAAAACCTTCCAATCTGTACAGGAAATATTGGCCAAAATTTCTTTTTAGTTGTCCTCATCTCTATCCCAATACTACCTGTTATTATCTGATGAGATACCTCCCTACATACTAGTCTGTCAGGGAGGAATTTGGGAAGTGCATGACGAGGGATAGAACATCTGAAAACCCTAATATAGGAAAAATTCTTCTCAATAAACCAATCGACACTATGACTGAATCTGATATACAGGGGGTGGAAAAACCAAACATCATATGATGCACCAGTATCACGACGAAATGACAAATTTCGTAAAAATAATCTTTAGCATTTTCTTCCCATAGCTTAGAATGATATTCATGAATCGAATCAGGGCAAGATGGGTTCCAACTCCAATTCAGCAAAGGGAAAGGAGTTGTGAAACATATAGAATCCATGATGTATGATGACATGTAAAAAGATACTAGTCTACCACTGGACCTCGCGGTTTGATACTCCATAACCTCCTTAGCTAGGTTTTCCAATAGGATTTTTTTCCAATTGAAGCTATAGCCTTCGGCTGCTTCATGTAAAAGGGGCACCCATTCTGTAGGAAAATGGGTAGGAATTTTCTTTTCGATAAGTCTACATAACATCATAGCCACATAAGCCATGTACTCATTCAAAGAGGCTATGGCATAAATATTATGGGTGTTGACCTTGAATTTTGGTGGGTGTCTCCACCAGTCTCTAATTATGTTGGGGTATGTTTGGTCTTCCCCTGTGCATTATTTCCCTTTAAATTCACTTACGAAATATTTGTTATAAATATATTTAGAAGTGGGAGACAGTTTGTACATTACTTGTATATTCTTTGGTCTAAAAGAGTTGGTGACGAACCCTTGACTATCCAAAATGCTTCTTGTCTGCACGCCTGTCCTCTCTAAAGCCCAACTGATCATATCATTGTATGTCATGAGTCGTGGGTGCGTAGCCACTTTGTGAAGTTCGGACTCTACTATGTCCCGTAATTTGGTTTCAGAATCGTTGGGAAAATTCTTGATTTCGTAGTCTGGGGTTTCAAAAATTTACCTCTATGATTTGATGGCATCAATGGCATGCAGTGTAGTATTAGACACAACATCACCTTCTGGGCTAGAGATTTTAGTTGTTTCTTCACTTTTCTTAGGTGCCTTTCTAGGTTCCACAATGTTCATGTTTAGGATGAATTCCTCTCGTAGAGACAAATGTGTAATCTTGTTGAATGCAATTCACTTCTGAATTCAAACGATAAAAATGAAATTCGAAAAATAAACCAATCCTCTATTAACCTTTAACTCTTCCTATGACGGGCGTACTGAGATAGGTGGTAAAACTTTAATGTTTTAATGGGGAAGATATGCCCAGAGATATGCAGTTAAGTCAAAATATCTCTATTCGTCTGTTGGAAATATTACCGTCTATCGAGGATTTCAAACTGGAGCTTTAAAAAGACTTCTTTCACTAAATCCCGAAATGTGAAACGTGAAAATTCATTTCAATCCTTATTAATCCCATTTTAAATTAACTTAAACTCATCTTAAACTTTATAAAAAAAAAATTGATTTCGCATTTCGGCATTTCGGGGATCCTGTACCCATGAGGCATGTCATAAGCAAACCCCGAATTGCGAAATCATGATGGAATTAGTTTATACGTTGATTACTTATATTAACGCTTTAATCATTTAAGATTAGTTATTAACTTCTTCCTTTCAGAAAATCGGGGACTGGAAGTTCAAGGGCTAGCGCTTTGACAACACTTTGATACAAAGAAACCCGAAATGTGAAAGATTAATTTGTTGATCGTGTTTAAGAGTTTAATTAATCATAATTAGAGGATACGTTGTGAAACACGCGTCAGGGTTTATAGAACCTACTTTTTCCTTTTTTATTTATTTATTACTTTAATATAAGACCATTTCGGGATTTCGAAACTGGGAAATCTAGAGTTGTTAACTAGGAAAACATGCCTTGTGAAGTGTCGAATCCCGAAATGCAAAAAATTGAAAGATATTTTACTCTTTTTAAGGTTAAGGGCGGCTCCATGACTAGGAAAAAGCGACGTTTCAGGTTTAAAGGGTAAAACATTAAACTTTGTGTCAACATTAGGCTCCATCTAGGGATCTCGTTTCCTTGTGGGACGAGAAGAACATGTGGACCAAGTGCCTTCATTGGGTAAATGGGGTCAATAATTCAGCTTTGTGAAATATACCAGGAGCGAAAAAGAGACAAGACTTTAGGATCTCTACATTTGATTTTGAAAAATCTTCAAAAATAAAACATCTGATTTTCTCGAGTTAGGTTCTTAATAGATTTCCTTTTCTAAAACTGGCCTCAGATATGTATAAGATAATCAAAACCAAATTAACCATTCTACTAGGTTTCATCTGATTCCGTTTTCATCAAGGTAAAGTAAATTTAAAGGTGTCAAATGAGGGGGTCCCAAAAACTTATAATGTGAATCCAGCTGAAAGAAGACAAGTTACTAGAGCGTCTTGTAATTCATGTATAAAATCCTTATTAGATATGAAGATATTGCTCCACTTCCAGCGATCCTGTTCAGTACCCTGGTGAAGTTATCTGACTTCCCATCTTGAATTTCCTTTCACCACTTCATTGTTTTCTAGCATTTAAATGTTGAGATGAGGGCAATAAATATAATGAATTTCCTTTCTACATCTATTTGGACTAGATGGGGGAAATCAATATTGAATTTCCTTTCACCATCTGTCTATATATCTTTTCTTTTAATATGAAGTAGGGGAAATCGATCAATATGTAATATAATCGGGAAGATATCCGCTTGAAATTTTTTAAGAATAGAGGCATGTCAACTCACTTAAATGGCTCTGGACTAATCTTCTCTCTTGCCTTCAAACATCATTGGCTTTAGGGAAACTCTTGAGGGAAAATTCTTGACATATTTTAAGGGATTTCCTTGAGAAAAATGGATCGGTTTATTCCTGTTAGGAGAGATAATAAGGTTAGGATTAACCTAGACATAATTTTGGTTCAACTAAAGTTAAAGACTTATAAACTCAACCTATTCTCATTTTTGAAGGTTTGATTGAGAATTTTCAGAACCAAAGTGAAACCTTTATTTTCTTCAAATAACTCGTCATAAATACTCAGGGTCAAGGAGAAGAGGGCTTTACCATTCTTAAAGGGAAAGTAAAGGGATTAAGAAGCACTACTACACACATGACCTTTCTTTAAAGTTTTTCTTTTTTTAATTCAGTGATAACATCAACATCAATTGAACTAATGATTTATTTATTCATATCTCTTAGGATAATTTAGCTTGAATTTTCATAACAGAATCTCATACCTTGGTAACTCCTAGTTTTCTGGCCAAAAGGATGTTAATTTCTTACCTTTTTCATTGGAAGACAATTAATATACTTATTTGTGTGTGTCACCTTTTTATCATCTATAGTCTCTTGGTTGGTCAACAACTTTTCTACAGAATAAGTCAGCATGTTGATTGTCAAGAAATCTCATGAATATATATATATATATATATATATATATATATATATATATATATATATATATATATATATATATATATATTAATGAAAAAACATACCGAAGGAAATAAAACTATATAGTAAGCATGAAAACAAATCGATATGTACAATGAGAGTTCAGAAATAGATTACTGCATAAAGTGTTTGAGGTGTTGCCCATTTACAGGGGCATTGAGAATGTTTACATCGAGATTTTCTAACAAAAAATCATTTTTTCTCTCAGAAGTCGAAATCTTATATGGGCTAGACCATATTGGATCAAACTTTCCATGTTTACCAGTGTCTTCTCTCCTATCTTCCCATTTCAAGACCAGATCACCAGGGAGGAAATCTCTATCTTTAGCTTTTCGATCGAATAAGGCCTTCATTTTATCTTGATATCTCTGTAACCTCTCATTCACTTCGGCCAGATTTTTTTGAACTTCAACGAGCTGGTTTATCCTCCTGGTAATTTCATTGGGTTCTTCATTTGAATCTTTCCAAAGTTTCATCATGGGTAGAGCAAGATTTATTAGTAAAATGATGTCGGTACCATATGCCATCTGAAAAGGGGAAATCTAAATTGATATTTTGGTACTTATCCTTTTATCCCATAGAGCATATTTTAAATGTATATGCCATGCTTTCTTATTTTCAATCAAAACCTTCTTTATCACAATAATCAGACTCTTATTAGATGACTCAGCTAAACCATTACTCTGTGTATAGTAAGTTGTTGAGTGTTGTTAGTTTTAGGGTAAAATTTGCAGAACAGTAGTATTTTTTAATTTCAAAGCTTAAAACAATTAGATCTATTGCTCAATCAGAGATAGGAATCATAGAGAGTAGTTCTATGAAGGACAACAACAACTTCTTATCACATATGAACATTAACTCAGATTTAAACTCAGAGTATACAGATCTAAACTTCAAACACATAGATCTAAACACAGAACAAACATATAGATCTAAACTCAGAACATATATGAATATATCTCAGATCTAAGGCAGCAATGAAAAGATCTAAATACAACAATGTATCTATAAGACTAAACACATGTTTCATATCCAACAATTCTGTCGAATCATTTCACAACAGTTATATCTTTAGATCTACATAATGCATACTATATTAAACAACTCTATAGTTAGATCAGATTCAAATCAAAGGGAGATAAGAAGGGAGCATACCTGGCACAACAACTTACCTTGTAGACATCACAGTAACCACAGTAGGTGTAGATTTGGTTTATTATGCTCAGACAAAGGTTCAATCCATAGATCTATAGAGGATCTCTATACCAAAGAATGAAGGAACTTTATTGCCACCATACTCAAGGCCACAGGGATAGAAACACAAACCCGACCAAGGTAAATAACTTCCCAAACACAGTAAACCCTTACTCAAGAGGCTGAAGACTGGACTATGTGTAAACCCTAGTCTTGATAGTGAACAGATTGAATTGTTAGGTAGTTTCAGCAACCACCAAAATTACCCTAGCAAGAGGGCTACACACTAGGTAAACTCTTTACACAATAGAAAGAGAAAAAGGGCCACACAAACCCTTTAGATCTGTTCACAACTGGGCCATGACCTCAAAGGTACTTAGCTCACACTCACATAGGTCAATGTCTCAATCATCAAACACACAGGCAGCTCCTCTTACACCTGCAACAAACACAAGAATGGGCCGCACCTGTAGCAAGCAAGTTAAGGAGGATGGAGCTAGTAGTTATACCAAGGTAGCGGCAACCTGAGATCAATCCACGGCAGGAAGGAGGCGGAAGGGTGAAGGGTATTTACAGCAAGAGAGGAGGCCGCTGCAAAAGCTATCACAAGAGGCTACCCCTGCACTCTAGACAACAGTCAAGAGAAAGAGAACTCACTACAGCCATATCACCCATGGAAGTCAGAAGAATCCATAGCAAAGGAGGTGGCAGGATGAGGTCAACAACACATGCAGCAGACACATAGGGGGCCACTGCTACAGCAAACAAAGAGAGGGTTTCACCCCTACGATCAGCCTTCTAAAGAAACCGCAGCCATACAGAAAACCTGCAACAGAAAAGGAAGAGGCCGCTGCCAGGAATCTCCACTCATAGCAAAAGGGGAGGCCACAGCTTCAATAGCAGAGGAGGAGGCGACAGCTAGTAGCCACAGTAAAAACAAGAAGAAACTCTCCACAGAAAATGAAGAGAGGCCGCAGGCTAGAGAGGCTCAATGCTAGCACAAGAGGATATGATAGATAGGTGAGTGAAAAGTGAGAGGGGAGGGTTTATTATATAGGTTTAGGTTAGGGAAAAGGTTAATTAAAATAATATTTAAATCACATGTTTAAATTCTAAATTTAAACATGTGATAAATAACATTTAAAATTAACTTTAAATTTTAACCCTTGAGTAAGACAATAAAACCCAAATCAATCAAACAAGGGTAAGGAGGGTTTGCAAGGTGGCATTACTTATTCCTTCATATCATATGGTGAACCTATTACTTTATCATCACTGCATATGGGACTTATCCCTCTTGTGGTTATGTCCTTCTTCAAGGAGGGTCATGTACCATCAAGTACTTGATTTAGAATCAAGTAGCCCCAGGACTTTTCTTGGGGTCTTATCCACAAAGGTCAGAGACCAAGGATCAACCCATACATTAAGCAAGGGTTCCCTAGAACACATCCAKGGGCCCTAGACCACATCTAGGGACTTATATCATCAACCACCAAGGAACACATCCAAGGATCAATCCAAGCACCAAGAAAGGATTCCCTGGAACAAATCCAGGGGCCCTAAAACGCATCTAGGGACTTATATCATCAACCACCAAGGAACACATCCAAGGATCAATCCAAGCACTGAGAAAGGATTCCCTGGAACACATCCAGGGGCTCTAGAACACATCTAGGGACTTATAACAGCTTGTTCCTAGACCAAGAAACCCCAGTCATATACTGGGGGGCCTAACAAGGGTATTTTGCCATGGCATTGACTGTTTGGTCCCAGACCAAGTACCCCAGGAGTGCACTGGGGGCCCTAGATATCGTCTAGGGTCTTAGCCATCCTCTCGGAGAAATGGCTCTCGCAGCTGCTTATAAATTTAACAAGTGTCCTAATATGATGTTGTATTTTTGGCAGATTCTTAACATGGCCATTGACTTAAATGCTTTGGACTTATCAATGACTATCTTTCGGGGATAGCCAAACCTAGATAAAATATTTTCATCTAGGAAATTGATTACTACTGATTCAGTTTCATTTCTTGTGGGAATGGCTTCCACCCATTTAGTGAAATAGTCTGTTGCAGTTAGAATCCACTTGTGTTGTGCGCTAGAATGTGGGTGAATTTCTCCAATGAAATCAAGACCTGATTGTTGAAATAGAGCTTCATTTTTAACCAAAACTAAAGGAAAGGTTGGGACTTTATGTTTGCCTGTAAACATATGACAAGGAGTACAATTTAGAACTTTAGTGTTTACATCTATGAATAATTTAGGCCAGTAATACCTGTCTCTTAAGATTTTATAATCCGTTGCCCACCAAGCATGGTGCTCGTCACACACTCCCTTGTGGAATTCATCTATAACCCTTTCTGTTTTGGTCTCAACTAACCAACTCAGCGAGAAACCCAAGGGGTCTTTCCAATACAATTTACCATCTATGATACAATATTTTACAGTGTGTAACTTCGGGGTCTTGGTTTTAGATGGGGTTAACTGACTAGGACATTGAAGGGTCAGTAGGTAAGAAACGATATTGCGATACCCAAATGAAACAGAGAACTTGTCTTAAGTCTCAGTTGTGGGTGGAGTGACGTCAAACTCATCTATTTCTAGAAATCCCTCATTTTCTTGTAGATGATTTATCCCAAGTGCTTTTAGACTTGATTCAAATAACAATTTGGCCAAACCCTGGCCTTTGATAATTTTAGTTGGTTTGACTTCCAAGTCAAACTCCTGAATCTTAGCCAACCACCTGCCTCTTCTTCCGTCAATGTCTGGCTGCACCAATATATCTTTAACAGAACTTGAAGGAACATAGGCAATGATCTTCAAGTGCAATACATAGGTTCTGAAATCCTTGAGATCTTTTACCATTTCATAAGCTTGTTTTTCCAAAATATCATATTTCAGCTCAACGTCCCTAAGACTTCTTCTAAAAAATGCAATAGGCCGCTCAAAACCATCATCATTTTTCTATAACAATACAACTGCGATTGTATGTTCAGAGGAAAAAGAGAAAATCAAAAACTCTTTTGTGTAATCCGGGCTTGCCAGGACTAGATCTTCACTTATTATTTTCTTGATTCGTTGAAATAACGCTTTGGCTTTGTTTATCCATTTCACCTTGCTGTTATTTTTAAGCATATCTATAACTAATTTAATAATTTTGGCAATGTTAGGGATAAATCTTCTCAAGAAGTTTATTTTTCCTAAAAAAGATTGAATTTCTTTTACATTTCTAAGAATATTTATGGTATCTATCGCCTCGACCCTTTTGGGATCGATTTTGACTCCATCTCTTGACACGATATGACCCAAGAGTTTACCTTCTTGCATTTTGAAATGGGATTTTTTGGGATTAAGTGACAAACCAAATTTGTGACATTTCTCAAAAGTTTGTTTAAGGTGCATTAGATGTTATGCATCAGACTTATAGAAAACGGTTAGGTCATCTAGATAGATAAAAATGAACTTATCTATTTCTCCCACAAAAGCGATATCCATGGCTCATTGGAAAGTTCCCCCTGCATTCATTAAACCAAAAGGAATTTTGTCATACATAAAAGTACCCCAAGGGGTAGTGAATGTAGCTTTTTCTTTTTCATCTTGGTGTACAACAATATGATTGTAACCTGCAAAACCATCAATCATGGACATTATGTTAGCTCCAACTATTTTTTCTAAAACATGATCCATCTTAAGTAATGGATAATTGTCTTTAAGTGAGGATCGATTTAGGTTTCTAAAATCTACACACAGTCTGATCTCATTGTTTTTCTTTCTCACTGGGACTAAATTAGCTACCCACTCAGAGTATCTCAGTGGGACAATTATTTTATCATCCATGAGTTTTTTAACTTCTTTTTCTATTATTGGTAGTAGGATGGGGTTAATCTGCCTGAGTTTTTTCTTAAAAGGTTTGACGCCTGGCTTCAAAGGAATTTTATGTTCCATAATGGTAGTGTCATAAGTTGTCAATTCATCATAAGACTAAGAAAAAATGTCCTTATATTGTCTAAGTAACTATGCATACTTTCTTTTGATTTTGGGAGACATATATTTGGATAATTTCACCAACCTATGAACTTCTTTGGTACCTACATCGCAATCCTCGACCTCCTCTGGCTAAGGCTATAAGGTAGTATTCAAAGGAATTTCATCATGACTAAATATCCTTTCTAAGGGGATCAGACCCTTAGGTATCTGATTATTTTTTAAAACAAGCATCTGGTGGTTAGCGATTTTATCTTGGAACTTTTGGGGGTCTTTGCCTTCCTACATGATCCAAATAAGGTCATTCTGGTTCTCTTGGTCAACATGCATTTCAGCAAGCTCATCTACTGTCTCTAAAACTTTCTGGAGTTGTTCATCGTCCTCGATAACTTGCCAATGTGTTATGTTATTTGGTATGGAAGGCCTATGTCTCATTAATATATGGTATTTTAATTTGAAAGCAGTGGGAGGTGTGAACATTGAAGCTGCTTTGGCTAACGCATCCGCCTGTTGATTTTTTGTTCTAGGAATATAATGAATGTTAACAGAGGAGAAATTTTTTTCGATCAAATCCCAAACAAAGTTTCGATAAGATCTTAACCTAGGATGTTTGGCCTGGTATTGACGATTTTCTTGTTTCAAGATTAGCTCTGCATCACCGGAGACTTCCAAGTTTTTAATTTTCATTCTTCTAGCATCTTCCAATCCTAACACTAGGGCTTCATACTCGCATACATTGTTTGTATGTTCAGTGTTCCACTGTAATATATAAGAGAAAAGGATAACGAATTTGTCACCAGGTGCAAAAAAAAGAACCCCATCTCCAGCTCCAAAACAAGACGAGGCACCATCAAAAAACATTTTCCAAACACTAGTGCTATATACATCTTGTTTTACTTTTTCTTTTTCTTTTTTGTTTTCTGTACAACTTTCTTGTATACATACATCAATATCATCATCAATAGATAAAATACAATTACCTAAATCTTGATCAACAATATAAACATGGTAGTTGTTTTGGTTGTGTGGGTCACTTACCATGAATCCTAACCTAGTTTCTCTGTACAAACATGTGAATTGTCCTCCAAAGATCGGGATCATGGCGTACGTCATGTCGAGTTGGAGGGATCCTCCAATTTTAGCACCCAAATACCTTGATAAGATAATACTATACTTCAGGGGTATATCAGTGATGATCACATCCATTAGAACGCCTTTCGTGGGTATATGTGCAAGATTTACGACTAAATCCTTTATCATGCCTATACACTTAACCTTTCTTGAATCGAAAGAATATAAATCTCCATAAGGTCTGGTAATTTCAAGACCGATTCTCTCCATAATGGATTTAGGCCATTACATTGTGAGAGGCTCCAGAATCTAACATGCAATTATGGAGTAAGTGGTCATGCATAATTAGAGTGATATAGAAAGGGGCGACGGTGTCTGTGGCATCATCAAAATGTCAACCAAAACTTATGTTAGGCTTATGATATTCTAAATTTATAATATTGGCCTGACTTTCATTTTTTGAAAAACTGATTAATTTGGTGATTTGTTTCCTATAAATCAGATTTTTTTCCAGTTCGACAAGAGGTATAGGGATTTTTATTTTATTTATTTCATTTTCCAGATTAAAACTTCCTATGGTTTTGTCGATCTCTATGGTTTGGGTTTCTAACCCCTTCTTCTCATTTTTCCTTTGTTGTGAGGTTATAGTTTCAATTACAGGGACCTCTGTTTTCTACGCATTTGCGGTTGATGTTTATGTTGACCTTGTCTTGGTAGGGTGTGTGTTAGCGGTTCTAGTTTTTATAGTTTGTTTCTCAATGTTTTTTGAAACTGACTCATCTGTTTCACCCCTCAAAAATATTTTTCATTGGGAGATTTGTGAGGCTCTTGTTTCTAGTCCTTAGAATGTATTTTTGGTGGAGTTCGGCCATTATATTGTCTGCAATTTCCTGATAGGTTGAATCTTCAATAATATCACTGTTTTTGTTATTTTGGGATCTATCTTTCGTGGTTGAAATTTTTTTGTAATCTTTCTTTGTTAAAAAAGGTTGCAGGCAGTCGTCACCAAGATTATTGATGTCTTCTTCTAGTTCCTCAAAATCTTCCACATTTTCTCCTCCTATAAAGCTTTCACTTTTAAATGGAGTTTGGATTTTTTGATCTTCATTCTTAATTTGTCTTTGGTGGATTTTGAGTGTTAGGATTCCTTTTGAAATCCTTTCTGGGAAAGTGCCCATTCTTCACTTGATCTATCTCTATTCTTGAGATCTTATTTGAGAGATATTTGATTATTCTTTCCATGTCATCTATTTTGTCTTCGAAGATCTTCCTAATCTAGACAGTCCCCCTTGATCTCTATATCTTATGGTTTCTTTGTTTCCAATTTCAAATTTGGTTTTCAATTTTCTTGATGCCATCATGTTTGACTCAATCTCTAAGGCATCATATTTCATCTTGGTGAGGTCTATTGATCTTCTCTCCCTTAATAACAGGGTGAAATCAAGGTCAAAATCCCCAGCGAAGGTTACATTCCCTGCAGGTTGGGAGGGTTTGACCTCGACTGGGATCTTATTATACAATTTATTGAACCTCTGAGTGAACTCAAGGACTGATTCAAATTGTTTCTTAGAGCCCCAAATTCAGTTAGATAATAGAGATGGTCTTCCCTTCCCCCCCACTACCTTAGAAAGGCATTTTCAAGTTCATCATAAGACGATATAGATCTTGCTGCTAGGCCTCAGAACCAGATTCTTACCTGTCCTTCAAAATTTTGAACCAAGAGTCTCAAATAGACATCTGCGAGTTTGAGTCCAAGGATATCAACAAATTGTTCAAAGAAATTGATGTGTTCGGCTACAGTTAAATCACCCTCTCTTGTGAATTTCAGAAGATTCTTCATGTAGTTTTCAGGTAAGTCATGTAGGAGAACTGGGAGGATAAAAGGGGCATATCTAGCAGCCACCTTTGCAAAGATTCTAGGGGGTGGTACTTGGCTGCCCGCTCCTACTCTGCTAGCCCCACCTCCAACAACACCTCCTCCAGTCGTAGCCATTGATGATTTAGAGGTTGTTTCTTGGAAATTATGAAGAAGGGTTTCAGGAAATTGGTTATCGAGAGACAGGAAACTTGAGGAAGGGGAACTAGGGAAAAGTGGACTAGTTTCTTCAAACTCATAGGGTGAATATAAAGGAGAACCAATAGGAGTTGTGTCGAGAAGAATAGGTTGGTCGTAGGATTTCTGAGGGATAGGAAAATGGACTTAGCGAAGTGATGATGTGTCAATCGAGGCGGGAAGTGACGCATATCCTTTACCTATGTTGGTGAAAGAAACAATTGGGAAAATCTCAGTTTTAAAATCAGGCGAGACCAAAACATGCTCAAAGGTTGTAATCTTATTGGTAGGTAATCCCCCGTAATACGGTGGGGTATTTGATCCTTCAAAACGATATCTAGTGTTCGGATCTGTAATTTTAGGTTGATAAAATCTATTTGTCAATGATACAGTCTTTTTGAGATATCTTCTTGATTTTAAATTTTTTTCTGGATCTGGAACTGGCGAAGTCTGTTTGTCATCTGGGTTTCTTCTGGTATTATTTCGGTTAAAATCCAGTTTATTTATTGTGGAGTCACCAAGTGAAAGATAAGGGTATCCTTATAAGTTTTTCGATCTTTGTTCACTATCAAAGATAGAAAGTGTCAATGTCGTTCTTCCCAGGGAAATGCTTTGTTTCTTTGTTCCCCGACAATAGCGCCAAAAAAATGTTGTTGCTGAGTTTGTACTTTAAGGCTCTAAAGTACATCGTCAAGGCATCCAAAAAGAAAGAGATAGATAAGGATAAAAAGGTAGGTTATATGAAAAGGGTTATTTTTTGTTCCTTAACCATCTCTGTCTAGCTTCCCAGTTTTCCTGGATGCTAATGTCTCTTTCAATAACTGCTCATGAGCGCTCTAACTCAACCTGATTGTTTGTTGTCTATAAAATGGTGTTAAATAAATTCAAATAAATGATCATTTTATCTGATAGTCCAGGTTCGATATTAGATTGTCTCATGACTGGGACAATTATGGGTGAAAAGGATAGAAAGGGTTAAATCAGTGTTTTCTTTAAGAGTTCGCTATTTCTACTTCAAAACATGTAAAAAGAACTCCAAAAACCTTGAATTAATAGTGTGACGAAATCAAAGTTCGTTTCTGGTATTTGAGTTAAATTTTGAAAAAAGGGGAGATGCATGAATTGAAAATAAAACATAAAGCCGTCGAACAGGGTGAGGCATCAATTAAAGAGGAATCTCACTTTGTAGACAGGAGAAGAAAATAATCAGGAAAAACTCTTAATGAAGCATATGATATTGTAATTTAAAACATTTCTAGGTCTTATATTTGTTGATAGTTGATACAGAGGAAAAGATGAAAACAATTAAATTGCAAGAATAATTGTTCACCATAGTAGAGGTTGTACTAAGTTGTAGTTAAGTATTCATTAAAGATATATATGAAAAATATGAAACAACAAAGAAACACATAACTCAAATTCGAGCAGATATGGAATCTTCAATCTGTATTTGTATTTATTCAAAAATATCTTTAAATGCTTCCTTACAATGCACCCAGAAAAATACTTTTGATTAGTATCCTAAAATTACATTTATACCAGACCCCTGATGATTGTTAGTTGGTGATCTCCTAACTCCTAGGGACAAACGGTTACAAGAATTTCAAATCCTAATTGTTTACATAATTATTATTTACTTTCCTATCGTTTTGATAATATAAGTTTTAAAAATGATAATTCATTGTTTTACTGAAGTATCTCCTTCTTTTGACTTGATACATTGAATACATTTTGTAAGAAGATGTATGAAATTTTTGGGAGACTCTAGAAGATCCTTTGCTTCAAATAAATATAATTTTCTCTGAGTTTTTGGAAGCTAGTATTCAATTTCCTTACTAGCAAACTTGATTGATTGCAACTTTAAGTTGGGCTTCACTAGCCACCTGTCTATTAGAGTAACATCCATTTCCTTTAACTGTGAAATTTTCATTTGAAATTTGTTCAAACCCTCTTTGAAATTCAATGGGTGTCTTAGAATGTTTATCTGTCTTAATTTCCCAATGCAATTGTCTCTTCCAATACCTAATGATTCCTTGTCCAATGAATCAAAGATTCTTACACAATCATCTTTGCTTTCTTTGATTATTTTCTTATATTCTGCTATGTTGTTTTCCCATACCTTGGGCATTATATCGCCTCTAATCTTCTCTATGAAAGAGAGCTTTAGAATTTTCGATACTTCTTAATTTTTAGAACATACAAATGACTTTTGGAAAGTGGTCCTCGTTGCTTTAGCTTCTTTTTCTTTAAAAAGAACATTATCAAAAAAATTGCTTGTTTCCTGAAAATAATTCTGAATAATCTCTACTTGGGAGATTACTCTTTGTTGCTCAGCTTCTACCTTCGCATATATTTCCAATGATTGGTCCCGAAAAAATTTCAGGTATATAACCTGGCCTTTTATTGAATTCAATTTAACCTATAGTTGTCTTATCAATTCTTCTTGTTGAATAACATGTATTTGGCTACTTTGCATCTTTCCGTTCCTCTCATCTAGACTTGACTTAAGCGATTGAATTTCTTGCTTTTCAGCAGCTCTGGTCTGCTCTAGACCTTTATTTATTTCTTCTTTGATACTTTTCTCGGTATATTTTAGTTCATCTTGTAACTGGGTTATCTTGCGGTTACTTTGTTCCAACCTTACTCTCATATTGTTAAAAGTGAATAGATTTGTTGTTGTCAGCGCTCCCATGGAGCCCGCCACCTCTGTAGTGAAGTGTCCCTCTTCCAAGTTTTTCCCATCCACCAACACCTTGTGTTTCTTTACCATGCCACCTTCTCTCATATACATCTCCTGTTTTAACATAGCCTTCCTCTTTTTACTGAAGAAGTAATCAAAGGGAGGAATTTCATCTCTGGAGATAGGGTTGAGTTCGCTAGCATATATGACTCCTACCTGAGGGAAACCAAAAGTAGATTGTAAAGGGATCAAGGAAGTGATGGGGTTTCAAAAATCTGTGGATTTTGTTTCACTTGTTGTCTTGGGAGTATCAATATGAAGAGTAGATGATGCAAGAAGGGGAGATTGACTGGAATCTAGAGGTGTCTCAGACCCTTTTTCTATTCCAGCTGTTGGATTCTCTGTTTGTGGGACTTCTTTGTTTTGTGAAGATCCTTCGACCTCCTGTGGGTTTTCTTCGGTGTTTTATTTATTATGTTCTTTCTATCTAAAGCCTGGGGGAATGTTTTCTTGTTCTGGAGGGGTCATTGTTGCTTCACCCTTGAATACCTTGGGAAAACTGCTTCACCTGTGTCTCTAGAAGGTTAGAAGGCTAGTTTGCAAGGTGGATGATAATGTCCGAACCCTACCTAACACCTCTTCATAGGTTTTGACCCCTTTGAAAATGTCATCACGAGGGGATTCCTCATGTTAAAACGCTTTCATTCCGTAGTGATCCATTTATGGAGGGGTCATTGTTTCTTCGCCCTTTAATACCTTGGGAAAACCGCTTCACCTGTGTCTCTGGAAGGTTAGAAGGCTAGTTTGCAAGGTGGTTGATAATGTCCGAACCCTGCCTAACACCTCTTCATAGGTTTTGACCCTTTGAAAATGTCATCACGAGGGGATTCCTCATGTTAAAATGCTTTCATTTTGTAGTGATCCATGTGGCTCCCCACTGTTTGATAAGGGTCGTGTTTCTTTTGCTCAAGATTCACTAACTTGACCTCCTCAAGAGCTACAACTTCAACTTTGGAATGACCCAGGTTGAGTAGCGAAAACCTTCCAATATGTATAGGAAAGAGTGGCCAAAATTTCTTTTGAGTTTTCCTTAGCTCTATCCCAATACTGCATATTATTATCTGATGAGCTACCTCCCTGCATATAGTTCTGTTAGGGAGGAATTTGGGAAATGCATGAGGAGGGATAAAACATCCAAAAATTCTAATATAGGAGAAATTATCCTCAATAAACCAATTAGAAACCACCTTGATATTTCCAATGACTGACTCTGATAAATGGGAGGGTGAACAACCAAACATCATTTGATGCATCGGTATCACCACGAAATGAAAAATTTTGTAAAAAGAATCTTTAGCATTTTCTTCCCACAGCTTAGAATGATATTCATGAATCGGTTCAGGGCAACATGGGTTCCAACTCCAATTCATCAAAGGGAAAGGAGTTGTGAAACATATAGCATCCATGATGTATGCTAACATGTAAAAATCTACTAGTCTACGACTGGACCTCGCAGTTTGATACTCCATAACCTCCTTAGCTAGGTTGTCCGATAGGATTTTGTTCCAATTGAATCTATAGCCTTTGGCTCCTCCATGTAAAAGGGGCACCCATTCTGTAGGAAAATGGGTAGGACTTTTCTTTCCGAAAATTCTACATGACATCATAGCCACATAAACCATGTACTCATTCAAAGAGGTTGCAGCATAAACGTTATGGGTGTCGGCCCTAAATTTTGGTGGGTGTCTCCACCAATCTTTGATTATGTTTGGGTATGTTTCGTCTGCCTCTGTGCATTCTTTCCTTTGAAATTCACTTATGAATTATTTTTTATAAATACATTTAGAAGTGGGAGACAGTTTGTACATTACTTGTATATGCTCCAGTCTGAAAGAGCTGATGACGAACCCTTGACTGTCCAAAATGCTTCTTGTCTGCATGTCTATCCTCTCTAAATCACAATATATCATATTGTTGTATGTCATGATTCGTTGGTGTGTAGCCACTTTGTGAAGTTCAAACTCTGTTATGTCCCATAGTTTGTTTTGAGAATCGTCAGGAAAATTCTTGATTTCGTAGTCCAGGGTTTCAAAAATTTGCCTACAGGATTTGATGGAGTCAATGGAATGCAGTGTAGTATCAGACACGACATCTCCTTCTGGGCTGGAGCTTTCAGCTTCTTCTTCACTTTTCTTAGGTGCCTTTCTAGGTGCCATAATGTTCATGTTTAGGATGAATTCTTGTCGCAAAGATAAATATGTAAGCTTGTTGAATGCAATTCACTTCTGAATTCAAATGATAAAAATGAAATTCAAAAATAAACCAATCCTCTATTAACCTTTAACTCTTCTTATGATGGGCGTACTGAGACAGGTGGTTAAACTTTAATGTCTTAATGGGGAAGATATGCCCAAAGATACGCAGTTAAGTCAAAAATATCTCTATTCGCCTGTTGCAAATATTATCGTATATTGGCGATTTCAAACTAAAGATTTAAAAGGACTGCTTTCACTAAATCCTGAAATGCAAAATGCAAAAAGTCGTTTCAATCCTTATTAATCCCATTTTAAATTAACTTAAACTCGTCTTAAACTTTATAAAAAAAAAAATTGTGATTTCGCATTTTGGCATTTCGGGGATCCTGTACCCATGAGGCATGTCATAAGCAAACCCCGAATCATGAAGTTGCGATGGGATTAGTTTAGACTCTAATTACTTATATTAACGCTTTAATCATTTAATATTAGTAAATAACTTCTTCCTTTCGGAAAATCGGGGACCAGGAGTTCAAGGGCTAGCGCTTTGACAACACTTTGATACAAAGAAACCCGAAACACAAAAGATTAAGTTATTTATAGCGTTTAAGATTTTAATTAATCACAATTAGAGGATACTTTGTGAAACGCACATTGAGGATTATAGAACCTAATTTTTCCTTCTTTTCTTCATTTTTTATTTATTACTTTAATATAAGACCATTTCGGGATTTCGGCACTGGGAAATTTCGAGTTGTTAATTAGGAAAACATGCCTTGTGAAATGTTGAATCCTAAAATGAGAAAAATTGAAAGATTTTTTACTCTTTTTAAGATTAAGGGCGGCTCCATGACTAGGAAAAAACGACGTTTTAGGTTTAAAGGGTAAGACATTAAACTTCATGTCAACACTACATACCACTAGAAATGGCATGACATGTACTATCCATATAGAATATTCTTACCTACAAATATATAAAAAATCATACCATTATGCATCAAACAAACTTGGGTCCATTACCCAAACCTTGGTTCTCCAACTTCTCATGGCCATAACTCTCTAACCGTGAGGAGTTATGTGACACTCCACATACCACCAGAAATGGAATGACATGTACTATCCATATATAATAGTATTACCTTCAAATATATTAAAACTCTTACCATTATACATGAAGCAACCTTGGGTCCATTACCCAAACCTTTGTGCTACTGGAATTCGCTACCAGTCTTTCTCCAAGGGTTGACATCAATCAATAAGTGTTGACATCAATATACAACATCACCCTCCAATAGTTGGCATAAATAAAAACCAACAATCCATACCAACTATCCATCAACCTAAGCCAATTTTCTGACATCGTCAATTGAAAGGCAATAGTCTAGTTTGAGGTTGTTTAAGTGTAACCAATGTCATTTAAGATAATTGTCCCTTATAGGTTTAACGACTCCGTTGGCCGATGAAAGGATCTAAATAAATAAATGAAATGTGGTTTAATATCCTAACTACTAATTGTCATATTTCGAGTATTTACAATGATCTATTAGATTAGATAACCTTACACTTAATTACATAAATTCACAAAATTTACAAGTTTTACATGGGTACAATATTTACTAGAAACCTTCTAAAAATGAGAATTTAAAAGTATGTAATGGAACTTAATCCCAAAAAATTCAATCTAAACAATATCTATAAATAATAAAGAAAAATAATAATTCAAACTTCAATCATATTGAAACAATAATATTCAAGCAAAGATGACAATAGAGTCTAAACTAAATGATTTTGAATGTAATTAATGAAAGATAAACTCTAATGATCAAAGAAGTTCGAGTTAACTTGATAATAATGTTTTAGATTCAAAATAAATCAAACCAAATCACCTGACAATATAAATATTTCTAAGGGAATATAATAAAACCTATCCTGATCAGGAGCAAAGTTGCAATCTAATGGTTGAATCCTCTCCTTCAAAAATCCGTTAGATTTTCCACCTGTAAAATAAATTCTCAGAGAGATAATGCTTCACTTCAAGTCCAACAAAATTCTCATGAAAGAAATTCCAACAAAATTGAGTAGATTTAATACAGATAAGGAAAGGAAATTGTTGATATTGAGAGGGGGGTGAATCAATATCAAGTACAATTTAAAACCTTTTTCAACTTATACTTCAATCATTCAATTATATCCAATGAGAAATGAACAATACTATAAGATTTACACCAATACACCACAATACACCATGCACAATATATGAATAATAATCAATAGTTATTGTTCAAGGGAAATAATGAATTCCAAAGGTAGCTACAACTTCCAAATGTAAAGGGAGGGATAAATCTCCAAGAGGAAGATACAATCCTCCAATATCAAAATAGAGTTTAACTCTCCATCCTTTCCCCTTCCTTCCACCCAAGAATATATGAGAGATAATAAAACTTTACATTAAATCATCACCATCAACCAATCATCACATAGATCCTGATAATGCTTCTTGAGACTTCTTCAATTTATGAAATTCTTCAATTCTTGGAGTACCCTGATCCTGTAGATAATATTAATCAATGTATTCTCTGAAACTCCTCCAAGTTTCACTCCTTTAATCCTCCCCAAAAAGAAGTTATAGAGAGAATGGTAGACCTTGTTCAATTCTGGTTTATTCAGGAGACCGAACTTGTACAGAATGCCCCATGCTCAATATTTAACATCAGATTCGGAAACTCGTACACAAGAAACTAAAGTCTGAACTATTTCCAATGAAATTTTACCCCATCATTTGGATTCTCAATGAATAATTTATGACTATTTTACCCGGAACACATGTTTATTGACTAGCTTCAGGATTGGTCACAAACCCTATCTTCCACAGAGTGTATCTCCATAATTATAGTGAATCAAGAGATAAAAATTTTACCACAGGTACCTTGATATGTCTTCTCAATACCATAGCAATTTCACCAACGAAATCGTTCTAGAAAAAAAGTTATAGCAACAATGGTAAGATGACCTGAAAATAACATACCTTAGAACACATCACCAAAAGACTTCATCCTCCCTTGAAATCTGGCCTTCTTTACTTCTGATTTCCTCTGAAATTTGACTTATGTATCAAATGTATGTATAATGATATTTATTTATACCAATTATGTCACTTCCTTTTAACATTAGGGCCGACCTGACAATTTCTTATTTTGTAATTCTTTTCTTTAATTATCTTCAGGGCCTACATGTACTTCCTTCTTCAATTCACTTTGTCATCTTCAAAAATTCATTTCTCCTCAACCATGAGGATCCATGTGACGTACCACATACCACCTAAAACAACATGATGTATACTATCCATCCATGGGTCTTGTATATACATGTGCATTTTAATTCATGTCGAAATACCTTCATCAATCTTGCGGTCCAAAACCCATGATTAGGGTTGACATCAATGACAACAACCAATCTTCCAACAATCTCCCCCTTTTTCATTGATGGAAACACTTATTCTCCCCCTATCATCATGATCCCAATTTCTCTCCCCCTTTGAAATCAATGGCAAAGGTTAGAGCTTCTCCCCCTGAGTTTAATGGAAATAGGTAACTCTCTTCTTTGGGGCTACTCACCCTAAACATATGACACTCAATAATACTTCATCCTTATTTTTGGTGTTTGGGACTTTTTCTTCCTCAGAATCATTTTGTGTGGCTTTTGTATTCTCTCTCTTCTTCATGTCTAGGATGTATATGTTGTTTGGTATTATTGTTGCAGTTGCAACCAATATTCCTGAGTTATTTTCTCTGATTTTACATTTTCGGGAGTCAAACATAAGAGTGCATCCTTAATCACACATTTTACTAACACTGAGTAGATTATGCTTCAAGTCTTCAACCAATAGGACATTATTTTCTTTTACATTTTTTCATCCAAGTTCTACTACACCTTCTCCAAGTATTTTGGCAGATGAGTCATCTCCAAATGTAACATTTCCACCTTTTCTCTTCCAGCTAATGAATTTGTCTTGATCCCCGGTCATGTGTGAAGAACATCCACTGTCTATGTACCATTCATCTTCTTCTTTACATTATTTAGCGGTCAATGCTATTTGACAATCTTCATTGTTTGGAATATCTTTCCTTATCCATACTGTGGTTGGAATAGGGACATCTTCATTCATATATCTACAATCTCGCGCTTTGTGACCAAGATAATTACATTTCTAGCATGCAATATTTTTTTCCATCAATGGGGAAAATGAATTATAACTTCTGTTGAAAAATCCATGATTATTTCCATATATTATATTTACACCATTCATGTTTCTTGCGTATATTTTCCTTTCATTGATTCTGCAATTAATTGCCTTATGTCCAAAATTTTTGCAAGTATAACAATGACCAAGAAAGAAATTTTAATACCTTGGAGTAGGTGGGCTTCTTTGTGATGTAGTCCATCTGAGTTCATGATTTATTCTTCTATAGTTTCCTTCATATTGATTGAAGCTTCTTTGATTCCTGAAGGTAGGAGGTCTTCTTGTATATTCATCTCTTTTGTAATCATTCCATCTTTCTGGTATCTTGGTTCACTTCTCATCAACTGTCTGTGTAACTCTTTCTTCAACCTTCTTGTTGGTATTTACATCTTCTCTGTATGAAGTTTCACCCATGCATACAATATGTGTTAAGTCTTTTTCCACTTGAGAGTTTCTTAAGCTCTTCCTCAATGAGACAACTTCTTGTTCAAGTTTCTCACAATCTTCTTATTTCTTCATCATTTGGACATTCCTTACTTCTCCTATTCTTCTTTCTTCTTCGAGTAGAGTTTTCAAGGAAATGGTTTCTTCTCTTAGTTTCTCAAAGACTTGTAATTGTTTCTTCAAGATTACAACTGTTTTTTCACAACTACCCAATTCACTTCTTAGTTTTCTTTGCATGTCTTTGAGCTTGCTATTTTCAATCTCAACATGCTTCAATTTTTTAAGATTTTCATCTTCTTGTTGAATAATTTCTTCTTCATGATTTTATTCTTCTTCATTGGAATTTTCTTCTTCAGTTTCATTTCTTTCAATCCTTGGATGAGGACATTCAAATTCAACATGACCTACTCCTTCACAATTAAACCAAAAGAACTGACCTCTATTTTCTTCTTTGAAATATGAGATGTTGTAATTTGCTTCAACTTATTCTTCTTCTTCTTCTGCTTCTTCCCTTACATAAAGGTCTTGTAGCTTGTCCCAAAGCTCTTTTTATGATGCACATCATCCAACCTTGGATTTCACTAAATCGATCAATCCATCTAGGATGGTATCTATTGCCAATTTGTTGTTCCTTTTTGTTTCCTTCTGAGCTATAGTCTTTGGTTTCTTCAAAGCATTGTATCCTGAAGCAACTAAGAACCAAAAATCTTCCCCAAGATCTTTCAAGTTTCCATTCTATTACTCCAGTATTCAAAATTGCTTCCATCAAATGGTGGAATCCCATTTGGAATTTTGTCTTCCATTTCTTCTTAGGATCTTCCTTCCAGTGGTTAAATTGTACTAAAGGTAACCTACACTGATACCAATTGTTGATACTGAGAGGGGGATGAATCGGTATCAAGTACAATTTAAAACCTTTTTCAACTTATACTTAAACCATTCAATTATATCCAATGAACAATTAACAATAGTATAAGAGTTACACCAATAGTATAAGAGTTACACCAATACACCACAATACACCATGCACAATATATGAGAAATAATCAATATTTATTGTTCAAGGGAAGTAATGAATTCCAAAGGTAGCTACAGTTTCCAAATGTAAAGGGAGGGATAAACCTCCAAGAGAAAGATACAATCCTCCAATATCAAGAGAGAGTTTAAATCCCCATCCTTTCCCCTTCCTTCCTCCCAATAATATATGAGAGATAATAAAACTTTACATTAAATCATCACCATCAACCAATCATCACATAGAACCTGATAATGCTTCTTGAGACTTCTTCAATTTATACAATTATTCAATTCTTGGAGTAATCTGATCCTATAGCTAATATTACTCAATGTATTCTCTGAAACTCCTCCAAGTTTCACTCCTTGAATCCTCCCCAAAAATAAGTTATAGAGAGAATGGTATACCTTGTTCAATTTTGGTTTATTCAGGAGACCAAACTTGTACAGACTTCCCCGTGCTCAATATTTAACATCAGATTATGAAATTCTCACACAAGAAAATATAGTCTGTACTCTTTCCAAAGAAATATTTCCCACATAATTTGGATTCTTTATGAATAAGTTATGATTGTTTTAGCTGGAACACCTATTTATTGACTAGCTTCAGGACTGGTCACAAACCCTATCTTCCACCGAGTGTATCTCCATAATTATAGTGAATCAAGAGATGGAAATTTTACCAAAGGTACCTTG
This sequence comes from Picea engelmannii, assembly GCA_009831015.1. Classification (NCBI taxonomy): domain Eukaryota; kingdom Viridiplantae; phylum Streptophyta; class Pinopsida; order Pinales; family Pinaceae; genus Picea; species Picea engelmannii. Next base: position 292,441 of record ML783707.1, read on the forward strand.
ATATGTTTTCTCAATACCACAACAATTTCACCATCTGAATCGTTCTAGAAAATAAGTTATAGAAAAAATGGTAAGATGACTTGAAAATAACATACCTTAGAACACATCACTAAAAGACTTCATCCTCCCTTGAAATCCAACCTTCTTTACTTATGATTTCCTATGAAATTTGACTTGTGTATCAAATGAATGTATAATGATATTTATTTATACCATTTATGTCACTTCCTTTTAACATTAGGGTCGACCTGACAATTTCTTATTTTGTAATTATTTTCTTTAATTATCTTTAGGGCCTACATGTACTTCCTTCTTCAATTCACTTTGTCAGCTTCGAAAATTCATTTCTCCTCAACCATGAGGATCCACATGACATGCCACATACCACTGGAAACAACATGATGTATATTGTCCATCCATGGGTCTTGTATCTACATGTGCATTTTCCTTCATGTCTAAATACCTTCATCAATCTTGCAGTCCAAAACCCATGACTAGGGTTGACATCAATGACAACAACCAATCTTCCAAAAGAAACAACTTTGAGATCAATACTTTATGGACAATAATAATGTATTATCTCAATTAACGAAACACATTTCATTAAAAATAAATAATTAAACATATGTAATTTACATAAGAAAAATCTAATGCATTTATCTATCAATCACACAAAGAATTGATAAAGCTGAGATAACTAATGATATTTTTAAAATACTAATCTTTGGAACAGAAGATACACCAATTAATATCATAAAAATGAATTAATAAAACATGGACAAATGCCAATGTTTCATTCTACAAAGCTATGACAGGAAGAAAATAAACACATAAATGAAAATAAATGATGTTATATTAAAAAAAACTCCAAAATTACTCACAGAACAAAAGTGTGAAGAAAAATGAGGTTCTTTATCTTCCCATTACAATCCCAAGTCCATTCACTATTCCATACTCCCACTTCTTCCAAAGCTCTAATATTATTTTTATAAGCCCATACTACATAGCAAAATTTAATTTAATTAATTTCATGCTAAACATCAATCTTTGATATCCCTGGGTCATTCAAACAAAAAACAAATCCGAGGTTGACTGCAACACAAAATCTAGAAAATTTGATGTCCAAGATCTATCTCTATCTCCCAAACCATGCCATTTCTGGAAAAAATCCTCGCGAGTAAGGTATATACCTAATGTATAAGAACAAGTTAAACAACATGGAAGACAAGAGGCTTCCTAAAATTGCTTCAAAATCGAGTGATAACCACCATTGACTCAAGAGAGGATGGCATAAAGATGCCCAATCTTCATTAAACTATTGGGGAATCATGGAAGACACCATTTTGCAGAATAAAGATATTATTTAAAAAAACATCAAATCAAAATTTAAGGAGAAAATGTGGTGTGATAGATATGTTATAATATAATGGATGTGCTTTTTTTACCATCGACAATATCACTATTGTCACCCAACCATAGGCTAAAGACACCCTCTGAGCACCTTAACTTGACAGAGAATCACTTTGGAAGAAAACCCTAGGCTAGATATTCAAACAAAGGGTAGCACACCTTTCCCCAAGGATAGCACACCAAACACGAGTTGATAAGATATTCCAAACAATAACCAAGAGATAGTCCAAGCTAAAACGTAATCTTCTAGCTGCAGTAACTGCAACAACAAATCTCCTCCAAACTTCTGCACAAAACTGGGAAACTACAGTGCACACAAGTGAGCTCTACAATTCTGAGAATGCCTACCAAAATGAAGACTAGCCTCCTGTATTTATACTAATTTTGGCTAGCTTCCTGGGCCGACTTCTCATTCTGGGTATCTATTTACTCAGTATATAATATTTCTTTTGCTCGACTTCTTCTCTTGGAGGCTAATAACCTAATACAAATTATCCTCTTGAGTTGACTTGTCTTCTAGGGTTCTTATCCAACTCATTAGGGTTTCTTCTTGCTTCCCAGAATATTCTATTCTCTTCAAGTTTACACATGGAGGTAAATACCTCCCACAACTACCATAATATTAACATTCCCTCCTAGCTAGGGAGGTATTATAGGTAAAGGTCTTAAGAACAACCATACCATTCACCTGGTAGCATCAACATAGTTGTATAAACTATGTAATGAACCTCAAATTCACCATAAAAAAAAAAAATCTATGACATAAATCTATTTCGTTTAAGATTAGAATTTAAGCGAAGGTAAGACTCATTTCTGTCCATAATGACATTATTACGCTAGTCTAGTTTTACTTCGAACCAAAAATCTTATGTGGATAAATTATGTCCATAATTCTATCACTTCCCTTAACTCTCAAACTACTCCAACATACTCATATGTATATAGGAAACATCTTAACTTAGGTCGAAGGAACCTTTGACGTTCAGAGAAATAAAGCTCAAGGGGAAGAAAAATTGTCGTTAGATCAAAAGTATCTGGATGCATAGAGTTTAACCTCTAAGAGGTCGCGTAGCAGATTAGCTAAATGAACGGTGGAGACACTTCAGGGAGAAGTGTTGAAATTGCGAGAGTCGTCGTATCTAGAAAAGGTGCATGAGGTTTAAACCTCGTAATAGCATAAGGAAGAGGACTTGTCAAGTCCCGAAAACATCGGGACTGTCCAATTTGGAGGACAAATGTAAAATATCCAAGCCCATTGGGGATTTGGACACCGAGGAAATAGGAGTGAAGACTCTCCCAAATTCTTGAAAGGAGAAAGCCAAGATGGATAGCGACCATTGATCATCCTGAAAAGATCACAACTGTTGATCATGGCTAAAAGATTCCAGTTGTCCATCGGAGGGACATGTGGTTGTTGGTTGGCGTTTCGGCCCCCGGGAAACCAAAGGGAGAGACCCCTTGTTTTCGTAAGTCGCGAAATGATAGTATACAAAAACCCCAAATCGGTTTAGCGTGAAAAAGGTTTTCGACATTTCGGCACCCAGGAAACCAAAGGGAAAGATCCCTTCTCTCCGCAAGTCACAAAGTTCAGGTACACAAAAACCTGAATTGGTTTAGCGTGAAAAAGGTTTTCAGCATTTCGGCACCAGAGAAACCAAAGGGAAAGATCCCTTGTCTCTGCAAGTCACAAAATCCCGGTATACGAAATCCCGAATCAGTTTAGCATGAATAGGTTTCAGTGTTTCGGCACCCAGAATTCCAAAGGGCAAGAAGATGCAGGAGTCCCGAAACCCCGAAACATGAAAAGGTGTAAGTGTTGGTTAAGGACAGAGGAGAGCGAGGTTATAGTTTAAGAGCTGTAAAATATTTTGGAGTGGTAAAAAAAAATGAACCGTCATTCTTGCCAAGTAAGGGTATGTTATTGAATGACTCCTCAAAAGGAATTCAACCATCATATATTTTGTCATTACGAATTCCATAAATTTTACTAAGGTTTAGTTAGAAAGTTGTTCTCTATTGTTTTTCTGTAGTTGTTGTATGTACAGTCTAAGTTCTTATGCATTGTATGGAATCTATGCATTTCCAAAGGCCCACATATTTTGAATCACATCTCAACAAAAGAAAAGGGTCTCTAGAATATTAATCTGTTGTACAGATATCAAGCACAATACAAATATATGCATATAATCCTATTAAATGTGTATCCTGGTCATGCATCGATACTTTAATGATATCATTTCTTTCATAGCCTATTACCGAAATATGTGAGTACTCAGTCATTGTCGTTCTTGTTTATACATTCACATTTCTTAGATCATTATCATCATCTAAGGGAATCTATACAAAGAATTGAAAAGGACAAATGGAGTCTTAGTTTGTCAAAGTAATCAATTCTTCACATTTAATTGTGCTTTTAATTGCAAGGTTGATATTTCAGCATTCAGGACTTGCTTGTTACATATACGCGTAGTTCGTTTTTTCTATTAAACTCCAAAATCCTGAACCTCGAAACCCCTAAAACGCTAGGCCACAGTCTTTTCACATTTCTCAATTCGGCATTCCATATTTCATTTTATTTGCGCGTTAGGTCTTCATAAACCCCGAAATATCGAACCATGAAACCCCGAAACGTTGGACCACAATATTTTCACATTTCATGATTCAGTATACAACGTGGTCTTTATCTTTTGTGTTCGGCGTGTGTAATCGCCAAAACCCAATTGACCTCTGTTTTTTCACACCATTTTGTTCTCTATGGTTTATGCCATTAAACAAAAGTCTAAGTTATTTTATCGATAAAGGTCTTGAATAAACGTCTTTGAACCCTTATGCTTACGGAGCATTATACTTTTGTAAAATCCTACTTATTACCGAAATATATATATATATATATATATATATATATATATTGAATATCTATATGTCTTCTAGTTGTATGTGAACCCTGTTGGGATTAAGCTCTAAAAGGAAAAATTTGTATACATATCGACGGAAATCACTTACAACTTTTGTACTTGTAATTCTGTCCATTTCCACTGTAATACTTGTCGTACTTGGCTTTTATTTGTTTTTGGACTAATAGGTACCCAAACAAACCCCAATCATTATTGTAACTTGGCGCATGATTTTCTTACCAAAGTATAAATACCCTATGTAAAGTTCTCAGGTTCAATTCCATTTACAATAGATAAGTTATGTACACTGGAGTTTCGAAATACTGGTAATTACCCTACAACTGCCTTTGTGGTAATAACCTAGTTTATAAAGGGACTATTCCAGAATTTAACCATATAATTTACTTTTGATTTTCCTTGAACAGATTTCGCCCAGGTTATTGTATCCATACCGAATTAAATAGATGCATTACAATTGTGCCTAAATAATTCAAAGAGATGGAACATAATTTAAAATTAAATCTAACGAATACACTGCATCAGATATACGAGCATTTAAGCAGAAAATGGAAAGTATTTCAGTTCAGATTTAACAAATACATTGCATCATATATAAAATCATTCAGACAGAGAGGTATATAGCAACATATTTGAACCAGCTTGCGGGAAGACAAAGGGAACAACCACATTCCTCCAAACCGTAGAACAGGGTAGTCAAAACACTTGCCCGATTCACCCCCTAGCGTGACCATGAATCCATGAGGGAAAACTTGGAATCTCCTCCTCAGAAAATGTCTTTCCGTTCCAGCAGAATCCTCTTGTCTCACACTCAATTCGTAGTGTTCATAACAGAAAGAGAACTCAAAATATTTTTCCCCAGCATACTTGGCACCATCCTGCCTCCTCACATATGTTATTTATCAATTTTGCCCAGGTCTTTTTCCCTCCCTTGGGAATTTTTGCAGCTTTCTAAATCCCTGATTTTCAGGGGTTGCCAATGGCCAAATCTCTGATTTTCCACTTGTAATATTCAGCCAGAGGTAGTTCCAACATGTTCCCCACTCATGGAGTCATGGTCAACTGATTTTAACATGGTTGTTCCATTTGTCCTCCTACAATTAATATAATTATTCTATTTTTATACAAGTGTCATAGTCAAATAGTTAGTTGAGTTAAATCAGATCTCTATCCAACAGTCATAATAATTAATTACAAATATCAAATTCAAAATTTGGAATTGCCATAAATGGAAAAAAAAATCCAAATTCGAATTTACTAAAAACGAAATAAATTTCATGCAAATTTAAATTTCAAAAAATATTTTATTTTTTGGGATGTCACATCCTTTCCCCCTTTAGTAAAACACTGTCCTCAGTGTTCATTCCTTTCCTAGAACAGGATTGGATGAGATTTCCGCAAATCTCCCTCCAACTCCCAAGTGGCCTCCTCGAGACTAAAGTGCTTCCATTGCACCTTTACTTGAGCGACGACTCTATTCTGAAGTGTTATTTCTCTCTGGTCTAGAATGCATAGGGGTTCCAACTAGAAATTGCCTTCGGGTTCCACCTGTACCAAGTTCCAATCAATCTTATGAGTAGGGTCATGAATATACTTTTTCAGCAATGAAACATGAAATACATTATGAATTCTTAGATTAGCTGGAAGTGCAAGTTGATATGCTACGGGTCCAATTCGAGCTAGTATCTCGAAGGGCCCACAAAACCTGGGTTCTATCTTGGCACAGTTCCCTAACTTCAGTGAGCTTTTTCAAGCTTTGACCTTCAAGTAAACATGGTCTCCCACTTGAAATTCCAAGTGTCTTCTTTTATGATCTGCATAGCTCTTCTGTCTGTCCTATGCTTCTTTCAAGTTCTGTTGTACATTTATTATCATGTCCTCCATTTCCTAGAGCATCTCTGGTCCAACCATGAGTCTTTCAGTCGGGTTATCCCATCTAATTGGAGTTGTACACTTTCTGCCATACAATATTTTGAAAGGGCTCGACTTAGCCAAAGTTTGGTACCCATTGTGATATGAAAATTCTACCAAGTGCAAGTAGTCTTCCCACTTCCTCGGTTTTGTTCTTATGTACATGCGAAGCATATCCTCTATGATTTGGTTTTTCCTTTCGATCTGTCCATCCATTTGTGGATGATAGCTCGTACTAAAGTTCAAGTTAGTGTTTAGTCCTGCAAACAATTCCTTCTAAAAAGCGGATGTAAATTTTAAGTCTCTATCTGAAACCACCATTTTAGGAATACCATGCAGTCTAAAAATTTATTTCATGAATATTTCAGCAATGTTTATATCTTTAAAAGTAGACTTTACAGGAATAAAGTGTGCAGACTTACTGAGTTTATCGATTACAACCATGATAGAATCATTTTGTTTCTGAGTTTTAGGCAAACCTGTTATAAATTCCAGTGATATAGTCTCCCATTTCCATTATGGTACTGGTAATGGCTGTAATAGGCCAGCTGGATGCTGGTGCTTGGCCTTACCCTGCTGACAATCTTGGCACCTAGTCAAGTATTCTGTTGTTTCTCCCTTCATACTAGGCCAAAGAAATAGTTTTCTAACTGTTGTTATTGTTTTCTGGTAACCTGGATGGCCAGAATATGGTTTCTTATGCACTTCGTCCAAAATTGTTGATTTCAATTCTACTGAATCTGGTATGTAAAGTTTGCTTTTAAGTCGTAATAGTCCTTTCTTGCCGATGCTTAGATCTGGTTTGTCAGAGTTGGTGGTATTGTTTTGTAATTCTGTCATTATCTTAGTGTAATTTCCATCATTAATAACTGCCATCCTTATTCTTTGTTCCAGATCACCTTCTTCCCTGTTGATGTTTATCTCAAATAACCCATGGAATCTTCTGCTTAAAGCATCTGCTACTTTATTTTCCTTACCCTTGATATGTCTAACCTCAAAGTCGAATTCACTCAAGAAGACTAGCCACCTTGCTTGTCTTGCATTAAGATCTGGTTGGTTAAACAAATATTTCACTCTGCTATTATCCTTCAATAGTAGGAATTTTCTGCCCATTATATAGTGTCGCCACATTTTTAAGGCATGTACTACTACTACCAATTCTAATTCATGAGTGACATAATTTCACTCATGTTCTTTTAATTTTCAGGACTCGTAACAAATCACGTGCCCTTCCTGAGTTAGGACACCACCTAGTCCCTCTTTACTAGCATCAACACAAACTATGAGGTCTTTATCTGGGTCTACTACCTTCAAAATGGGTGCCGATGTCAATAATTCTTTCAGGTTGTTAAAGTTGTCTTGACACTTTTGCGACCAGTTAAACTTGGTTCCTTTCTTTTGTAGTGACACGATAGGGTAGGCTATCTTGGAAAAACCTTCTATGAATCTGCGGTAATATCTAGTGATTCCCATGAATAACCGGATATCCTCTACATCCTTAGATATTGGTCATTCCATAATGGCTTTTATCTTCTCCGGGTCTACGACAATGCCTTCTGCTGAAATTACATGTCCTAGATATTGTATTTCTTTTTTATAAAAGTCATGCTTGTCAAATTTGGAGTACGGTTTTTGTTTCCTCAATGTTTGCAGAACCATCCTTAAGTGTTCATCATGTTCTTCCTTCGTTTTTAAATAGACCAGAATATCATCGATAAATACTACTACGAACTTGTCTAAGTACTGACTGAAAATACTATTCATCAGGCACATAAACGTGGCTGGTGCGTTAGTGAGTCTGAAAGGTATGACTACGAATTCATAGTGTCCATATCTTGTCTGAAAAGTTGTTTTTCTTATGTCCTCATCCTTTATCCTAACTTGATGATAACCAGATCGTAAATCCAACTTTGAAAAGATCTTCGCCCCACCTACTTGATCAAACATATCATTTATCCTTGGTAAGGGGTATTTGTTCTTAATAGTTAGTTTTTTCAGTTGTCTATAACCGATACATTTTCTTAGAGTACCATCTTTCTTTTTCACAAAGAGTACTAGTGCTCCCCATGGTGAGACACTCGGTCTGATATACTCGTTTTCCAACAATTCCTGTAATTGTATTTTTAATTCCGTCAATTCTAGTAGACTCATTCGGTAAGGTGCTTTTGAGATAGGGGCTAAACCGGGTAGTAGGTCTATGGAGAAGTTTATTTCCCTTCTAGGAGGTAATTCTGGTATCTCATCCACAAACATGTCTCTAAATTCACGTAGGACAACAAAGTCTTCTAACTTTGTCTTATCTTCTTTTTTGAATAGATTCGTCACTTGGATGGCGTAAACATGATATCCCTTTCTAATACATTTCTTGAGTTGCATCGCTGAAACTTGTCTGACTGATACAGGTTTTGGTATGCCTTGGGTTGTTCTAACAGTGCCAAAATCATCTTTATAGCTAAGTATCTGTGTATAAAAGTCTAGTAATGATTTGTGTTGTTCCAACCAATCCATCCCAATAATCATATCATAAGATACTAGTGGTAAGATGTTCAGATTGGTCCTTATCTTTTGACCACCTAAGTTGAACTTAAAATCAGAAATAAAGTCAACTACTTTCCTTTTAGTACCTGTTGCTAGTTGTACCAGCCATGATTTTGCGTGCTTTAGTTTCTTAAGTTTATTCGAAATTACAATATTAGGAGTAATATAACTTAGCGTAGCTCCAGGGTCAATTAAAATAGAAATTCGAGTGTCATTGATTTTACCTTCGATTTCTACCACCGAGGACTGGTGGTCAGCTTGTCGACCATTTATGGCTGCATTTATCCGATGCAGGCTTCTGCCCACATCTCCCACTGTCGAGGCTTCCTGCAAATTATGAACAGAAGTTTTGTTTGTTGAAATTAAACGTGGATATTTCCTCCTTAGATGAGGCTCTCCACATTCCCAACACTTTAATGGTTCGCAAGAGTTGTCCCCAAACTTCTTCGTTCCCAGGTTTACTGGATTGCCGCTACCTTACGCATTCAGATGATTGGAGTGAAAATCCTTACTTGGGAAACTTTTTGTTGCATTTCGATAAGGAGTTGGTTGGTATCCCTTCTTCCGCTGGTTCATTCGATCTTGCTTCTTATCCTTCTAGGTCTTGGGAAACTATGCCCGTTATTTATACTAGTCATAGCACATTCGTGCTTTCCTGAATACCTCACTCAAGGATTTCGGGTTGTCAAACTCAATTCTATCTTGGTAGACCTATGGTAAACAACTTAAGAATCATTGAATTTTTACCTTATCCTCCCGGATGTATGGTACGAACCTTAGTAGTTCCAAAAATTTATTTATAAGGTCCTCCATCGTCATTTTTTTGATTCGTAACTCATAAATTATTTCGTCTTCCTTTCATAATATCTTTCAGAAAGGCATTGTTTCTTGAAATACTTCTTAAAGTCGGACCATTCCAACTATTTCTCCTTTAGGCCCTTGGCCAATTTCAGGTCCTTCCACCAAATGTTGGCCTTCCCCTTCATATTGTAGATGGCCATTATGACCTTCATGTTGCTGGAATAGTTGTAGATCTAGAAGTATTTTTTTATGTCCAACAACTATGCCTCAAATTCTTCTCCTATCGTGGATTCTCCATCAAAGGTAGCTCGTTTAATCTTTTTAAATTCTCCTTCAAGGTGGTCTACTTGTTTTATTTTTCTGTTTGGTATAGTTTTGTCTTTAGCTGAAGGTGTCCCTTTAGACGAACTATCTCCTTTTTCTATTTCCGGTCTAGAATTCTTGGAGGCCCTTTTGCTGACTTCTTTGTCATGGTTATCGTCTTTTGGGATTTTCTTGGTTACTATACTACGCAACAGGACTTCATTCATCTCTTGTTGTTCTTGTTGTGCTTTCTTTAATTTTTCATTGTCGGCCTTGAAAACCTGCAGTTCAACAATAAGATTCCTCATTGTTTCCAACACCTCCATGGGTGAGCTTCCATCATTGTTCTGTCTTGGATCTCCAGGAGGTCCTTGCTGAATATTTCCTTCCATCTTGATTTATGCACCCTCCTGAGCTGCCATAATTTACAAAAACAGAAAGGGATTTATGTCTGTAACCATAAGATTTATTAGTTTTACATAAATTAGAATAAATACTAAGCAACTAATGTGGCCCTGTTCAGGCCCAGTGTTGTGGCTTTTTCTCTGATACCATATGTAATGAACCTCAAATTCACCATAAAAAAATATATTCTATGACATAAATCTATTTTTTTTAATCTTATAATTTAAGCGAAGGTGAGACTCAATTCTGTCCATAATGACATTATTACGCGAGTCTAGTTTTACTTCGAACTAAAAATCTTATGTGGATAAATTATGTCCATAATTCTATCACTTCCCTTAACTCTCAAACTACTCCAACATACTCATATGTATATAGGCAACATCTAAACTTAGGTCGAAGGAACCTTTGAGGTTCAGAGAAATAAATCTCAGGGGGGAGCACAACTGTCGTTAGATCAAAAGGATCTAGATGCACAAAGTTTAACCTCTGAGAGGTTGCACTGGACAACAATTGAATGAATGGTGGAGACACTTCGGGGAGAAGTCCCGAAATTGTGAGAGTCATCATATCCATAAAAGGTGTGTGAGGTTTAAACCTTGTAATAGCAAAAGGAAGAGGACTCATCAAGTCTCGAAAGCATCAGGACTGTCCAATTTGGAGGACAGATATCAAAGATCCAAGCTCATCGAGAATTTGGACACCGGGGAAACGGGAATGAAGACTCTCCCAAATTCTCGAAAGGAGAAAGCCAAGATGGATTGCGACCATTGATCATCTCGAAAAGATCACAACTGTTGATCATGGCTAAAATATTGTAGCCATCCATTGAAGGGACACGTGGCTACCGGTTGGCATTTCGGCCCGCAGGAAACCAAAGGGCGATACCCTTCATTTTCGTAATTCACGAAATCCTGGTATACGAAAACCCCGAATCAGTTTAGCGTGAAAAAGGTTTTCGGTGTTTCGGCACCTCGGAAACCAAAGGGAGATATCCCTTGTCTCTGCAAGTCGCAAAATTATAGTACACAAAACCCCGAATCGGTTTAGCATGAAAAAGATTTTCAGTGTTTCAGCACCCGAGAAACAAAAGGGCAAGATCTCTTGTCTCCGCAAGTCGTGAAATCCTGGTATATGAAACCCCGAATCAGTTTAGCATGAATAGGTTTCGATGTTTCAACACCCGGAATTCCAAAGTGCAAGAAGATGCAGGAGTCCCAAAACCCTGAAACGCGAAAAGGTGTAAGTGTTGGTTCAGGACAGAGGAGAGAACGATTATAGTTTAAGAGTTGTAAAATATTTTGGGATGGCAAAAAAAACAAACCGTCATTCTTGCCGAGTAAGGGTCTGTTATTGAATGACTCCTCAAAAGGAATTCAACCATCATATATTTTTTCATTACGAATTCCAAAAATTTTACTAAGGTTTAGTTAGAAAGTTGTTCTCTACTATTTTTCCGTAGTTGTTGTCTGTACAGTCTGACTTCTTATGCATTGTATGGAATCTATGCATTTCCAAAGGCCCATTTCTTTTGAATCACATCTCAACAAAAGAAAAGGGGCTCTAGAATATTAATCTGTTTTATAGATATCAAGGAAGATACAAATATATGCATATAATCCTATTAAATGTGTATCCTAGTCATGCATTGATACTTTAATGATGTTATTGCTTTGCATAAATTATTACCGAAATATACAAGTACTCAGTCATTGTCGTTCCTATTTATACATCAACATTTCTTAGATCATTATCATCATCTAAGGGAATCTATAAAGAGAAATGAAAAGGAAGAATGGAGTCTGAGTTTATCAAAGTAATCAGTTCTGCACATTTAATTATGCTTTTAATTGCAAGGTTGATATTTCAGCATTCGGGACTTGCTTGTTACATATACATTGAGTTCCTTTGCTCTATTAAACTCTGAAATCCCGAACCCTGAAACCCGGAAAACACTGGGCCATAGTATTTTCACATTTCACGATTCAACATTCCTTATTTCATTTTATTTGCGCATCAGGTGCTCGTAAACCTTGAAACCATGAAACGATGGACGACAATCTTTTCACATTTCGCGATTCGGTATACAACGTGGTCTTTTTCTTTTTTGTTTGGCATGTGTAATCGCCGAAACCCGATTGACCTCTATTTTTTCACACCATTTTGTTCTCTACGGTTTATTCCATTAAACAAAAGTCTAAGTTATTTTATCACTAAAGGTATTGAATAAACGTCTCTGAACCCTTATGCTTACGGAGCATTATAATTCTGTAAACTCCTACTTATTACTGAAATATATATATATATTGAATATCTATCTGTCTTCTAGTTGTATGTGAACCCTATTGGTATTAAGCTCTAAAAGGAAAAATTTGTAGACATATCGATGGAAATCACTTACAACTTCTCTACTCGTAATTCTGTCCATTTCCACTGTAATACTTAGGCATATATATATATATATATATATATATATATATAGGTAAAAGAAATATTGATTCTGATTCCTGTCATACTTGGCTTTTATTTGTTTTTGGACTATTAGGTACCCAAACAAACCCCAATCATTATCGTAACTTGGCGCATGATTTTCTTACGGAAGTATAAATACCCTATGTAAAGTTCTCAAGTTCAATTCCATTTACAATAGATAAATTATGTACACTGGAGTTTTGAAATATTGGTAATTACCCTACAACTACCTCTGTGGTAATAACCTAGTTTATAAAGGGACTGTTCCAAAATTTAACCATATAATTTACTTCTGATTATCCTTGAACAGATTTTTCCCAGGTTATTATATCCATGCCGAATTAAATAGATGCATTACAACTGTGCCTAAATAATTCAAAGAGATGGAACATAATTTCAATTCAGATCTAACGAATACACTGCATCAGATATATGAGCATTTAAACAGAAAATGGAAAGTATTTCAGTTCAGGTTTAACAAATACATTGCATGATATATAAAATCATTCAGACAGAGAGATATATATCAACATATCTGAACCATCTTGTGGGAAGACAAAGGGAACAACCACATTCCTCCCAACCATAGAACATGGCAGTCAAAACACTTACTCGATTCACCCCCTAGCCTGACCATGAATCCATGAGGGAAAACTTGGAATCTCCTCCTTAGCAAATGTCTTTCTGTTCTAGCAGACTCCTCTTGCCTCACACTCAATCCATAGTGTTCATAACAGCAAGAGAACTCAAAATATTTTTCCCTATCATACTTGGCACCGTCATGCCTCCTCACATATGCTATTTATGAATTTTGCCCGGGTCTTTTCCCTCCCTTGGGAATTTTTGCAGATTTCTAAATCCCTGATTTTCAGGGGCTGCCAATGGCCAAATATCTGATTTTCCACTTGTAATAATCATCCCAGAGGTAGTTCCAACATGTTCCCCACTCATGGAGTCATGGTCAACTGATTTTAACATGGTTGTTCCATTTGTCCTCCTGCAATTAATATAATTATTTTGTTTTTATACAAGTTTCATAGTCAAATAGTTAGTTGATTTAAATCATATCTCTGCCCAATAGTCATAATAATTAATTACAAATATCAAATTCAAAATTCGGAATTCGAAATTTCTATAAATGGCAAAAATTTTCCAAATTCAAATTTACTAAAAATAGATTAAATTTCAAAAAATATTTTATTTTTGGGGATGTCACAAACTTTCTCATGACTAGATCATGAGCACCGTCATCACCATCAGTGTCATCGGCTGCATCATCTCTCAAAACCATACTCTATCTGAGTAATTAGACATCATGTTGGATAAGTCACTCACACCACAAAGTGACACAAGAACCATTCTTCTAATTTGTACATATGTCCTAGAAAAATAAATGTCCTAAACCATTTTCGATCTGGGAAATCTCTGTCCATTGATCCTCCATCTAGATGATAATCATTTTCAACATTATTAATATTCTTCAAATTATCATTCAATAGAACACAACTATGTCTATCCATAGTAGTACACAACTACATTCCAATGGTACACTACCACACCAAGTAGCACACAGGTACTTCATCAGTGACATATAGTCACAAATAGTGGAACACATCCACCATAGTAGTGTACATCTACTGTCTACAGACATACAATATTCATAACAATCATTTGATATCAACCTGCACAAAAACAATGTTAGGATATAAAATGAATCATCTGGGCCATTCTTCCACTCACATCTGTGAGATAATGGAAGAGCATCTACCCTCAAAAGGTAAAACATAAAAGATGAGCTATCTAGACTATTATTCTCAAGAAAGGAAGAATAATTGTCCTGATTTATGAGCCTAGACCATTCCCCAGCCTGGGCCATTCCTATGACAGTAGACAAAGTGAAACCTAGAGAGAATGAGTCAGCCCTAAGGAATGTTTGTCCCTGATTGTTGAACCTAGATCATTCCCCACCCTGGGCCATTCCTTTGACACTAAACAAAGTGCAACATGGAGAAAATGAATCTTCCCTAGGGAATGAATGTCTGAACTATTTCCTAAGGAAATGATTTTCCTCCACTGACCTCCAAGACAGACCATCCCCCATTTTAACCACAATGGGAAATCGTTGTTCAGCGAGGCAGACCAGTCTTCTTGAGTAACCTGCAAGAAGAGAGACTTCCCTAGACCATTCCCCATGTTAACCACAATGGGAAATCATTGTCTATGGTACATCAACAATCCATCGAACTATTTTCATTACGAAAATGACTGTTCGATCTAGACCATTTTCCAAACTGGAAAATGTTTGTCCATCAAAATTCTCAAAGCACTTTCCGAAATGGAAAGGAAGTGCTCATCTTGGGCCATTTTTCAAACTGAAAAATCATTGTCCATAAATCAATAATACATTAGTGCTCCCTCCCAACCTGAGAGTCATCTCTTCCTTTTTCAATAAGGAAGTCGTCTCCATGAGCTCCAACTTGAGTACGCAAACTCTTTCATCTTGGACAAAAGCTTTACCAAAATGTCTTCTTATCTTCTCATCTGTGGAGATATATATTGGAGAACCACTTTCTCCTTTTTGGACTTCATCACGGAGAATGTAATGCTTGATCTTAAATGTACTTCAGTCTGGAACACTAGTTTTCTCTGAAGGCTTCATATAGCTCTGATCAATAAAGTATATCATTGTTGGATTCCTCTTTGGTTCCTGCTAGCTCACAACATTGTGGCAAGGGTCAAACTGGAACATATCCATGAGATCTTTGTCATGGATTGGCAATCCATCATCCTGATCTTCTGAGTAATCATTGTGATACAATATATCTATTATAGAAAATCCTCACCACGCTTTTTCTTTCTATTGGAGGTTCTCCACCAAGTTTTCTTCTTCCATCTACATACAAGGGTCTCTTTTTGTTATGCCTCAAAGCCTTGAGGTTTCTCTTCATACGCTCTTTGCTCAATTTCTCCGGAGAACAGTCTTTGTATTCATTTGATGTAGAGCTCCAACCCATGGATATTGTAGATGATATATTGACTCATGTAGAGGTATGTATGGTTTACCGGAACGAGTAATCATAATAGTCTTCTCCCTCCATATGGGAGAACCTATAGTTCTAGATCTCACAATTGCTTTCATTCATAAGTCTTCCATACACTGTTCTTCATCACAACTTCCAGTTCCTCTGCTTGATTGCCTTTAGTGAGTTCATATTAGGCTGGTAATGTTTTGATTCTTGATACAATGACTGGTTGTTCCAGCTTCTCTTTCTTTCTTGGAATCTTCATGTTCTTCCTCATGTTGTACTCGACACTATGGGCCTATTGAACGTCTATTAAGACTACTACCGGTTGCTCACATTTTCAACTTGTTTACAGGTTGGAAGCAGTCTTTCCTATAGTGTCAGATCCCCTCTCTAAAATTGGCAGTACAGTTATTTCTAGACACTTCACCTCTTGAGGAGCTTTTACTATATCTTGAGCAGCTCGATGAGTAGTGTCGGGATGCATCCTTGGCTAATGAGGCTCACAAAAAACAATTCAAGTGTCAGTATGATTGCTCCATCCATCCTCGAATTTTCTCTGAAGGCGACCTTGTCCTAGTCTATGACCAAGATAAGGATCCCCTCAGGGAGGTTAAGTTCAAACCCATGTGGTTCGAACCTTTCATCGTGAAGGAGGTTCTAAATAAGGGTGCATATCATCTTGTGGAATTTGAGGGAAATGCTTTGGCAGATCCTAGAAATGGGCTCTACCTCAAGAAGTATTACTCATAGGTGGGTCGCCTTGGGTGACTTATTGTAACATATGTATAGTCTTATACATTTTCTTTTTACTTTTTGTCTTTTTGGTTTTATGGACATGTCGTTTTTTATGTCATATTTTTCACTGTGGTAGATGTCAAGTGAATCAGAGGTGTTCGTTGGGTTTGTGGGCGGTGCTATCCGACACACTCGAAGGATTGCTTCCATAGCTTGGGTGATTTTCACACCTCAGGGATAGTTGTTATCTTTAGGAGGTATCTGTTTAGGTGATGCTACAAACAATGTCGCCAAATACAGTGCAATTTTAGAGTTTCTTCATGATGCTTTGTTGCATGGTATCTCTCACCTCTAGGTCTACTTAGACACTCAGTTGGTTGTGTCCCAGTTAAATGGGGTTTACTGCATTTACGATCCTACACTACACTGATGGTTCCTTAGGGTACATCTTTGAGAATGAAGATTTGATTACATTTTTTATATCGATGTTCCTAGGAGATTGAATCAAATCACAGATACTCTAGCTAATCATGTGTTAGATTGGCATATTGCACACATGTAAGGAAAAGCACACACATGCACATATAAATAAATTTGTAAAATATATGTAATCCATAAGATGTAAAAAGATGTAAAATATCCATATATATATATATATATAATATCAAAGTACATGGGTGGGCACAAGTGCCTCAAAAATATGTCTAGTAAGAGTCAGGGGGCTTATGGCCTCAAAAATATGCAAAAAGTGCTCTTGGCACGTAAGTAATCTAGCCTAACTAAGGGTGGGGCATGTTGTCCCTACCATAGTGAAGAACGATGTTTGTCAAACGTCTAAAGAGATGGACCCAAATCTGAGGCACCCCAACTATGTGTGATTGCATCGATGGTGGGAGATCCTCGATCTCTGCCATAGGTATTGTACGAGTGAGCGCGGTGAGGTTCCGCTCCACCCGTCTCAATACTCTCTCAACCTCTCCGGTTGGAGGCCTCCCTGCTTCTGTTGTTGGTCCGGTGGTTGTTGTTGGTCCTGCCTCTAGTCGAGGACACTTCCTGGTCCTCGAGAAGTCTGTTGGATGCACTGGTCCCACATCTGTACATAACATATACATAAGTGTCAGATACTCTGGTATACAAAAAAATGATATATATAAAAATACATCAAAGTTAAATAACTTTGAAAAACAAACTTACCCATCTCTCCTCTCTCTACTCCAGGAGGTACAGGCATGTCACGATCCCTAGAAAAATTGATCATAGCATAGGGGTAGTCGTCTATTGCTGAAATTTGTAGTGACCACTAGTCAAAAAATTTAGCATTGAAGGCCTTGATGTTCCTCCCTCCCCCTTGTCACGACAACGACATCTCCCATATGCATAGCACTGGGAGAGAGGCCCAGTGCCCTCATATAGTCTCTCGTGGACCGAGACTGGGTACCCTCTCGAAAAAAAAGGAACAAAAAACAGTCCCAAACTTGAAGTTTCGATGCTCCTGTATCTGACACTCTGTTAGCTATCTCTTCATGAAATCCAGCATGGTTGTACTCTAGTCGAAAGTATGGGAATTTAAGAACTGTACTACACAATGCATGTGCACCCAAGCCTGATATAAAGCTGCAGAGCCAGTGATCCACCCAATGAGTAGAAATATCACTTTGAGTGATAGGTTGTTGATCTTATGTATAGGCACCTGAGAACCTACTTTCTCAGTACCAGCCTCGCAATGGATTCCAATCAACTCTTCAATGTTGTGAGGCCCGGGGGGAAAAGTACGCAAGTTGAATGGATCCCCTCTCCTTGAGAGACTAGTTAGGAAGTAAATGTCTTCATTCATTCGAGTCAACGAATGCCACTCAAGCATGAATGAATCTACATCAAGATACCAGTAATCTATCAAATCTTTCAACAACCTGGGTTGTGCCCTCATAAACGGACACTTGAAGAGCTTTAACAACCTGCATTGTGATAAAACAATGATAGCAGCATGGTCCTCTGAGATGAGAAAATCAATGTCCTCATTCTCCCTCTCTCTTCAATGAACATACATCCTGCAAAATGCCAAAGTTTAAAGAGTTAACTCTTGCCTTTTCATTTCTTTTCCACTTATTTGAGGGTGTACGCGGGCTATCTTGGTGGTAGTTGCATTTGCACGCGGGAAAATTATCTTCTGCCCATGTGTACATGTGTTCTGTGCTTGGACAACCTATGTACACGCAAGGCCGACCTCTTTAAAGGTCAACGACCCCCACCCCCCCCAAAAGAAAAATGAAGAATGGAATTGCAAGAGAGGCTAGTTTGTACTTACTTGGTCCAATC